>CM032485.1:15185418-15219534 GCA_019059595.1 Marasmia exigua
GCTAAATGCGGATTGGTGATCACAAGCACGCTATGTTCGACAATACTTTTGCTCGACCCGGGAACGAACCCTGACCCCGAGATTAAAGCGGCCCGGTACTTAACCACTAGACCCACGAGGGCAACACGTTGATATATTTGAGCTATTTTATTATACTCATTGTTATTTCAGAATTCTTGCCCAAAACCACGATCCGAGTTTGCCTGGTTTTAACCCTGTCCAGATTGCAAAAGGTCCAGACGGCAGCCTCAGCTGCCCTTTGCCAAAGATTCCTCTCTGGGGACCTGGACATCGCCTTGATCCAAGAACCGTGGGTGAATAAAACCACAGTATGGGGCTAACTCGGCAGGTAAGATATTAGTAACAGACCGTGCGGAGTGAGGCCAATGAGCATGCATGCTCTTCAAGAGAGGCCATAAATTACCTCCCGATCCTTCTCTGTGTACGAGATATGCTGGTTGCAGCGTATATAGGCCTAGGCCCCGGGGGGAAAGGTAGGGAGACATTCCATAGTCAGCTCCATGTACCTACCCGTGAGGACCAGTGATCGGTGAAAAGGTGACGCCGGTAGTGGAATTACTGTCTGGAGGAGAAACCCAGCTGCTGGTGTACCAGACTGCAACTCCCACCACACATCTGGGGCACGCTCTAACCGAACGCTAGAGTGAGTTAACTGTTTTTGACTACTTGCTCACTAATAATCCATTAGTTGTTCTTACGTGGTATCAAACCACCTTTACCACACGTTCAGCAGGAAGTACAGACATAACTTGTGGTTCAGGTAATCTCGCACACCGAGTGACAATTTGGCACGTCTCAGATGAGCCGTCCATGTACCGCCACACCCACATTAAAGGTACGACATACTATGGCTCGGGACAAGGAACCGAAACACCTAACCGTTAACCCCAAGGGAACAGACTGGGAGGGCTTTAGGAACGCCCTTAGGTGTATACTTTGAGATTTGTGGAATACATCAAAACTGTGGACCAAGTGACGCCGCTGCAGAGGACTTAAACAAGAGCCTAATGAAATGCGTAAGCTAGAAAATTGTCCTCTTAAAACCACTAAGTGCAACAGAAACAACGCCTTGGTGGAAACAAAAAACCTGGAGTCATCTGAAGGCAAAAGGCCCGTGCCTTATTTTAACAAGGCAAAAAAGACAAGAACTGGGATGCTTCACAGGAAGGCGTTACAACACGTTTCAATATGAGCTCTGATGATAATCAAAAAGGAAGATCCTTGGCAAAAATTTCTGTCGGTTCAATCAAGGACAGAATGCCCAAGCTGCCAGGATCCACAAAATACTATCCAAGACACCTGATCCCGTCTAGGCCGTGCTAAGGAAAGCGGATGGCTCTTTCACAAATCTCCGTGAGAAACACTGTAGAACTGCTTGCTCAAACGCACTTTCCGGAATCCGTGTACATTATATCGAAAGAGAACTCCAGGTCAAGTAAATTCTCCGGACAGGAGACCGAGGATGAAGACTGGGGAGAGCTTCCGTTATTTTTTTCGTCCCCAGCAGATAATTTGGGCATTAGGATTTTCAAGCCTTATAAAATCTGGTGGGGTCGATGGTATCTTCCCGCTTTGTTGCAGCGGGGCGAAGATCTCATCATCTCTAACGCTGATAAAACTATACCGTGGCAAGCTTTGCTTGGAGTTATCTGCCACAGCGTGGACTCGGGCGAGGGTCACTTAATTCCCAAGGGAGGGGAAAAGACAAATCGCAGCCCAAGTCTACAGACTCGATAAGTCTCTACCTCATTCCTACTAAAAACGATGGAAAAGGTGTTGAACAGTCACATCAGGCAACATAAACCCTTGATGCAAGACACATTCCTACCAACAGGCAAGTCCACGAAACGGCACTTCTTGACCTGTGACAGAATTGCACTCTGTGCCTTTCTCGACATCGAAGGGGCGTTTGACAACACCACGTTCGATGTTATAATACGTAGTCATGTGAATCGTGAATCGACTACACCACCACCAGAGGGAGTGGAGCCTAGCTTACAAAAGTCGGACTGCAACAACAACGTTGATGATAAAACCCTACTTTATATAGAGTGACCAGAGGTGTCCACAGCAGATTTCCGACTCAGGTTAACGCAGATGACATGTACTAATGGTCTAGGAATGCCTAGCACCAGTTCCAATCTTATGCAAAGGGCCTACGAATAGCTAGAAACTGGTGCACGAGACACGTCTAACAGTCAATGCCACGTAAGACTGGTCTAATCCCCGGTTACCAAAAGAATGAAACTAGAGGCGCTACACACCCCAACACTTCTTGGTACGAAGCTATGCTTGTCCAACGAGGTCAATTATCCTCGTAGTCTTTTAGACCAAAAAACTAACATGGAACAAGCATCTCGACTACATCACTAGAAAGGCAGAAATTGCGATTGGGGGCAAGCAGTAGATTGGTGGGCTAAATGGGGGCTACGCCCATGCCGCACTCATGGATTTATAAAACAATAGTGATGCCCCCCCGAAAAAAAAAAAAACCCCCCCGATCGTCACTTATGGCTGCTGTGTGTGGTATAAGAAGACGCAACTCAACTTAACTGGCTGTAGAGAACCTCAGCAAAGTTCCAAAAGAACTGCCTGCCTTATAGCCATGCGCGCTTTCCGGCCTCTCCCTCTGCAGCCCTAAGGGATGCCTCCTGAACATTCCACCTCTGCACTTCACGCTGTGCAGATGGAAGCGAGGAGGCTATCACGAGAGCGAAAATCAGAGGAAGGAACGAGATGGCATTCTAGGTCCCATGAGAAATCCCTCTCAATGAGCTAATAAAATTCCGGCAGGGATATGCCCTCTGACTCCATGGGCCGTGACACCGCTCGATAAGCGGTTTACAGTCTTGTTACCAAGTAGAACAAGATGGAGGCTGGGAACCTCCCGGAAATGTTAAGGCAGAATGACATCGTTTGTATACAGATGTCTCCAGGATCAGGGCATTCCGGGCGGGATTTTGTAATGGATCTGCTGCGGATGCGCAAAATTCGCCAACCTGGGTCGCTATACCACTGTGTCCAAGAGAGTCTACAAATGAATCGCCAGATAAGAAAGATATTCATCTCTCAATAGTCAAGCTGCCGCTCAGAGGCGTTAACATCCTGTGAACTTCACTCTAAACTCACTATCGAGTGAAATGTCCTGCTCCTAAACAGCTTTGCACTGCCACATTGTAATTCTGATTTGGGTACCGGGACACTGCAATATCAAGGCAACGAAGTCCGCTGACGTGCTAGGCACAGGCCGGGGCAAGAGCCCACTAACTCGGACCGGAACCAATTAAGTGGCGTTCCAGCAGCAATGGTCAGGTTCGAAGTTAAAAGAGTGGGAGTAAAAAACAAAAGCACTTAATTCTGGAAAATACTACCTCGCCTAGAACAGTCTAAGGCGTTGATACAGGCGTTCGATCTAGACGATCTGAGGAAATAACGAAACTGAGTAGAGGACATGTTAGGGCACCGGACTCGGACCTCACAGGGCCTGCAAATTAAATAAGCACCTGCACTAACAGTGGGCCTTACAGATACCAAAATCTGCAGGTTCTGTCGCGAGGACGAGGAAACGATTATCCACGTCCTCGGCGAGTGCATACTTCTGCACCGCTGCAGAAGCCTGCACCTGGGAGCCACATGATCTCAGCTGACGAGATCCCCCATCAGATCCATTCTCGGGTTTGTATCCTGAACTGAGCTACATGAGGTGCTGTAATAGGTGACGGGGCTGCCAACAATGATCATCTACTGTCGCATGGTTATGAGACGCAGGGCTCACCCCATTTCTATCAAATAATAATAAACAGGTCAGGAGACGGCGTCATTACATTGTTCACCAGGACTCCTAAATCATGATCATGGTCTAAGCGTATCCTGTACTTCGAAGCGACAACATTGGCATATAACCGAGAATTATACGTTAAAATGAACGAAGTAATTAACACACTTAAAATTTTGATCCTCAAGTAATGTTCAGGCGGGAAACTCTCCCACACCTTCACAATCCCGGGTGAATGTTCACATACCAATTTACTAGCTGCAGCACCGTTGATAAGCCGACGAAATCTTGATGCTTGATGATACAGAGGCTGCCGATAGTCTCATCAATATCGTAGGTATTTTACATTATCCAGTGGAATATTATTACAATATTTGACCACCAATTTAAAATGAGACTACATCATTAAAATGTATTACTAAGAAATAAAGAGGGCAAAAGAATCCTATAAAAATATCACTAATGAAGGACAGTTACTCAGGATGTAATTTGATATTGTAATAATCATCTGTCCATACAAATATATTAAACCTGAGATAGTTCAATTTTAACATAATTCCCGAGTAAGGTATGACTTTTGATATGATTATTATGTAAACAATCATCTTAAAATCACAAATACCGCTTTCTCTGGCAACTCCTAACGAAAAAATTTTTTTACACTACGGCGACACGTGAAGTTATCCTTACTTTACTTTACGACTTTTCGACCGTCGACCGTCCTTTTCTCTGCTCTCTCGATATCCACCAGTGGTGAATAACCACGGTCACAAATCATACATCAATTCATCAGCCTATCGCAGTCCACTGCTGGAACGTAGGCCCTCTCTAATTGTTCGCCACTGTGATCTATCATGGCTTTCTCGCATCCTCCAGCTCTTGCCAGGCCATCCTGCGCAGATCGTCCCCACACCTAGCGCAGAGGGCGCCTATATACGTTTGCCAAGACGCGGCTCCCTCTAGAACTCGTTTACCCCATCGTTGTCGTTCTGCGGCTTAATATGGCCAGCCCACTGCCACTTAAGCTTGCTATTTCGTGAGCAATGTCGATGACTTTTGGTTCTCTGCACGTACCACCTCATTCCGTATTCGATCTCGAGAGAGATACCGCACGAGCATTGGGGGCTCGTCCATAGCCCGCTGAGCGCCTTTATAACTTTTGACCAGCCGTACCGTAAGTGTCCCTAGTTCTCGTTCTCACTCGTTTATGTCCATGATGATTTCCACAGATCATTTAAAATATTTGATGGTGTGTACACGGTAAATATCGACAGTTTTCACTTTTCACTAGCGTCCAGCAGAGGTTTCATTGGCTCTATAAATTTTCAGTGAGAGTTAAATAGGGAACATCCTTTACTTCTTTCTAGCTTGTTTGCGGTGAGTTTGCGCTGCGGGCTTTAAAGTCTGTGAGAGGTTTATTGGCTGAGCTAAATTGATTTAAAGCATGGGAGGTGCAGTATAAACCAATCAGTAAAACACCGTCTTTCCGGTATGGCTGTCGCAGTAGCTGGTTTAAACTTAGCCATCCAAACGGGGGGGGATACCTTAGAGCTTCGTTAAACGCGCGGCTCGTATAGGTGCCGCTGATGGTTTAGAACAAAAATTCACACGTTTACACTGGGCGTTTAAAGTTAGCCGCTCATTCGAAATGAACTGATCACCTCATCCAAGTGATTCGTTTTTATTTCCGCTTTACTCCACTGCAGCGCTAATCATTAAAACAAATATGGTCGGTCTGCAGTGAAAACAACTGTAAAAAGATGAATTAATAGCAATAGAAATTGAATAGCAAAACATCCAAATGAAATTATCAACTTGGCGTATTGAAAGTTACCCATTTCGAAATGACTGATCAAAAGCTCAGCCAAGTGATTCAAATTTATTTCAGTTTTACTCTCAACAACTGGTCGCGCTAATCATCAAAACCAAAAAATAAAATGATCCGATCTGCAGGAAAACAACTGTAAATGTAGAATGAGGCATAGAAACGAATAATCAAAAATTGAAGGAACAATTCATCACTGCACCCAAGTATTTGAAAGTTAGCCCATTTCGAATGACTTGATCAAGCTCAGCCAGTGCATCAAATTATTTCAGTTTTCAACAATACCACTGCAGCGCTAATTATCAAAACAAATATGGCGTCTGCAGTGTAAACAACTGTAAATGTTGAATGAAATAAGCAATAGAAAATTAATAAGCAAAATTGAAGTGAAATTATATATGTATGTGGTTTTAAAACTATCATGGTTCCTAACATTAGAAATACAAAAGTTATTTACGGATTTCTAACCATGTACCTTATTTTTCAGTTACTCCGTGACCGCTTGCAACGTGGCCCGAAATATCGTAAACTCATAATAAGGTAGGTACAGGGTAGAAATCCGCGAATAACTATTCTAATGAAGTGAAACTGTCAAAATAGTCTATAAACATGGAGTGTCTAAATAATAGTACATAAAACTCGTATACTCGTATATGACCCTACCCTCACCTTAAGTCCACCAAGCACTCAGTGTTCGAAACGAAATTTTCTATGTTGGGCCGCTTAAAGAGACTCAAAGTTACCTATCGGGTTATGGAAATGTATTTTTTTTATTGCTTATAGTAAGGTAGAAGCGCTTGCGACCATCCTGATGGTAAACGGTAACCGCCGCTCATAGACATCAACAATGCCGGAGCACAGGCATGCCGCTGCCTACCGAGAGAGAAGAACTCTTTTCAAAACCTCCTTTAAAAACGGACATGTCATAGCGATCAGGGAACGCCGGCGCTGGAAGGTCATTCCATAGTTTGCACGACGGGGAAAAAGGAGCGCTGGAAACGAATGAGTTCTGAAGGGATTGGTTTCCGGTAGTATTGGTGAAGTGTGCCGCGGCGTCTAGTCCCTGCGATTGTATAATGGTTGACTCTGGTATGATATAAACAGCTCCAAGAGCAATCTCCGTGAAGAGCCTATAAAGAGGCAAAGAGAGCCGAAAATCTCTTCGTGACTCCAACGACTCCATTTGTCCGTGGTATCTCGGATGCGTGGTATTTGGTATGCCTCGGAATCTCCTGGCGGATCGTAGCATGATTATTAATGCCGTAGGAGACTAAAGATGATGAATTTCCCAAGATTTGCAAGCCTCAAGTGGCAATAGGTCAATTTATCGGCCACGTTGAGATCGAGGATACTTGGGCAACGAACATTCAGGCAAGAATTCCGTAGTGTGGTCTAACTCATACCGTCTACTACTCACGCCGTGGGAGAGGCGTTCGCTTGAATGGTCCGCTCGACCAGAATGATACCACGGCCACACTAGAAACCGGCGTGAAGCAGCCCTATTGCTGTGTGTCACTGCGTGAATTGAGGGTACCGGAGAGAGCCCAATCCGGGAAAGGTGGTTTAAAGGTTGGCAACGCACTTGTGACTCCCTTGCGTTGCTGTCCGTGGCGGCGGCAACCGCTTACCATCCATGTCAATGCGATCCGTCTGCTCGTCTGCCACCTATCACATAAAATATTGTCACTTTTTAATTCACAAGTGAAAGAGAAGATAGTTAAGCTTACGTATGATAGAGTGATCTCTTCAGTCATCATATAAATTGGGCATAAAATACGCATACGTCCGATTCTTTGAAAAGTGTGTGTTCGCCCTTCAGAGTAGTCGCTGATTGTGTTTACTTGTATTTTAGGAGCCCTCACAAAATAACCACTGCATCATATTTTCTCAGAAACTGAGTATGTCATGATAATATTACCTCTAGTCCAACGTTGAAAGTATATTTTTTTTTACCACCTGTTATATTCCCTCTGTGAATTGAGTATGACTGTGCGATAGAAGATGCACTATGTATCTGTGAGGTACCTGTGCAAGGAAGATGCACGCAAGCTCTGATCGTAAGCATGCAATCCTGTGCACTCATTCCATAACACGGCGTCCGTACACTCATCGTAACGACGCCATTCCTAGCACACATTGATAGCACGCAGCAATAGCTTACTTCCTATTTGCTAAAAAGTTAACCATCCATAGCTCGCATCCAGTGCACGCTCTCGTAGTACGCATCATATCACGCAGCTAGATCACGCATTCTCCTAGCATGCCTCTACAGCACGCTCATAGACACGCATCATAGCACGCATTCATTGCACGCATCTTATTGCCTCGCATCGAGGGCACGCATCCGTGAACGCATCCATAGCACGCAGCAGAAATCACGCATCTTTAGCATGCATCCTATAGCACGCATCCAGGCACCATCCGTCGTACGCATCCATAGCACGCAGCTAGATCACAGCTCTAGCATGCATCTACAGTCACGCATACCATAGCACGCATCCTTAGCACGCATCTATCTATAGCATCTCTATTAGCTCCCATTCTCGGTTTTATCCTGGAACTGGAGCTACATGAGGTGCTGTAATGGTTACGGGGCTGCCACAATAGATATCTACTGGTCGCAGTGGTTAATGAACTCAGGGCTCACCCCATTCTATCAGATAATATAAAAAAGGTCAGACTGCAGTCTTTACATTGTTCACCAGACTCCTAAATCATGAATCATGGTCTAAGCGTATCCTGGACTCGAAGCGCAACTTGGATATACCGAGTTATCGTTTAACTGACGAAAGTTTAACACACTTAAATTTTGCTCTCATGTTCATGCGGGACTTCCCACACCTTCACAATCCGGTGAATGTTTCTACCAATTAGACCACTGCACGCGTTATAAGCGACAAATTTCTTGAATGGCTTGATTAGACAAGAGCGCCGGGGGGTCTATCAATATCTTAGGTATATTTAAATACAATATCCAGTGGAAATAATTTTACAATATTTACACCAATTAAAATGATTACATAACAACATTAAATGTTTTACTTAAGAATAAATTGCAAAAGAATCCTATAAAAAATATCAACTAATGAAGGAAAGTACTCAAGGATGTAATTTGATATTGTAATAATAATCTTGTGCCATACAAAATATATTAAAACCTAGATAGTTCAATTTTAACAATAATTCCGAGTAGGTATGACGTTTTGATATGATTATTAATGTAAACAATAATCTTAAAATCACAAATACCTGCTATTCTCTGGCACCTACCTAACGAAAAAATTTTTACACACGGCGACACGTGAAGTTATCCTTACTTTACTTTACGACTTTCGACCGTCGACCGTCCTTATGTCTCTCTTCTCTCGATATCCACCAGTGGTGAATAACACGGTCACAGATCATCATCATCATCAGCCTATCGCAAGTCCAGCTGCTGGACGTAGGCCTCTCTAATTGTTCGCCACTGTGATCTATCCATGGCTTCTCGCATCCAGCTCTTGCAGCCATCCTGCGCAGATCGTCCCCACACCTAGCCAGAGGGCGCCCTATATTACGTTTGCCAAGACGCGGTCTCCACTCTAGAACTCGTTTACCCCATCGGTTGTCGGTTCTGCGGCTAATATGGCCAGCCCACTGCCACTTAAGCTTGCTAATTCGGTGAGCAATGTCGATGACTTTGGTTCTCTGCCGGACCACCTCATTTCGTATTCGATCTCGAAGAGAGACGCCGAGCATTGCTCGTTCCATAGCCCGCTGAGCGACCTTTAACTTGTTGACCAGCCGTACCGTAAGTGTCCTCGTTTCTCGTTCTCTCGTTTATGTCATGATGATGTCACAGATCATTTAAAATATTTGATGTGTGTACACGGTAAATATCGACAGTTTCACTTCACTAGCGTCTAGCAGAGGTTTCATTGGCTCTATAAATTTCAGTGAGAGTTAAATAGGGAACATCCTTTACTTTCTTTCTAGCTTGCTTTGCGGTGAGTTTGCGCTGGGGCTTTAAAGTCTGTGAGAGGTTTATTGGCTGGAGCTAAATTGATTTAAAGCATGTGAGTGCAGTATAAACCAATCAGTAAAACACCGTCTTTCCTGGTATGGCTGTCGCAGCTAGCTGGTTAAATTAGCCATCCAAACGGATACCTAGAGCTTTCGTTAAACGCCGGCATCGTATAGGATGCCGCTGATGGGTGTTAGAACAAAAATCACACGTTTTACAACTTGGCGTATTAAAAGTTAGCCCATTCGAAATGACTGATCAACCTCAGCCAAGTGATTCGTTTTTATTTCCGCTTTACTCCACTGCAGCGCTAATCATTAAAACAAATATGGCGTCTGCAGTGAAAACAACTGTAAAAGATGAATTAAGTAGCAATAGAAATTGAATAAGCAAAATTGAAATGAAATTATCAACTTGGCGTATTGAAAGTTAGCCCATTCGAAATGACTGATCAAAGCTCAGCCAAGTGATTCAAATTTATTTCAGTTTTACTCCACTGCAGCGCTAATCATCAAAACAAATATGGCGTCTGCAGTGAAAACAACTGTAAATGTAGAATGAAGTAGCAATAGAAAACGAATAATCAAAATTGAAGTGAAATTATCAACTTGGCGTATTGAAAGTTAGCCCATTCGAAATGACTGATCAAAGCTCAGCCAAGTGAATCAAATTTATTTCAGTTTTACTCCACTGCAGCGCTAATTATCAAAACAAATATGGCGTCTGCAGTGTAAACAACTGTAAATGTTGAATGAAATAGCAATAGAAAATTAATAAGCAAAATTGAAGTGAAATTATATATGTATTGTTTTAAACTATCATGGTTCCTAACATTAGAATAGTTATTTACGGGATTTCTACCATGTACCTTATTTTTCAGTTACTCCGTGACCGCTTGCAACAGTGCCGAAATATCGGAAACTCAAAAATAAGGTAGGTACATGGTAGAAATCCCGAATAACTATTCTAATGAAGTGAAACTGTCAAAATAGTCTATAAACATGGAAGTTCTAAATAATAGTACATAAAACTCGTATACTCGTATATGACCCTACCCGTCACCTTAAGTCACCAGACCAGTGTTCGACGAAATTTTCTATGTTGGGCCGCTTAAAGAGACTCAAAGTTACCTAACGGGTTATGGAAAGGGTATTTTTTTTATTGCTTATAGTAGGTAGACGAGCTTGCGACCCATCTGATGGTAAACGGTAACCGCCGCTCATAGACATCAACAATGCCGGAGCACAGGCATGCCGCTGCCTACCGAGAGAGAAGAACTCTTTTCAAACCTCGTTTAAAAAAGGACATGTCATAGCGATCAGGGAACACCGCGGCTGGAAGGTCATTCCAGAGTTTGCACGAGCGCGGGAAAAAGGAGCGCTGGAAACGAAGAGTTCTGGAAGGGATTGGTTCCAGGTAGTATTGGTGAAGTTTGCCGCGGCGTCTAGTCGTGCGATTGTAGAATGGTGACCCTGGTATGATATTAAACAGCTCCAAAGAGCACTCTCCATGGAAGAGCCTATAGAAGAGGCAAAGAGAGCCAAAATCTCTTCGTGACTCCAACGACTCCAATTTGTCCGTGGTATGCTCGGAATGCGTGGTATTTGGTATGCTCGGAATCTCCTGGCGTGATCGTAGCATGATTATTAATGCCGTAGGAGAACTAAAGATGATAGAATTTCCCAAAGATTTGCAAGCCTCAAGTGGCAATAGGCAATTTATCGGCCACTTGAGGAGCGAGGATACTTGGGGCAACGAACATTCAAGGAATTCGTAGTGTGTCTACTCAATACCGTCTACTACTCACGACCGTGGGAGAGGCGTCGGCTTGAATGGGCCGGCTCGACCAGAATGATACCACGGCCACACAGAAAACCGGCGTGAAGCAGCACTTTGCTGTGTGTCACTGCGTGAGTGAGGGTACCGGAGAGGCCCAATCCGGGGAAAGGTGGGTTTAAAGGTTGGCAACGCACTTGTGACTCCCTTGCGCTGTCTATGGGCGGCGGCAACCGCTTACCATCAGGCGATCCGTCTGCTCGTCTGCCACCTATCACATAAAAATATTGTCACTTTTTAATTCAAAGTGAAAGAGAAGATAGTTAAGCTTACGTATGATAGAGTGAGCTCTTCAGTCATCATATAAATTGCATAAAATACGCATACGTTCCGATTCTTTGAAAAGTTTGTGTTAGCCCTTCAGAGTAGTCGCTGATGTGTTACTTGTATTTTAGGAAGCGCCTCACAAAATACCACTGCAATCAATATTTTCTTCAGAACTGAGGTATGTCATAAATATTACCTCATAGTCAACGTTGAAAGTATATTTTTTTTACCACCTGGTTATATTCACTCTGTGAATTGAGTATGAGCTGTGCGAAGAAAATGCACTATGTATCTGTGAGGTACCTGTGCAAGGAAGATGCGACGCGAGCCTACTGATCGGTAGCATGCATCCGTTGCACTCATCCATAACACGCGTCCGTAGCACTCATCGATAACACGCATTCCTAGCACACATTGATAGCACGCATCAATAGCTCGCTTCCATTGCATACATCCATAGCTCGCATCCAGGGCACGCATCCGTAGTACGCATCCATAGCACGCAGCTAGATCACGCATCCCTAGCATGCATCTACAGCACGCATCCATAGACACGCATCCATAGCACGCATTCATTGCACGCATCTATTGCTCGCATCGAGGGCACGCATCCGTAGAACGCATCCATAGCACGCAGCTAGATCACGCATCTTTAGCATGCATCCATAGCACGCATCCAGGGCACGCATCCGTAGTACGCATCCATAGCACGCAGCTAGATCACGCATCCCTAGCATGCATCTACAGCACGCATCCATAGCACGCATCCTTAGCACGCATCTATAGCATGCATCTATAGCTCTCATCTAGGGCACGCATCCTTAGCACGCAACCCTAGCACGCATCCATAGCATGCATCCATTGCACGCATCCATAGCGCGCATCCAGGGCATGCATCCGTAGCACACAACCCTAGCACGCATCCATAGCACGCATTCATAGTACGCATTCATAACGCGCATCCTAGCACGCATCCATTGCACGCATCCCAAGCACGCATCCATAGCACGCATCCAGGGCACGCATCTATCACTCACATCCAGGGCACACATCCGTACCACTCAACCATAACACGCAACTCTAGCACGTAACCATAGCACGCAACCATAGCACGATACCATAGCGCCCATCCATAGCACGCATCCATAGTATGCATCTACGCATCTTTCCATATAAAAAGTCATAGCTCAGTTGAACCCGTTTCCACCACTGCTATGCTTTGTGGACCATTGAACATGATTGGTGGATATTAGACGCATTCATAGAAACGTCATATTATCTTATTTCGAAAATCTGTGGAAATTTAATTAAAAATAAAAACGGTATTCCCGTCCAACGTAATACATTTCAATGCTTATTTTCCAAAAGAAATTGATTGCAAGAGCTTCATTTGATTAATGACTAGTCGTTATTAAATTATGTTAACGGAAAATCTTTGCTAACTTCTGAACGAAATTGCGATGAAAGAAAATATATTATGTTTCTTTTCCCTTCATTCGTTATTTAATTTTTAAATTCCTGGAGGTTGGTTCTCATTTGCATGTTTGAATTTTGATTTCAGATGATGGATGGTTTATTTGTATTGTTTGTGTTTTACGAACATAAATGTTAATGGCACGGAAGTTTGTCCCAGAAACAGAACCTACCAAACGTGGCATTAGGCCAGTCAAGTACCCAAATACTTTTTTTTATGCTACAGCCGACAAATGAGCAAGCGGTTCACCTGATGGATCAACGCCTGTGAAATCAGTGAGGCTAATGTGTTGCCGGCCTTTTAAAAAAGAGTACTGCGCTTTTTTCTTCAAAGATCTTCAATGCTGTAAAGTGAGAAATCATAATTATAACGGAAATTCAATTAAAAACCCGACTGTGTGTACAAACCCTAAATCAAGAAAATCGTCATATTGTTTAGCAATCGGGACCCATTCAAGAAGGTCAGTCGTCTTGTTGATTAGAGTAAAATTTGCTCTCTATTCACAAACCTTCTAGAGGTGGTCCCAACTGCTAAAAGTCACTTTATACTCGGTATCACTTTCAAAATTAATACAAATCTAAGGACACCTTTGAAGCTAAAATACATCTAGCCGTTTAGGCAACAGAGCGTTGGCGCCATGAAGTGGCAATTTTTTTATTTTTATATTATTTAATGTCACTATAAAATTCAAATTTCCATTCTTCTAAGAACACCACAAATAAAATGACACCAATATGTAAAAATCCGTCAAGCCGTTCAGGCTGTAGGGTGTAGACGTGTGTAACTCTTTACTGAAAAGACTCAGTGATCTGGCTCAGCTATTACTACTGTTCCGAATCTCTTACGCTCCGAATGTATCGTTCGACTCATTTGAGTCTATCGACTCATTTGAGGATCTAGTCCAAGTGAACAGAATGATTTGAATGATCCGATGAGCCGTATGAGCTGAATGATCTGAGTGAGCCGAATGATCCAAATAAGCGGAATGATCCGATGAGCCGAATGAATGATTCGAGTGAGCCGAATGAGCTGAATTGAACACGGATCTATCTTAGAGTCGATGTTCCAAATGAAGCGTTTCACTGTTTCGCATCTTTGCACTGATCCAGATGCAAATGTAAAATTTTTTTGAAAGATAAGTTTTTGCCCGGTCTAGTAGGGCGTGTCAAAGAAATGGACATACGCACGCCCGTAATATCGTCTTCTGTTTTAGTAATATGTCCGATAAACTTGACCCTACATAGTCGGGCAAAAACAGCACCATGAGTTTTTGTTTAAAATACTACAGATCTTTAAATGAATGGACAGCCTAAAACTCTACAAATCCCAAACTTAACCTATTAACAAACAGCTATTCTCGTTCCATGTTTCGACTATTCAGCAACTTCCAACAAAAAATGCCAAGCCAAGAACCCTCATGTTGAGACTTTGAAGAGACACTTGTAGAAGAATAAAAGAGGGCTCCGATTTATGTAATATGGAGTTCCTTAGGAATCTGCGTTTTATTACCAGGCCCTGTTGTGTTTTATGAGCTTCGTATCTGTGCCGGCCTTGGTTTGCGGCCCAAGGCATAAGCTGACTACTGAGCGTTCACAGAGACCTCATTTCATATTGAGGACGATGATGGTAAACCCATTATAGACGCACCTCCTGTCATCCCACGGTGCGAGTAAGTTAACTTTTTTTTTATTATGGCTCTACCCGAAGATATCTTGCCAATGTCAAGTACCTAACTTATTGAGAATAAGTGGGTAGTCAAAAGTCGAAGTCAGCCACATTCACTAAATAAAACGCCGGTGTTTTACGTTTTATTGACCTACGGATTCTGCCGATACCACTCTTAATACAATCGCGGGTTTTAAGACTATTAAGTATAAGCAAGCTGTCAACAACTCACTCGACACACAATAGAAGTGTAAAAAACGATACAATTCAACGATTCTTATTATCAGGATCACTTCGCGGCACTTCTCTACACAAATAGTGTTTGTCTCCTACCGCCAGAGTAAGCTGGAGGTTACAGTTGGAAAGCTTTCACATGACACTTGACATGGACGAGCTGACTCAATCAGAGTTCTACAACGGCTTCTAAATAAGCAAGTAAGGTGAGTAATGTTACCTAAGGCCCGATACCGCAAAAGAGGAAGAACATGTAGTCATCAGCTGATTGGGCAGCTCCTCTGCCACCTTTTCATTAAATGCGAATCGCAATCCAAGCCAATGCATGGCTCATGGTAGGGTCGTGGATCGAATCCGAGCATGCACCTCTATTAGCTCGGCAGTGAGCGATGTCATCATGATTCAGTTGGTCTGGTTCTACTGTCAAAAGGATTGCGAAGGTCAGACGGCAGTCGCTTCATTGTAATTACCATCCTCCCCAAATCCTGATTCATGGCCTAAGCTTACCCTGGGCTCTAATTAGACAGCTTTGGAAGCAACTGGGGATCACACTTAAAGATGAGGGAGGGGCTTGCCCTTGCCCCAGGAGACAAGAGTTCATTCCAAGGTACCTATAGATTGAGCATGTGATGACTCATTTGCCATCGTTTGGGCACATGCCTAGAGGTTTCAGAACTGACAGCGTAATGTAAACCGATGGAGGATGATACTCATACAGTCGTGGCGACCGGCACTTTCGAAACGCTAGGCATTATGTTTTATCATCATCATCATTTCATCCAATAGACGTCCACTGCTGAATATAGGCCTCTCCCAATGCTCTCCACATAGATCGGTCCTGTACCACCCGCATCCAATGGATTCCCGCGACGGAACGCTACGGAATGCTACGGCAGCGACTTCTTGTACGTGGCCTCCACTCGACCTTTCCGCCCCAACGGCTGTCTGTGTTCCTCACTATGTGCCCTGCCCATTGCCACTTAAGACTTACAATCCTTCGGGCTATGTCTGTGACCTTGGTTCTTCTGCGAGCCTCATCATTTCTGATATGATCAGCTAGGAGATTCCAAGCATAGCCCTCTCCATTGCTCTCTGGGTGACTTTGAGCCTCCTTAATCGGCACATTGTAAGCGGCTACGTTTCGGTTCCGTATGTCATTACTGGAAACACACGCATTAAAGGTTTCGTCTTGGGACAATGCGGTAAATAGGCCGAAAATATGCTGCGTAGCTTCCCGAACGCTACCCAGCCGAGTTGCATTCGTCAATCGACCTCTTTCTGGAAGTTATCTGTTATGGCGAAAACCAAATATTTTTAGGATTTATAATTCTGAAAGCAAAAACAGGCGTTTCTAAATAATCAATACCCTATTTCGCGATGTAAGTCACACCAAGCGCCATCTATTGGTATATAGTGGCAATAGTAACAAATAAACTTGCGATCCGAATTCATCCAGCAATTTGAAGTAAAAAATATGCGAACGACGGATTTCTACAAAATGCCTTCGACAGACACACGAAAAACAATTGTCGTAGCCCAGGGATATCTACTCTTTCTCCTCCTTAGTCGTTCACTCTTGGCAGAGTGGTCATGGTTGACGATGTAGCACTTTCGTGTGCTGATGAGGCTCGCGCGATGTGTCTCCACTTGTTGCGGGACAGCGTCTCGGGAGTTTTGGACAATGTATGTCTGTGTCACAGCACAGCCCTAATGAGGTCTGTCCAACGTGTGAGCGCCCGCGCGACTGCTTGCCTTCCACAGGTGGAACCCTGGACAATGAGTCGTTTCTTAATCGTTCCTCCGTCGAGCCGTTCATTGCCAACAACGTGCCCATAATATTTGAGATTCGTAATTGCACAGTTGACGATAGCCTCTGTTTGATTTTCATTTGTTCCAGAATTGAAACGTTGGTTCTGTGTGCTGTCCAGGGAATCCGCAGCAGTCGCCGCCAACACCACATCTCGAGTATCTACTACTAGAGCTATTTATATTATTTGAAAAGCGCCACCTCAGCTGTAAAACAGCTAAATTACAAAGTTAAAGAATCTAAGGTTGAGCTCGTAAAGTAGCTAAAAGCTGCTAAATAGCTGCTGTAAAGTTTCTGTTGGTACTGAAGAACAATTAAGTGGCTATAAGTTGGCTTGTGTAACTGCTTTTAAGCACGATACAGCTGTTGTGTATTGCTGCTGTATCCTTGTTCTTTTTATATGTGAGATCATTGGATGTGGTCAGTGGTCTTTTTGCGCGAAGTCTTTTATTATGCATTGCAGGCCTTAAAATTTGACTATACCTACCTGAACATTTATTTTGCCAACGTCAAGTAACTTATAGAGAATAAATAAATAAAAAATAAATATTTCACAACATCACGTTCACCACAGTAGATAAATACGCTAAAGCAGTATCGACACTCCGCCATTTTGGACAGAAAGTTACCTACCCTATAGGGTTGTTCTTTTATTTTTGTAAAATATTATTCTTACCTTGGGACTTCTGGTTTAAGTACCGGGCCGTGTCCGCGGAGTCCTAGGTGCAAAAAGGATCATCTGGTGCGTGTTAAATTAGAACTAATGATTTTTTTTTATAAATAAGCATAATACTAGGATACAATATTCGTGCACAAAGGTACACAAATGATTCCTATAGTTGCAAAAAGCTACGCAAAGATATAATGTGAAAATGTATTTTTAACTGAGCCACGTTTTTTACTCGAATTGCCGAATATCCTCTAACCGTGTTCAGCTAAGGCCAATCTCAACCGTCAGCCACTTACACAGGATATATTATATTGCTCTAGTGTGCGCAAACACAACTACACTCTCTATTTCCTTGCCCTCATTATCCGATGGATAATGAGGGCAAGAACGCAGAACTGACAGCCGTTGGAGCCGTAAAGTCCTTGAGTGGAGACCGCGACTCGGTAAGCGTAGTGTAGGACGCCCTGCGACAAGATGGGATGATGACATTCGAAGGCTGGCTGGTGTGGGCTGGATGAGAGTGGCCGAAAATCGGGAGCAGTGGCGTGCATTAGGGGAGACCTATGTCCAGCTGTGGACGAGTATGGGTTGCTGATGATGATGATGATGATGATCCGATGGTACACCAGTGTGACGACCGGAGAGGGATCGGGCGCAGGACCAACGGCTTAACGTGCTTTCCAAGGCACGGGGGTACGAGACCGCCAACTAGACTCCGGGCTGACACTGAGAATTTCTTAACAGAAAAACTCAAGTACAATTTTTGGCCCGGATCTTATTAACCAGGGATTAACCAGGGATTCCAAGCGCAGCCGTTGCTTTAAAGTGCGACGCACTACCGACATACTTAGACAATTTAACACAGTTTCAAAACATTCTGCCGAAATCCGCGGGGGGAAGGGAAGTTTAGTGATGGTCTAGATTAATAGCACTCATTCTAGGAATGAGTTAGTTGCATACAAAAATGTTGTTTTGTAGGTTACATGTACAAAAGCCGGCAGAGTAGAATAGGCCACCCTCACTCTTACCGAGGTGTCGTAAAAGGCGACTAAGGTAAAGCTGCTGGCATGATCATCAGCACCCAGAGAAGGAAAACTCTGCATTTATATCAAAACCCTCGCCAACTCGTCTGTAAAGCGTGGTGAGTATGGCGATTACCCATCATGTGATTGAGGGAGGCCCGTGCCCCAGCAGTGGGGACTTAAATGGGCTGACGATGACATGTACAAAAGCATGTAAAATTGCTTATATATAAGTAATGAAATGAAATGATGATTTTTGTTTACGAACATAGATGAATCACTTGCTCACAGCAGCAAAAATGCAGATAAGTACTAGAAAGTGGTCTAGGCGGTCACCAGGATGGTAAAAGGGATTTTTGAAATCGTCATACGGTGTTACCTGTTCATTCTAGTAAAAATGTAATACCTATGCATCTAAAGGCTATGCGTAGAAAATTTTCAAAATATTTCAGGATATGAAGATGGAATCTTAGAGAAACCGAAGTCTTCAATAACTGATAGCAATAGTGAGACATTTATTATTCATTATTTCTATTACTGTCAGTTGTCACAACACTAATCAACATCGTGTACCATCGTTTATTCGTACCCCGATATCGCGTATTGTTTTTTGGGGTTATTTTTGTCGTAAAATATGTAGATGAAAAAGGTTATTATTCCGTGAAATAACGTTTTTTTTATTAGAACATTACTTATGAATCATACGAAAGATAAATTTGATCGTCGTTCGCAAGTAAAAACTTCACAACAACCATTTTGACGAGTTCCGCTCAGCGACAGAAACGAATTCAAAATGGCGATTGATCGCGCCGATCTAGTTTTAATAAACGTATACGAACGTTTGTTCGTGTACTTTGGCAGAGGGGAACGCGTCCACATGCCACGTCACGTGTTAAATTGTCTAAGCCGACGTACGACGAGGCAGTCCGACTCTACACCTTATCATAAACGTGGCATTTGGGCCAAAGTTCTGTAGCCCGTCCGCTGTGTCTGCATACATTAGGCCGCTCTCTAGGCCCAGGCTGACCAATAAAATAGTTCTTATGTGGGTACTTGGCCCGTGTAGTTTGTCAGATATCTGTCCTTCTCCCAGTCGTAACGCTCCCTCGTGACTGAGCACGATAAACAGGGAACGGGTGTGCGACCGCCAAGTTTTGTTATTGTTTTTTTATGGTTGATGTGTTTACTTGGAGAATGTCACTTTTGCTTATGAAGACGTAAATAAACAACATGCATTTTTTGGGCTTTATACATAACCTCACAAGACAGAAATATTGTATGTTTTTTTTTGCTGATAGTTGAGATTTAGTTTAGTTTTACTGCTCCGCACAAAAAGATAAACCTTAAGAAAAGCTATACATAAATGAAATATAAATTAACAACTATTTAATTAAAATAAAACTAAAAGGAAATTAATTAAAAAAACAACTGATGTGCGTGTGCGTGTGCGTGTGCGCGTGCGTGTGCGTGTGTGCGTGTGTGCGTGTGTGCGTGTGTGCGTGTGTGCGTGTGTGCGTGTGTGTGTGCTTGTGTGTGTGTGTGTGTGTGTGCGTG
This sequence comes from Marasmia exigua, assembly GCA_019059595.1. Lineage (NCBI taxonomy): Eukaryota > Metazoa > Arthropoda > Insecta > Lepidoptera > Crambidae > Marasmia > Marasmia exigua. The sequence continues at coordinate 15,205,572 of CM032485.1, forward strand.
TGTGTGTGTGTGTGTGTGTGTGTGTGTGTGTGTGTGCGTGTGTGTGTGTGTGTGTGTGTGTGTGTGTGTGTGTGTGTGTGTGTGTGTGTGTGTGTGTATGTGTGTGTGTGTGTGTGTGTGTGTGTGTTTGAGTGTGTGTGTGTGTGTTAACGTGTATGACAAAAAGCACAGGTTTCAGTCACTAGCGGGAAGAAGCTGTTCCGTTTCAATATAAGTTACCTCCAAAGCTGTCGCTTTAGAGCCACATGTACTCTTAGGGCCCAGTTAACTTTAAAACAACGGTAATCACACTTTATGGCCGTGTGGTCCCCGGCAGAGTAGAATAGGCCACCCTCAATCTTACCGAGGTGTCGTAAAAGGCGACTAAGGTAAATCTGCTGGCATGATCATCAGCACCCAGAGAAGGAAAACTGCATTTATATCTAAACCCTCGCCAACCCGTCTACCAAGCGTGGTGAGTATGGCAATTACCCCTCATGTGATCGAGGGAGGCCCGTGCCCCAGCAGTGGGGACTTAAATGGGCTGATGATGATGATGATGAATCACTCTTTAACCGTGCTTGCTATTGGTGCTTTGAACGGCCCTTAGACAATGATTCAGGATTTGGGGAATCTAGCAATTTCAATGAAGCGACTGCCGTCTGACCTTATAACCCTTATACAGGAAACCAGTCCAACTATGTATATCATAGTTACACGTTTCAGAAACTATCCGACGCGCAGGTTTCCTCACAATGTCCCACCCTGAGAGATCCCTCGCCGCCGAGCTAATAGTAGAAATACGCACTATGATAAATAGTTTTTAAAATTTTCGCGGTGCATTATTACTATAATTAATCAAGACGGGAATTAACACGATATTTAATATGTGATACAACATTGTGTACTCACATATTTTGCTCGACATTTCGTTACGTTTGAATACACAATGTTGTATCACATAATAAATATCGTGTTAATTCTCGTCTTGATTATTTACGCACATTGATTTGAAAAAAAAAAACCCAAAAGGTTTATACCACCCCTTATATAAGGCGCATTCTTATCCACTAACACAGATCTGTGTCCACTAAGCTACCATTACCGAAGTCTATCTACTTTTTTATACTTGGCAGATGAGCAGACGAATCACCTGATGTTAAGCGTTTGCTAGCACCCATGGCCCTGCGACACGACTTACCCAGGACCTAGTATTTTTGCACAGACTGATCAACGGAAACCTGAACTGCCAAGAGTTGCTTCAATACATAAAGCTATCAGTCAGACATACACACACACACACACACACACGCACACACACGCAAACACGCGCATACACACAACCCACACACCACACTAAATTTGTTTATAACCTTTTTTTTTGTATAATTTAAAGTTAAATTTAAAATACTTATGTACCTAAATTCAAGAAATGTTAAAAATAAGAACTTTTTTTTTTTTTGACAATTTTTAGTAGCTTTTAATTATTTTGGGCCGTGTGGTCCCCGGCAGAGTAGAATAGGCCACCCTCACTCTTACCGAGGTGTCGTAAAAGGCGACTAAGGTAAAGCTGCTGGCATGATCATCAGCACCCAGAGAAGGAAAACTCTGCATTTATATCTAAACCCTCGCCAACCCGTCTGCCAAGCGTGGTGAGTATGGCAACTACCCCTCATGTGATTGAGGGAGGCCCGTGCCCCAGCAGTGGGGATTTAAATGGGCTGATTATTTTTTTATTATGATGTATTGTATTTGTATCAGTACCGGCCCGCCTAGCTAGCCATTCGATCAAAAAGATATTCGCCTAACTTCCAGCCAGAACTAATTTAGGTCATCACGCTCCTCTGGCACGATGTTTTTGGACATACAATGAACTTTACCTGTAGGACATTGATATTTTTTTCGACTCTCCTTGCCTAGCTATAGGCGAAAGTTGATAAATTTATTATATAGTATAGGTACCAAACCTCTTATAATGTTGTTTTATTTCAATAATTTTATTAAGTATATTTGGTTCTTTTTAGTTTATCTTTTGTGTTTTTACGTAGAGATTTTTTAGCAACGTTGTGTACGCCTATATACATATATATATGTATTTCAACAATTTAGACTTTTCCTTAAGCGCTGGTGTTTTCAAAAAACAAGCCAATATTTTTTTTGCAGCAAAAAATATGATTTTCTTATCTTTAAGTACCTAACCTAATAAAATATGTCTTATTGACTTCCAATTTTTTTATAAAAATATTTTAATGTTTATTTTTCTTGTAAACTACACTGATCTTGTTTATGTTAATCTGTGGATAACGCTGTTGGTTATGCATTTAACTTATATGTATGTAACTATATTTTTTTGTTTTTTCTGTAATGTGTAACTGTTTGTTGTTCCAAATAAAATAAATTAAAAACTAAATATATGTATACTGTTGGTGTACCTTTTCAATAAATAAACACCAGTGGAGTCATAAGTGCGCTGCCAACATTTACACCCCCCTTTCCCCCGGACATTACTTACATTCCACATGAATCTTCTGCTACTGTTTATTCGCCTCATATTTCTTCCCCAACCCCATTAAGCCGTTTCGGCAAATTTGAATTCCACTCCACCATTGAAATGCAGAAGTGTTATTGCAATTTATTCTGATGCGTTGGTGATTTCGGCTATTTATTGCATCCATGCAATCCATTGCAAATGTGGGAGAGCCACGCTTAGGCATGAATGGGCCGGCTCGACCGGAGTGATACCACTGCCTCATAGAAGACCGGCGTGAAGCAGCGCCTGCGCTGTGTTTCGCCCTGTCACTGAGGTTACCGGAGGCCCTATGGGAGGGAAGTGGAAAAGGTTGGCAGCGCACTTGTGACTCTACTGGTGTTGCGAGTGTTCATGGGCGGCGGAATTGCTTACCATCAGGTGATCCGTCTGCTCGTCTGCCACCTCTCATATAAAAAAAAATCCAGCTTCAACAACTTGCTCGTTTGGGGGTTTGTGAAATGCTAGGACTGTATAGTAGTGTTGCCGGATAATCGATTGTAAGTCGATTATTAATCGAGTATGCAAATGAATGCGCCCGTCCTCAACCTTACTTAAAGTGATGAATAAAACGCTTGAATGATGATGATGACGTGACGTGACGTGACTACTTTTTGATCGGTTTGTGTACTCGAAATTTGGATTAACACCATATGAGGCCGTTTTTGGCGGTAATTCAAATTTCTAACACAAAAGCAGGTCCATAAGATAAGTATAAGTATTAAATAAATACTATAAGTGTTGTCAAAATTGTTAAATGGTTTAGTTGCTAAAAACTTAAATCAATTGGCGTCGCCAGTGTGCAATAATGTTGCGTTGCTTAAAACTGCTAACTACCACTTTCTCCATAACATTGAAGAGGTAATCAACATACAAAACCTGTTGTCAACGGCAAAACGATCCATCTCATAACCTCTAGACTTCATTTTAATATTGCCAGGACAATAAAGTGTTCTTTATACCCCCATTTCGGGTGTTGCTAGCTTTAAAAGTACTAAAAGCACCGGTAATTTTGTTTCGACGGATCTGGTTGTTTATGAGTATAATAAAGTTTCTGATATTGAGGGAATCATTTTGAATTTTATTGGCTCACTAGCTTTAAATGTTGGTTTGCTTACGTTATTGTATTTTTTTGAAGAACAATGAGTCTTATTTATATGTTGTGTTGGCATGGTTTCAGACGTGCGATCGGTATAACAAATGGGGAACCGTTTTTGGTCCAAGTGCCGGCCAGTAATTTTTTTTGCATTATTCTGTAGGACTTGCCCTCTGAGTATTGATAAATATGGCACCAAAGCTGTAGGGCTTAGGGTAGGGATTCTTGTTTTTTTTTATTCGAGTTCAAAAATCAACATTTCATTATACATGGTTATTTTTTTATCTTTTACATCCCGGAAATTCATTTAGCATGTTAGATCAACAAAATAAGCGAAAAAAAAATCTCCTGTTCCATACAAAATAAAATGTCCACCCGGCAATAATGTATATATACGCCGTGTGGTCCCCGGCAGAGTAGAATAGGCCACCCTCACTCTTACCGAGGAGTCGTAAAAGGCGACTAAGGTAAAGCTGCTGGCATGATCATCAGCACCCAGAGAAGGAAAACTCTGCATTTACATCAAAACCCTCGCCAACCCGTCTGCCAAGCATGGTGAGTATGGCAATTACCCCTCATGTGATTGAGGGAGGCCCGTGCCCCAGCAGTGGGGACTTAAATGGGCTGACGATGACGATGAAATGACGGCTGATTTTTTTTTCGTTTATTTTTTGATGGAACATGCTAAATGGCCTTGATTCACGATACCTATGTGGGCTTTGGGATGAAAACCATAAGAAAACCGGTGTATTTTCAGTGATTAGCTAACAAAAATATTTTTTTTCGTTACATCAAATTTTGACATTTGAACATCAGCGGGACTAGCCCGTAACAGAATTCAACAATTTTTTTTTCCGGAACTTGTAATCTGGACCAAAAATATATGAAAGTATGATAATCTCCTTTTCCGCGCTAAGAGAATAGTCACGGTACATACAAAGTCAACGCTCTACACAAAAGAGACCTATCCTAATTTTAGGGTTCCGTTCATATCCGTCTTTCCGGAACGTATCTTAAGATCTTAGTTAGAAAGCTGTGATTTGGCTGGGACAAACAGAATTATTCATTACGCCAACAAAGCGGTGACTTAAATTTGTTTTTTTTTTTAGTTCAAATAGTCCCACTGTTGGGCAAAGGCCTCCCCTAATAGCCTCCACTGCTCCCTATTCATTGACAGCGTTCGCTAGTTACGGGAGTATTGGTCCAAGTCGTCACGCCATCTCTTTTTCGGCCTACCTCGTGACGGCCATCTGCAGGCTGCCATTTCGTGACAACATGGGTCCATCTATCCGGGTGCATTCTCACAATATGGCCAGCCAGCATTTGACTAAAAATTATGAAAAAAAAATTGCGTGGCTCCCATACGCCTGTTGGTCTGATTCCCCTGTCTAAGGGTTGTGCAAGTCGGACGGTGGTCAACACTAATAGTATTTATTTATTTTTATTTATTTATTAGGCACATCAAAAATATAAACACAATTATTTTACATATACATGGCAAGGGACTATTCTAGTGTTTACATCAATTACAGACATGCACATCATGATATTTTAGAGGTTACAGTAATTTACTCAAAGGGTAAACTTAACAAAAATTATAGATTTTAAAATTTTTTCATTTTAATAAATTGGCGTGGGCTTGAAAAATGTCAAGTTCGAGCAGTCTTTGCCACTCATTATATGCAATTACAAATCTAGTAACTGGCGCATGCAAACCCAGATTAGTAGTAGTAACACTTCCAGCCAATACGAGATTTTGGCATTTCTCGATGATTTGTAATCGCCTTCGCGTGATATACCTAACATCCGGCTTAAAAATTTTAGAGATGGTCCTTTTTAAATTCTGTTCTGAAAATCTAAAACTCAATATCATCATCATCATCATCAGCAACCCACAATCGTCCACTGCTGGACATAGGTCTCCCCTAATGCACGCCACTTCTCCCGATTTTCGGCCACTCTCATCCAGCCCACACCAGCCAGCCTTCGAATGTCATCATCCCATCTTGTCGCAGGGCGTCCTACACTACGCTTACCGAGTCGCGGTCTCCACTCAAGGACTTTACGGCCCCAACGGCTGTCAGTTCTGCGGCTAATATGACCAGCCCACTGCCACTTCAGTTTGCTAATTCGGTGGGCTATGTCGGTGACTCTGGTTCTCTCTCGGATTACATCATTTCTGATGCGGTCCTTCAGAGATACTCCGAGCATAGCCTTTTCCATAGCTCTTTGAGCGACTTTGAACCGGTGGACTAGTCCAGCCGTGAGTGTCCACGTCTCGGCACCGTAAGTCATGACCGGAAGGACGCACTGGTCGAAGACTTTCGACTTAAGACTTTGAGGGATGGGTGACGAGAAGACTTGAGGAAGTTTACCGAATGCTGCCCAGCCTAGCTGAATTCTTCTATTGGCTTGGCTTAAACTCAATATGAATATATGAAAATATGAATGAAAATAAATGCGAATTTTTGCAACATAAAATCACTTATTTGGGTAATAAGACACAGTCCCTCCACCAGCCCATGGTCCTTCCTACCGTCTCGGCATACGGACCGAATCTTGGGAGACGCTCACCAGGTACTTGCTAAGGGCTCTTTCCCCGGTGCGTTTCTTCACTCCCTACAAAGTCTGTGTCTGTGTCCCATCACAATGTCACTTATTTGGGTAATAACCATACTTCCTGAATCCTGGATCATGGTCCAAGGTCCCCCGGGCTCCGAAGCGACGGCTTTGGACGCAACTGGGAATTACACGCTAAGATGAAGGCAAGGGCTCATATACACGTATAGGCTTTTTTTTAATAGTTATAATAATAATTCTCACAACATCTCATACGATTGTTCGATGTTACAACATATAAGAGAGATCTTAAAACAATCAATTATATTTAACTATACTAATTTGTAGGTCATCAGCGACATGTTGCAGCGCATAAAATTAAGTTACGGTGCGAGACTAAATACGGCTATACTACATACAATACACTCTTAATTTGAAGAAAAAAAAAATCCTCACAACATCTCATACGTTGACCTGATTTCGTACTAAGTAGCTTAAGTACTTGTGTTACGGATATCAGACAACAGAGGACCTCAAATATATACTTAAATACATATATTACACCCAGACAACGAAAAACACAAGTGTTCATCGCACGAATGTTAGTCCAGGGTGGGGATCGAACCCACGACCTTTGGCGCAAGAGGCAGGGTCACTACAAATTGCGCCATCCGGTCAGCTTTATAGCCCTTCGCTTTCTCCTCTTTTGGGAACGCGGTACCCTAACTCACACGGTAATATATTATTTTTCTGTGCGACCGTATTATAACCCCGCTCGAGCGGTCCATTCATGCCAATGCGTGGATTTCCCACGATTTACATAATGGTAAATTTGGTAACGTATTAACAGACAAACAAACATTTCTAAAACCTACATCTTGATTAGTCGACAAGAAAATTAATTGTTTTGCCGTTTCTATTAATTCCTAATGGGTTGTTAAGGAACACTCGGAGAATAGCCCATTAAATACGAATTTAACGAGGGAAATTTAATTTCCTATAATATTTGTTTGCGCTTTCTTGATGACTTGTTTAATATCTTACGTATCAATGAAATCTGTAGAACTGAGGCATCTGTTTTTGTATGTGAAACGTGGCAGACGAGCAGACGGATTACCGCAGGCTCACCTCAAACACTAGCACGAAATTTTCGAAGAATCGTGGCTTATGCGTATTGTAACAAATTTGTATGAAAACTGAAGAGCTCCCTCTATCGAACATAACGAGAAATATCTTCTTTCATACTTGGAATTGAAAAGTGACAACAAATTGCGTGGTTACGGCTACGAATTCCTAGAATATTCGTGATAATCCCTGATAGTGATTACCGAGGCGGTGTGGTCCCGGCAGAGTAGAATAGGCCACCCTCACTCTTACCAAGGTGTCGTAAAAGGCGACTAAGGTAAAGCTGCTGGCATGATCATCAGCAGCCAGAGAAGGAAAACTCTGCATTTATATCAAAACCCTCGCCAACCCGTCTGCCAAGCGTGGTGAGTATGGTAATTACCCCTCATGTGATTGAGGGAGGCCCGTGCCCCAGCAGTGGGGACTTAAATGGGCCGACGGTGATGATGATGAGTGATTACCGTCGCCCATGGAAATCTGCAACACATGAAAAATTTAAAAATTGTCCCGAACTGTCAGCTTAAGATCTATTCTAAACAATTTCGGGGTTACAATCTCTCGGCAAACACATAAACTATTTATTAAATAACCATGCACAAATGTTGGGTCCGTTTTTGTACGCGAATAATAGATTACCGCCAAAAGCGGCCACTTTTACCGTGAATCAATTTTTCGCGTGCAAATGTAGGGTCCGTTTTTGTACGCGAATAATGGATTACCGCCAAAAGCGGTCACTTTTACCGTGAATCAATTTTTCGCGTGCAAATGTTGGGTCCGCATTTGGGAATGATTATTCAATAAATATAAGTGTTTGCCGAGAGGTTGTGAATCAATTTTTCGCGTGCAAATGTTGGGTCCGCATTTGGGCATGATTATTCAATAAATAGTATTTAAGTGTTTTCCGAGAGGTTGTAACCGTGAAATTGTTTAAAATAGACCCGGTATAGTAGTTGAAAATTAAAATCGATTGGCGTCGCTAGTGTGCCTTACCCGTCACCTTAATGATGGTGAGCGATTGCCGCCGCCCATGGCCATAACACCAGTGGATTCTCAAGTGCACTGCCGATCTTTTAATTCCCCTTGCGGTACAATTACTCACTTAAACACCTTATCTTTGCATGTAATTCCCTGTTGCGTCCAAATCTATCGCTCGGGTGCCCGGGTTACGCTTGGGCCATGATTCAGGATTTGGGGAGTCCTTTTTTTTAATGGTCTGGCTAACGCTTGACCACAATCTCACCTGATGAAAAGTGACGATGAGATCTAGGATGTAACGGTTTTGCCTAGAAGATGCCTGTTCACTCTTGCCTTAAAGATGTCCAGATTGTAGTGGTCCGGAAAAACAGACCTTGGCAAGGAGTTCCATTCCTTAGCTGTCCGCAATATGAACGTGGAGGCAATTTGCTTTGTGCGGATAAGGGGCAAGCCAACAACGTATGGATGAAACCCCTCACCGCGCCTTGTTGTCCGGTGGTGGAATGGGCTAGGGGGGATCAAATTATGCAGAACCTCCGCGCACTCTCTGAAATGAATCCGGTGGAAGACTGAGAGACTTGCCACACGTCTGCGGTGGTCAAGGCTCTGCAAGCCAGCCCCTGAGAGTACGTCATCACCAACAAGTCTCTTCGCACGGTGCTTTATTGTTTCCAAAGCATCCAGCTGATACCGGGCAGATCCATCCCAAAGGTGACAGCAGTACTCCAAACAGGAGCGGACCTGGGCTCTATAAAGATTTAAGAGCTGCTCAGGCTTAAAGTACCGCCTGATCTTCCAAAGAATGCCTAGTTTTTTTGCAGCTGTTTTTGCTATGGACTCAATGTGGCGACCGAAATTGAGACTTGCGGACAGATCCAAGCCCAGGAAATTCGAGGTGGTCCGTCACAGGTACCGGAACATTTCGGAAGGATGGAGTCAGTTGGAATGGACTCCGCTGCGCCGAAAACAGACAGGCCTGTGTTTTATTAGGGTTGAACCCAACCAAAATCTGGTAATTACATTGCAGCGAATGCCCTCTGCATTCAGCCGTGTGGTCCCCGGCAGAGTAGAATAGGCCACCCTCACTCTTACCGAGGTGTCGTAAAAGGCGACTAAGGTAAAGCTGCTGGCATGATCATCAGCACCCAGAGAAGGAAAACTCTGCATTTATATCAAAACCCTCGCCAACCCGTCTGCCAAGCGTGGTGAGTATGGCAATTACCCCTCATGTGATTGAGAGAGGCCCGAGCCCCAGCAGTGGGGACTTAAATGGGCTGATGATGACTGCCCTCTGACCTTCGCAACCCTTTAACAGTGGAACCAGACCAACTGCACCATGGCTACACGTTTCAGAAACTATCAGAAACGTGCAGGTTTCCCTACGATGTTTTCCATCATCGCTGAGCTAATGGTAGAAATACGCACATAAATTTGAACAAATTCAGAAGTGCATGCTCGGATTTGAACCCAGTCTCCCTCGTGATGAGTTACCATATCGATCAAAACTGACAAACATTTGTGTGCATGAACATGTCTGTTTGTATTGGTCTGGGTGTTATCTAGGTATTATAAGTATGTATTTACAAAAGAAAAGTAATATATGTATATATTTGTAAACCCACTGTTGATTCTGATATCCGTAACACAGGTGCTTGAGCTACCTATCTCGGAGTCAGATCAATGTATGTGATGTTGTGAAAAAAAAAAACTCACTTACACAATACTACTACTCAAATATAGCGCGAGCTTCACGCTGGTTTCAGGTCGTGGTATCACTCCGGTCAAGCCAGCCCAGTTATGCCGAAGCGTGGCTCTCCCACGAATAAACCTGTTGGTTACATACTTTCAAAGGTTTTAAAAATAAGAATGAACCCAAGTGTACATATAAATCAAACAACACATAAGTACAGAATAAAAAGTTGCCGCCTACAAGGTTTAGTCTTTGCAATGAAACTTGGTTAAGAGTGCACTTGTGTTTGCGCACACACGTGTGCCCAACATCCTCTTTACGTGGCTGATCGTTATGCTTGGCCTTCATAGCAAACATATCGTTAAGGTGACGGGTAGGGCACACTAGCCACGCCAATCGGTTTTAATTTTTAAGCCACTAAACCGGATCTATTTCAAACAATTTCGGGATTACAACCTCTCGGCAAACACTTATACTATTTATTAAATAATCATGCGCAAATGTCGTGAAATTGATTCACGCCAAAAGTGACCGCTTATGGCGTGAATAAAATTTTCGCGTACACGTTGGACCCAACATTTTTGCATGGGTATTTAATCAAATGTATAAGTGTTAGCCTCGAGGTTGTAATCCCGAAATTGTTTAAAATAGATCCAGTTTAGTAGCTTAAAAATTAAAATCGATTGGCGTCGCTAGTGTGCCCTACTCGACACCTTAAAGTTTTCCATTTTGAACAGTGGACGACCCGTTTGGAACAGTGGTAGTGAACGCTGCCTCTGGCAGCGTTCTGTTCCCGCAACCCTTGCAGGGTTGCGTTGCAGGTTTGGTTGCAGGGTTGGTTGTTAACCCGCAACCCTTGCAGGGTTGCGGGTTCGATCCCCGCACAGTACAAACATTTGTGTGCATGAACCTATCTGTTTGTATTGGTCTGGGCGTTATCTATAAATAAATAAATAAATATTTCACAGCATCACATACATTGATCTGACTCCGAGATAGGTAGCTCAAGCACCTGTGTTACGGATATCAGAATCAACAGTGGGATAACAAATATATACATATAATACTTTTCTTTTGTAAATACAAACTTATAATACATAGCAAACACCCAGACCAATACAAACAAACATGTATATATGTCTATATATTATAAGTATGTATTTACAAAAGAAAAGTATTATATGTATATATTTGTAATCCCACTGTTGATTCTGATATCCGTAACACAGGTGCTTGAGCTACCTATCTCGGAGTCAGATCAATGTATATTTACTCGTATCATTTCAATTGCCAAAATAATATTACGATCAAACAATTTAGAACGAAACTCAATACAAGAGTAACTCGGTTTAGTAAATGACCTGTTTTAACTGGGTTTTGAATTTACATCACAATTGCGTTTGTCTATTTGCATGTACGAGAGGACATACACCTTAATAGGTGACGGGGAGGGCACACCAGCGACTTTACAACAATCCAATTTAATTTTTAGCTACCAAACCGTATCTATTTTAAACAATTTCGGGGTTACAACCTCTCGGCAAACGCTTATACTATTTATTGATATACAAATGTTGGGTTCAACGCATACGCGAAACAACGATTCACGTCAAAAGCGGCCACATTTGGCGTCAATCAATTTTTCGCGTACAAAGACGGACCCAACATTAAGTGTGAAACAGAGTGATTACTATCATCATCATCATCATCATCATCAGCCCATTTAAGTCCCCACTGCTGGGGCACGAGCTTCCCTCAATCACATGAGGGGTAATTGCCATACTCACCACGCTTGGCAGACGGGTTGGCGAGGGTTTTAATATTAATGCAGAGTTTTCCTTCTCTGGGTGCTGATGATCATGCCAGCAGCTTTACCTTAGTCGCCTTTTACGACACCTCGGTAAGAGCGAGGGTTACTATAGTATGATTACTATAGTAGGGCCAAAATAACAGGCCACATTTGACACTTCATTAAAATTCGACAACGTAACCTTGTATCAACGGGCATGTTCCCCAAATAATCGAACTAATACAATGTTTTCTCGTGTAGGAATTTTCAACCATAAATGAATAGTGCATTCGGATTAAATAAAACGTATTATTCTGTATATAAATACATTTATAACTTGGTTAACAGAAAAACTATATATGCACCCAATATAAGCGCTTTGATTACGAAGAAAAAGAAATAAACGCGGTCGCGGGTCAATATCTAGGATTATCTACTATTTTCTATCTTTTCAATAATATCGATTCACGTTTCTTCAAATTAAATTACTCATAACTTCTTTTCCAATATTATTTTATTCGATTCACATTTGTTTGAAGTACATATTCACTTTAATCGAAGTTTTTAGTAGGTCACCTCTCTATGAGAGAAACGTCAAAATAATGTGGCTTACCTATTATTTTGGCTCAACTGTATTCACGTCGTCTCGTCGAGTTACCCTTATTTACCTTTGGACCGTCCTTATGTCTGGGGCACAAGTGCTATTTTTCCACTGCCGGGGGTAACTTGATCTGACGCTGACTGTACGTGATACATTAAATGACAGTTTTTTTCTTCATCATAGCTTCGACTTGCGAATCCGCTCCACACTTCGTGTTGGCTGGCGGCTTCTTCGCGCGCACGCGATTAAGGGCCGGTTTCTGAATTGAGCATTTGAAGTTAAGCACGACTTGAGCACGAACTTTGACAGTTGAATCATACTTCAAATGTCAAACTTTGTGCTCAAATCGAGCTTAACTTCAAATTCTCAATTCAGAAACCAGCCCTAAGTGTGGAACGGGCTTTATGAGTTTAAAAAGTTTAGTGATATATCCTGGTCAAAAGTAACCCCTGGTGTTTTAAATGGAACTTTGTTTAAAGTACATATCTGTAGATTATTTGACATAAAATTACCGTAAATATTTAGTTTTTTGTTTAATTACATATTATTTGTTCAAATTAAACCTCAATAACTTCAAACTGATATATTTCCAGACTTACGACAATCGTGCACCTAACATCAATCTGTTGAGGAGCTCTCAGTGCCGCACTCAGAGATGTCAAATTAACTTTAATTAGTACTTAAGAAAAAATACTTACGGTACGGCTGGTCCACTAGTTAAATGTCGCTCAGCGGGCTATGGAACGAGCAATGCTCGGCGTCTCTCTCCGAGATCGAATCCGAAATGAGGTGATCCGGCAGAGAACCAAAGTTATCGACATTGCTTACCGGATTAGCAAGCTTAAGTGGGAGTGGGCTGGCCATATTAGCCGCAGAACTGACAACCGATGGGGTAAACGAGTTCTGGAGTGGAGACCGCGTCTTGGCAAACGTAATGTAGGGCGCCCTCTGGCTAGGTGGGGGGACGATCTGCGCAGGATGGCTGGCAAGAGCTGGATGCGAGAAGCCATGGATAGATCACAGTGGCGAATAATTGGCGAGGCCTACGTCCAGCAGTGGACTGCGATAGGCTGATGATGATGATTAAGAAAACATATTGACACTTATTGAAGTACCTACGCATAAAGACTTTCCATAATTAAGTAAGTGAACATTTAGCTTAATTGACGTTTCTGAGTGCGGCAGTAAGCTGTACATTATAACATATTTTTCATACCAAGACGCAAAAAATATATACTAAGAAAAATTTAAGGTTCGCTATTGTCCGCTGAATGTTGATGGCGACTCAACTCAAATCAATTGAGGCACTCTCTACATATTGTTACAGATTTAACTAACGGGTGGGTATTGCTAGTTAAATTAGTTTTTGATTGTTTTGGTTGTCCATTACACTTTATAAAATCCATTTCAGATATTAACATCACGCCACTGTGAATTTCAATTTATCGAGAAATCGCTCGACATAAAATAAATCTATTTTAATTTAGGTGTGCAAACAAAAATGGTGAAAAATAGACTTAATTAACTTTTACATTTATTGCTGGGATAGCAAACCATTTTTAATTTTGTATTCAGCCAATTTGATCTGGATGGGAGAAAAACCTACGCCCGAAAACATGGAT
>CM032485.1:15819634-16180711 GCA_019059595.1 Marasmia exigua
TACATATTATAATAATAGCAAAATATTTAAATGGTTTTTTAAAACCTGCGTTGCGCTGGAGCGCAAAAAAAAGCAGCTGTTTTCTACCAAGAGTGTACACGAAAGGGGAGTTTAAAGGTTGCAAGCATACTTTATGATGAATCCTTACGGGTAGTGGTGTGTTCATGGGTCAATCGTTAACCCTCAGTTGATCTATCTATTCGATTGCCAACACTTAAAAAATACAGATAAAAATGATAACACCCTTAAAAATGGATACTGGAATTAAAGGATAGAGTTAACTTTGGCCGCATACTTTGACGGAATCGTTATTAGTCTTGCTTTTTTTTTTTGTTGACCCAGGAGAAATGCGTTACGCATACCCATCCATCTGTAAACGGATGGGTTATGTCCGGACTCTCCTCTGGCGACGGCTTCTCCTAACGAGAAGCCGGCCAGAGGCATACCGACTAAAACTCCTGGGACTCTCCCTCATCTGTCCATGGGTGGGCGGGTGACATGGGGCCAAAGCTCGGAGCCTTTCACCACGTCACCCCCCGGACAGGGACGCCCGCCTACACGGCGGGTACGGCGCTTCTCCCCCCGGGGTCGGGGGGAGGGATGGGGACAGCCGAGAGAGTCGTGCCGTCCCCACGAGGCGTAGGAGAAGGTCCGTGCAATGCCGGTGCGGTGGTGGGGTTACAGCCCTTACTATTAGTCTTGCTGAGTTATCTTACCGTAAGTTAACTTAACTGTGTCTTTATCTACACTTTATTTACTGCGTGATGTGATACATCGTTTCCTAAAATGCGTCGAGTGTCTTCCACATTAGTCACGCTAGTAAAGGTTATATGGTTGATTACAGCCGTTTAGCGAAACAAAACAAAAATTTGTTGCATGTAAAGTCAGTTTACGGACGAGAACTTAAGGTGACGGGTAGGGCACACTAGCGACGCCAATCGATTTAAATTTTTAGCTACTAAACCGGATCTATTTTTAAAAAAAATCGGGGTTACAACCTCTAGGCAAACACTTACCTATTAAACAACCATGCACAAATGTTGGGTCCGTTTTTGTACGCGAAAAATTAATTCACGCAGGGCCATGTGAATAAATTTTTCGCGTACGCGGACCCAACATTTGTGCATGGTTATTTAATTAATAGTATTAATGTTTGCCAAGAGGTTGTAAACCCGGAATTGTATAAAATAGATCCAGTTATTTTTTTAATTTAAGTAAAGGCATTGGATAGGGAGGAATGGAGAGACTTGGGGGAGGTCTTTGCCCAGCAGTAGGACTCTGCAGACAAAACAGATCCAGTTTAGTAGCTAAAAATTAATATCGATTGGCGTCGCTTGTGTGGGCACACCCGTCTCCTTAAGTGATAACATCAAAAACATTATAATTAATCAAAACGGGGATTAACACGCACTTAATCATATTGTTATGTATTTACTGGTTTCGTGACTGTGGGAGAACCACGATTTGGCACGACCGGAGTGATAACACGGCCTCACAGAAGACCGGCGTGAAGCAGCATTGTGCTGTGTTTTGCTGCGTGAGTGAGGGTACCGGGGGCCCAATTCGGAGAAAGGGAGGTTTAAATTTTGGCAGCGCACTTGTGACTCTACTGGTGTTGCTGGTATCCATGGGCGGCGGTAATCGCTTACCATCAGGTATCCGTCTGCAAAAAATGGAGTCTCCCGTATCACCTGTCCATTTTCTAGACGTTTTACAAAATATCTGATCTTGTTAACTCCCTGCGAAATAATACTACGTTTCTATTTCATAACAATCACATTAAACGTGAGTCATAGGCCTAAGATGTTTCTACTATGATTATGGTAATTAATTTGGTGTCGGGTAAAAACTAGCCAAGCTCTTGCGGTCCCTCCCTTCGGATGTTTACGTGTTGCAATGAATTGGTTAATCAGTTGAATTCTTCATATGGGCGGAAGAGGAAATAAAGAAACCATACCGTATGTCTTTATAAAAAATATGGCTATGGCGTGCCGAATTGATGACATGACATGATCGATTTAAATAAATAAATAAGTTTTTTTTTCTGTGAAGATGTTAAGCTTATAGAATGGCGGATTCCTTAAAAAGTTTTAAAAAAATTCAAAGCTCGAAAATTTATTAAGTATTTTTGTTACTAACAATCTATGGATCAAAAACTATGGTCTGAAATAAATAATTTTATTTTATTTTTATTTTTTCTGTCATTTTTTGTCTTTGTTTTTTCTTTCTTCCTTTTGCATGTATGTGTGCAAGTACGTCGCCAAGGCCACTAGAAGCTTAGTCTCCTCTTAAGGTGACGGGTAGGGCACACTAGCGACGCCAATCGATTTTAATTTTTAGCAGCTAAACCGAATCTATTATAAACAACTCGGGGTTAAAAAAGATTCTGTTTAGCAGCTAACAATTTAAATCGATTGGTGCCGCTAGTTTGGGCTACCCGTCGCCTTAAGGGCCAGTTTCCAGGCCTCACAGCCGTACATCAAGATTGTGCGTATTCATCGTAAGCCCATTTAAGTCCCCACTGCTGGGGCACGGGACTCCCTCAATACATGAGGGGTAATTGCCATACTCACCACGCTTGGCAGACGGGTTGGCGAGGGTTTTGATATAAATGCAGAGTTTTCCTTCTCTGGGTGCTGATGATCATGCCAGCAGCTTTACCTTGGGCGTATTACTGTCTTGTATACTCGGATTTTTGTGCGTTTGCTAAGAAGCCTGAACACTAAAACCCTGTGTAGTGCTGCACTACAACGGAGGGCATTTTTGGATCCTTGTTTATATCTTGCTTCCTGGTGTTAGTGTCCGTTATAATGATTGATTTGAATAGTATGGTGAACATACCTATGTAATAATAATTCTCACAACATCTCATACGTTGACCTGATTCCGTACTAAGTAGCTTAAGCACTTGTGTTACAGATATCAGACAACAGAGAAACACAAATATATACTTAAATACATATATATAGTATACATATTATATGTAATACTTAATAATGAAATATCTATTTAATAAAATACTATTTTGTCGAATGAGATATGCATATTCTTCAGGCTATGTATGTAAAATATGTTGTTTTCCTAATAAATATATAAATAATGCAGTCAGATACTTAGCGTCTGTAAATCATCATTACTGAAATCAAAATTAAGATTATTTACCAGTCTGATACAAAACATTTTTGACGACCCGTTTGGAACAGTGGTAGTGCAACGCTGCCTTTGGTCCAAGGGTTGGGGGTTCGATCCCCGCATAGTACAAACATTTGTGTGTATGAACATGTCTGTTTGTATTGGGGTTGGGTGTTTCTATGTATTATAAGTATGTTTACAAAAGAAAAGTGATATATGTATATATTTGTAATTCCGCTGTTGATTCTGATATCCGTAACACAGGTGCTTGAGCTACCTATCTCGGAGTCAGATCAATGTATGTGATGTTGTGATTTATCTATTATTTATTATATAGGGTGTATCAGTGAATACTTAGTTACCTACACCTTTTAACTAAATAATTTTAGCTTTATTTATAAACATTCAATAAAGCATTGTTATAGAGCATTATTGACGTTTGAAACAAAAAAAAACTTACAAGATTTTCGAAAAAATAATGATAACTACTTTATAATAACCGGAGTTATTCAACTCGGAGTCAGATCAATAAATAAATAATAAAATAAATATTTCACAACATCACATACATTGATCTGACTCCGAGATAGGTAGCTCAAGCACCTGTGTTACGGATATCAGAATCAACAGTGGGATTACAAATATATACATATAATACTTTTCTTTTGTAAATACATACTTATAATACATAGCAAACACCCAGACCAATACAAACAAACATATTCATGCACACAAATGTTTGTACTGTGCGGGGATTGAACCCGCAACCCTTGTATCAGAGGCAGCGTTCACTACCACTGTTCCAATCGGGTCGTCAAATGTATGTGATGTTGTGAAATATTTAAATAAAAGATCCTATATATTTTTGTCTGGGTGTATTTTTTTTAACCTTAACTACTACAATCATAATAGCTTCGTACCTCACGAACTTATAATCAACTAGTAGGAAATATCACTTATCCATAATTATTTCTAACATACGTACAAAAAGTTAAAGTTTTTTCATTTATGTTTACGGTAGTAAGTTTTTGTATGCAAATCGTGTTAATAGTAGATGAATCGATGTGGTGTAATTTATGTTAAAGAAGATTGGCTTATTTGAAACTGATTTATAGTTTCGTGTTGAGTGTGGGTGTTTCGAATTAAAGTAATTGCGACCATGACTTTGATCTTGTAAAACGTGTAGTTTATACATACAAAGTGTATGAAAAAAGAAATTAAGATTTAAGCAGTGGCGTAGCGTGCCTTGTCGGGGCCCCGTATAAATAAAATGTTCCAAACATTTTAGGTGGGTAAAGAATTTTCACAAAAGAAAAAAAAATATTGTGAAAAGAAATATTTATTTATCATAACATAATTTAAGCATTTTACAAATAAAATTTTTTGAACTTTTGAACGCTCGCTTAAGACGGGAAAAAGTAATTGCATTATAGAATTTTGTCATTTGTCATCATCATCATCATCAATCAGCCCATTTAAAGTCCCCACTGCTGGGGCCACGGGCCCTCCCTCAATCATATGAGGGGTGATTGGCCCAGTTTGCTAAGAAGCCTGAACACTAAAACCCTGTGTAGTGCTGCACTACAACGGAGGGCATTTTTGGATCCTTGTTTATATCTTGCTTCCTGGTGTTAGTGTCCGTTATAATGATTGATTTGAATAGTATGGTGAACATACCTATGTAATAATAATTCTCACAACATCTCATACGTTGACCTGATTCCGTACTAAGTAGCTTAAGCACTTGTGTTACAGATATCAGACAACAGAGAAACACAAATATATACTTAAATACATATATATAGTATACATATTATATGTACCTAATACTTAATAATGAAAACTATTTTGTCGAATGAGATATGCATATTCTTCAGGCTATGTATGTAAAATATGTTGTTTTCCTAATAAATATATAACTAATGCAGTCAGATACTTAGCGTCTGTAAATCATCATTACTGAAATCAAAATTAAGATTATATTACCAGTCTGATACAAAACATTTTTGACGACCCGTTTGGAACAGTGGTAGTCAACGCTGCCTTTGGTCCAAGGGTTGGGGGTTCGATCCCCGCATAGTACAAACATTTGTGTGTATGAACATGTCTGTTTGTATTGGGGTTGGGTGTTTCTATGTATTATAAGTATTTACAAAAGAAAAGTGATATGTGTATATATTTGTAATTCCGCTATTGATTCTGATATCCGTAACACAGGTGCTTGAGCTACCTATCTCGGAGTCAGATCAATGTATGTGATGTTGTGATTTATTTATTATACAGGGTGTATCAGTGAATACTTAGTTACCTACACCTTTTAACTAAATAATTTTAGCTTTATTTATAAACATTCAATAAAGCATTGTTATAGAGCATTATTGACGTTTGAAACAAAAAAAAACTTACAAGATTTTCGAAAAAATAATGATAACTACTTTATAATAACCGGAGTTATTCAACTCGGAGTCAGATCAATAAATAAATAATAAAATAAATATTTCACAACATCACATACATTGATCTGACTCCGAGATAGGTAGCTCAAGCACCTGTGTTACGGATATCAGAATCAACAGTGGGATTACAAATATATACATATAATACTTTTCTTTTGTAAATACATACTTATAATACATAGCAAACACCCAGACCAATACAAACAAACATATTCATGCACACAAATGTTTGTACTGTGCGGGGATTGAACCCGCAACCCTTGTATCAGAGGCAGCGTTCACTACCACTGTTCCAATCGGGTCGTCAAATGTATGTGATGTTGTGAAATATTTAAATAAAAGATCCTATATTTTTGTCTGGGTGTATTTTTTTTAACCTTAACTACTACAATCATAATAGCTTCGTACCTCACGAACTTATAATCAACTAGTAGGAAATATCACTTATCCATAATTATTTCTAACATACGTACAAAAAGTTAAAGTTTTTTCATTTATGTTTACGGTAGTAAGTTTTTGTATGCAAATCGTGTTAATAGTAGATGAATCGATGTGGTGTAATTTATGTTAAAGAAGATTGGCTTATTTGAAACTGATTTATAGTTTCGTCTTGAGTGTGGGTGTTTCGAATTAAAGTAATTGCGACCATGACTTTGATCTTGTAAAACGTGTAGTTTATATATACAAAGTGTATGAAAAAAGAAATTAAGATTTAAGCGGTGGCGTAGCGTGTCTTGTCGGGGCCCCGTATAAATAAAATGTTCCAAACATTTTAGGTGGGTAAAGAATTTTCACAAAAGAAAAAACAATATTGCGAAAAAAAAAATTTATTTATCATAACATAATTTAAGCATTTTACAAATAAAAATTTTTGAACTTTTGAACGCACGCTTAAGACGGGAAAAAAGTAATTGCATTATAGGATTTTGTCATTTGTCATCATCATCATCATCATCAGCCCATTTAAGTCCCCACTGCTGGGGCACGGGCCTCCCTCAATCATATGAGGGGTGATTGCCATACTCACCACGCTTGGCAGACGGGTTGGCGAGGGTTTTGATAGAAATGCAGAGTTTTCCTTCTCTGGGTGCTGATGATCATGCCAGCAGCTTTACCTTAGTCGCCTTTTACGACACCTCGGTAAGAGGGAGGGTGGCATATTCTACTCTGCCGGGGACCACACGGCCAATTTCATTGTCATTTGTGATATAAAGTAAATTAGAAAGTTTTTTTTTTCTTTCATACTTTGGGGGCCCCGGCAGATACGACGGTAGCTACGCCCCTGGATTTAAGCAGCATAAATAAAAAATAAAAACGCCCCGTTGGTCTAGTGGTTTAAGGTGACGGGTAGGGCACACTAGCGATGCCAATCGATTTAAATTTTTAGCTACTAAGCCGGATCTATTTTAAACTATTTCGGGGTTATCACGCAGAGGCTAAAGTGTAGATAAAGACACAGTTAAATAAACTTACGGTAAGATAACTCAGACTAATATGACTCGGTTAAGGTATGCGGCCAAAGTCAACTCTATCCTTTAATTCCAGTATCCTTTTTCAAAGCTGCAAAAATGTTGGGTCCACAAAAAAATTGATTCACGTCAAAAGTGGCCGCTTTTGGCGTGAATCAATTAATCAATTTATCGCATACAAAAACAAACCCCACATTTGTGCATGGTTATTTAATAAAGAGTTTATGTGTTTACCGAGAGGTTGTAGCCCCGGCATTGTTTAAAATCAATTGTCACCTTAAATACCGGACCGTGATCTCGGGGTCCTGGGTTCGCCAACCAATCCGCATTTGGCAAGCGTGGTGATTAAGCCTAATCCCATCATAGTAGCGATGACTTGATTTCTATGATGGAGGTCCTTGCCCTGCAGTGGGACAGTTTACAGGCTGATACTTAATAAGCAGCATAATATGAGGTATGTGATGGTAAAATACTTTTTTTATGTGATAGATGGCAGACGAGCAGACGGGTCACCTGATGTTAAGTGATTGCCGCGGCCAATGGACACCCGCAACACTAGTGGAGTCACGAGTACGCTGCTAACTTTTAAACCCCCTTTCCCCCGGATTGGGCCTCCAGTACCTTCACTCAAGCAAGGATACAACAAACTCTGTGAGATCGTGGTATCACTAAAGTCGAGCCGGCCCATTCATGCCGAAGCGTGGCTCTCCCACTCTTATACGACCCATCACTATCGTAAAGCAAAAAATGATGTGACTTTCAGTTTAGTTCTTCATCACTTTCATTCAGTAAGGGCCGATTTTTTATCCGTAGTTAAACTGAACGAATGGTTTAAAAAGAAACCAATGGTCAAATATCGCCAAAAAGTTTTTGGACAAAATCAGCTTAGCTAATGTTTTATATTACAAGGAATTACGTCACTTTGACGCTAAACTGACACTTCGGCTATTGGTTAGACAGTTAACAGTAGTTATTTTAACTTTAATCACTCGACATTGGCAGATTTAAAAATGTGTTCGGCATAAGCAGACACAATAGCAGTCATAAAAAAATAGTTAATTTAACCAAAAAGTAACTACGGATAACAAAATCTATATCTATAGTTAACTGTCTAACCTATATTCAAAGTGACGTAATTTCTTGTAATAAAATTGATAAAATTTAAAATTTAAAAAACCCCCGTCACAACTAAAGCTCTTTCATTTGATATCTATATTGAGGCAGTTGGAACAACCAACAGGTTATTCGTCATTTTCTGACGGCGGCAATCTTGGATTTGAAATAACTAACAAAATCAAAATCGGTTCATTTGTTCGGGAGCTACGATGCTATAGACAGACACACAGGCACACACACACAC
Source organism: Marasmia exigua (assembly GCA_019059595.1). Classification (NCBI taxonomy): domain Eukaryota; kingdom Metazoa; phylum Arthropoda; class Insecta; order Lepidoptera; family Crambidae; genus Marasmia; species Marasmia exigua. Next base: position 15,828,052 of record CM032485.1, read on the forward strand.
ACACACACACACACACACACACACACACACACACACACACACACACACACACACACACACACACACACACACACACACATACACACACACACACATACACACACACACATACACACACACACACACACAGACAAGTCAAACTTGTAACACCCCGTCGTTTTAGCGTCGGGGGCTAAAAACTATTGGTTAAGCTAACTGTTGTTCAAAAAACACATTAGCGATATTTGACCAGGGATTCGGCGGGTAGGGCTAAAACAAGCCGCGTGGGCTGATGCAATTCAAAGGTTTTAAATTAGTGTCTAGTGGTTTTTAGTGGACAAATTTAGTGTTTATTTGTGCAGTGAAGTGCCGAAACGTGATCCTTATAATAATACTCGTTGGACTTTATCGTTTTTTAAACTGCTATTGTGTTTTGAGTGCGTTGTCTCGTGACAACTTGCTTGGACCTAATAGTCTTAAACCCGCGATTGCTTTTAGAGTGATATCCGCTGAATCCGGAGGTCGATAAAACGTAAATACACCGGCGTTTTATTGAGTGACTGTGACTTTGACTGACTTCGACTGTTGACTACCTACTTATTCTCAATAAGTTACTTGACATTGGCAAATTATCTTCGAGTAGAGCCATATTAAAAAAAAGAAGATATTTGACTATTGCCATTGGTTACTTTTTTCAACTTCCCTTTCCTTCTTTCCCTTTCCTCCTCAGGTTATATTGAATATTTATGTAACTATATCAAATTGTATAATATAAGATTATAGTAACAGTTTCTATGAATCTCCCAATTAACAAAGTTTGTGTTGTCTAAATGTGTATGTCAGTGTACAGTGTACAGTGTAGTGTACAGTGTTCTGTTTGTTTTAGGTGATGTTTAATAATAACCCAAACTCAATCATCTGAAGAGAACCAGCTCATTTCTCAACAAATTTTCTAAGGAACGTGTCTCTTTAATCACTTGACATTGGCAGAGTTGTCTCGTAAGAGCAACAGCAAGCCATAAAAAAAAAAACTTTTTTCAACCATTAGTTCAGTTTAACTACGGATCATGAAATAGGCCCTAAGTAAACATAGTCAAACATAACAGTAAGTTATCTTATTTGATCAAGCCGCATTCCCTTATTGCACAATCTCCCAATGAATGCACAATGTATGGGAATACCTTTGTACTTAAACAATCGTTTTGGGAAAAATCTTCAATGAATTGAATACCGCTAATTATTGGCTTGTGGCAAAAAATATGGGCTTTTGTATATCTTAACTATACTCGCAACATCTGCTAAAGGAATTTATTGTGGGAATAGAAATACTATCATTAAATTAATAAACACAGGCCACACCGGGTGCGTAAAGGGCGGGGCGTAAAAGGCGTTTTTTCTTTAATTTGATTTATTTATTGTTAATAATGATTTAATAATGCATGCTTTAATGTTATTGATTGCTTCCAATGTTATATTTTAATATTACTTGTCTTTACATAATTTAAATACTTGTTAATTATTTTTTTAAGAAAGCTCACCTACTCTCTAACACTTTGCGGTGCCCTTACGGGGCGTCACATGTCTCTGTTCTTTGTAAGACCTTTATACCATGTAATATGCAAATAAAGAAATATGAAATATGAAAGGCTACAAACACATACATTGTTATAGTTGGGACAATATAAAGAGCCACATTTGAAACTTCAACAAAATTATATGTTAAAAAAGCACAATAACTTAACTTTTTTAAATTATGTTTGCATTTATTTATGTCAATAAAGACATAAAAGATATCTACATAATTACACGATTTAATTTCGCTGTTAAACTATTTTTTTCTTTTTTATGGCTTGTACGTGAGAGACGCAGTCAAATCTGCTAATGTCAAGTCAGTGAGACACATTATCACGAATTTAATTGACCGGCGATTTGAGTTTATTTATTAGTTAATTGAGTTTTCTTTTTAGAAAATCACCACCTATAACAAAACAAAACGTACACTCTTCCTTCTGATCAGACAGCCCTCTCTATTGCATAGCGAGGAGAATAGACGACCGCTGGGTCGGAAAGGTCCACAAGTGGAAGCCACGTACAGGAACTCGAAGCCGTTCCAGGCCCACCACAAGGTGGACCGACGATCTGGTGAAGGTCGCGGGAATCCATTGGATGCGAGCGGCACAGGCTGATATGTGTGTAGAACATTGGGGGAGGCCTATGTCCACCAGTGCACATCTATTGGCTGAGATGATGATGGTGATATGGAATTTTGTATACTTTTATTGTAAAGGTTTTTAAATAATCCTTTTAAAAGGTCTTTTCTTTAAATTAATCATTCAAAAATATTCTACGACATCCTTTTAAACATGACATAAAAAGAGTGTCTTGACATTGAAAGAAACTTTACTTTAGTTCAGTCAGTCTCTTTATGGGAGTAAATTCAATAAATTGACCAATTAAATAAATTACTTGAAACTTTTAAGGACCAAAATCAGAAACTTGAGTAAAGTTAACTTCAAGATTTTACCGACAAAGAATTGCAAAATAATAAAATAAATGTTTTTTAATAAAAAGTATGCAATTTTCTGTATTTTATTGTTCACTTAAGTATCGTATTATTGTGGTCTCGAAGGAAATATAGTATATATATATAGTGTCATATTATAATATAGGGTTACTAACAATATAAAAAGTGAAAATACTCAAGTAATTGTTAATATAATATAATACAACAAATACTTATTTAAAACAAATAAAGTTTGTATAGTTGAGTATGCAGATAGAGAGAAAACCACGGTTCGGCATGAAAGGGCCGGCTCGACCGGAGTGATACCACGGCTACACATAAAACCGGCGTGAAGCAGCAGCGAAACTGTTTTTTTCACTTAATGAGTGATAGAGACTGGTAAATAATGCTGTAAAGAATTAAGTCCGCTAATTGTGCTTTTTTACTTCGAGCATAATAAATAATAATCCCACTATAGCTCTTCACATCTAGTTGGTAACCCTAGTTCTTTACGCTTTAAGCAAATTCGACACGTAATCCAGCAAATTACGTTAAACACCAACCCCTTTATTAAAAAAGTGATTAAAACATCATCAAAATATTTTGCATGTATTTTCACGCGCAATTAATTTGAGTGAGAAATACAACAATTGCTAGAAGAAAAAACTACCTTTCCATTTACAAAATTAAGTCGGTTTTTGCGTAAACAGCAGTTACTTGAAAAAGAGTTTACAATGCGATAGAAGAGAAATAAACCTTTTTATTGAAACGGTAAGGTTCTTTTTAGTAAAGCAGAAACTTGCTTGCAAAGCACTAAAGGATACTTTGCATAGGATTAAATCCTGATAATTGAGGAAGAGAATGGGTTCCTTATAATTGTTTTAAGCGGATGCCGACGTCCAGTGGAGTTACAAGTGAGCTTACAAAATGTTCTTCTTCTCTTCGAATAGGTCCTCCGGTACCCTCACTCCTTCTGTGAGACGGTGCTATCCCTCCAGTCGAGCCGGTCCATTTTTGTCGAAGCGTGGCTCTCCCACGGTTTTGTGCGTATAATCTAGCATATAGTATCTTTTAACGTATTTAGTCTTAAAAAACCTACCTACAAATACCACAAGAACTATACCTGTTGGTGAAGCACTCCACCAAGTTACAGAAAGAGACCGATGGAGACAACTGGTTAACGGAATAGGCTATTTGACTTGTTTTGAAAAACCTTCTCATATTATTTATTGGTGTATAGGAACCCTAAAAATAAAATTCATTTTCATTTATTATGAATATTTCGTTAAGAAAATCATTATAAAATATAAGGATTACTTAATCTGTCAAAAACGCTTCATTCAGAAATATGCGTCGAATCATTCGAGTGACGTCAACCTTTTGTAAACAAGTAGGAAACTCGATAGCACACGATAAATTTGAAAGATGACTAGCTTAGGTAATTTAACATGTCTAAGATGATTAGCGTCCCGCATAGATAGAGCACAATGGCGTCAAATCTGTCAATTGTTTTGCTTACAAAAGGCTGACGTTACAGTGAAGAAAGCCAATCAAAACCGTTTATAGTCACGTGGTTCCAAGAACAAAACAAACGAATTTTATTTTGTTTCTTTTTTTGGTGAAAATATTCAATATTTTTAATGTGTTTTATTGCTAATTTCTTTTTGAAGGTATAAACTACGCGGAAGACTATAATTAATCTTTATTTTTCACACTGTCAAATAGCCTATTAAACGGAGTCAATATCCTCAGCAGTGAGGGACCGACTGAAGAGAGAGTCTTAAGAACTCAAAGGATTTCTGCCTGCACCGCGGATCCCCAAAGCTAAGTAGATCAACGGATGACGTCAATTCTCGTAAACGTTAAAAAATCCCGGTTGTGAGAATCTTTTATATGCAACGAAACCTTTAATTATGTTCAAATGAACGGTTGTCTTTGCATCTTTACAACAGAGATACTGTATGAGTTTAAGCTGTTTTACCAGGAAAATCATGCATCATACTGGGAGGTATGACGGGGAGCTCATCACAAAGGGACATAACTTTTTTCCTTTTAAGGTTCCGTTGTTCACATGGAACCCTTATTATAAAACGCAATGTAAGGTTATTTTATTACCGTACTAAATCATGTCAACCCGTTCCAAGACGAAATATGTTTTTTGTGTTTCGCACGAATTTTGTTCCGGGACTACTCGCGATTTGTAAAGAGGGTTTTAGTTTCGTCATGTCCGTCGTATGTCCATCTGTCTTTCTCTTAGTAGTACTCTTAGTAACTACTAAAGTATCAGTCTATATACTGTCCCACTGCAGGGCAAAGGCGTCCATCATATAAATCGAGTCATCGGTACTATGATGGGATTAGGCATAATCACTACGCTTGCCAAATGCGGATTGGTGATCACAAACCCGAGCTATGTTCGAAAAATTGGAAACATACTTTTTGGTCGACCCAGTAATCGAAGCCAGGACCCCGAGGTCATAGCCCGATAGGTACTTACCTTTGGGGACTGGTCTGCTTCGGTTTACCTCATAATATTTATTTTATTATTATTTCCTTTATTTTATCTTGTGTAACAATTAAACTGTATGGCCATACCAATCCATACAGTTTAATTGTTTAATCATCATTGATGACACAACATTGTATGAAAGTTTGGCGATTAAAAAGAGTAACTGGCGAGTTTCTTGCCGGATCTTCTCGACCAGAAACAAGCTTTCCGAGCCGGTGGTGGAATCAATGCGATTCTACCACCGGCTCGGAAAGTTGTTTATTAGTTAGTTGTTTATTTATTTATTTAGTATATTTTATGTATCAACATATATATGTATTAACATGTAAATTATACATAAGTACTTATTAATAGTGTTAAGTCATTTAAATGTATAACGATTTGTATGTGCTGTGTACAATCATATGCCTATGAATTATTTGACTTTGACTTTGACTTAAACCACTAGACCAACAACTACTAGAAAGCTGTTATTTTAATTTTGGAATGCACATAGGTGCATACCTAATTGTCACGCTAAAAACGTAGAAAAATCAAATTTTGTTTATTTTTACATAGGGTTACTTCCACCGGTACTGTACTACAAGTGGGGTCGTATTTTTTCACGCAAATCCCATCTGTGGGGTACCGTAAGATAGGTCTTTTAAAAATATTTGATATATGAATTAAAATAATTTAATAAATTAATTAATAGTAACTAAACGTTCTGTTGGTCTAGTGGTTTAAGTACCGGGCCGTGATCTCAGGGTCCTGGGTTAGATTTTGGAACGACCCGGGCGTTTATTTATTTATTTATAAGATCACCAACAAGATTTACCATACAGTTCATGATACAATAATAACACCAGAAAATTTATAAATCAATCTAAACGAAATCTTATTTATAGGTGACAACGGCATGCAATATTGACAGCAGTAACAGTAGGTAGTGTTGAAGAAGTCGTGCAAAAAGTATGTTTGGAATTTTTCGCACATAGCTCGGGTTTGTGATCACCAATCCGCATTTGGCAAGCGTGGTGATTAAGCCTAATCCCATCATAGTAGCGATAACTTGATTTCTATGATAGAGGCCTTTGTCCTGAAGTGGGAAAGTTTATCGGCTGATTAAAAAAAAACGCTCGTATGCGAGCGGCACATTACATTATGTTTTTTTTTTATGAACTATAGGCCAACGCTTGACCACAATTTAACCTGATGGAATGTGATGATAGGATGTATCGCATTTGCCTAGAAGATGTTTAAAGATAAGATAAAGAAAAAAAAACATTGTTAAATTTCGTTCATTGTAACATTGTAAAAAAAAAGTCATACACATATTATCATCTAGGTACTTCTGGTTCGGAATGTCGATTTCTACTGAAAAGACACCAGCAATCTTGCTGGTCACTCAGTAGTTACTCTTTTCAATTGATATTGTTTTATATTGATGATGTTACAGAGTTTGATTATGAAGATGTGTGGAGAACATTAGGGGAGGCTTATATCCAGCAGTAGATGCCTAATGGCTGAAATAATGACAAAACGCTTACTTACTAAATTAACCCGGAACACCTTCTTAACTAAACTCAAAAGCCTCAATTTACATCAGCACAATGCTGTTAAAATAAAGTAAAATGACATTATAAATGTTCTCTCTAATAGCTATGGCTACGAGACCGCATTACACATAATTACGGTGGCTCATAGGCCATGGCACAAGGTCGGGCGAAGGCCTATAAAGAAGCTCCGGCGACCTCATAGGCTTTGGAGATGCGACTTTTTTTTGGTGGTGACGCGACTTTTTTGAGGAAGCCAGGAGGCTTTTTGGAAGTGGTGCGACGACTTATTTATGTCAGCAAGGCGAAAAGCGCGGCACTATTTTTTATGTGATAGGTGGCAGACGAGCAGACAAGACGGATCACCTGATGGTAAGCAATTGCCGCCGCCCATTAACACCCGCGACACCAGTGGAGTCACATGTGCGGTGTAAATATTTTTACGCCCCTTTTCCTCGGATTGGGCCTCCGGTACCCTCACTCGCGCAACGAAACATATCACAGTGCAGCTTCGCACTGGTTTTCTGTGAGGCCGTGGTATCACTCCGGTCAATCCGGCTCATTCATGCCGAAGCGTAGCTCTCCCACAGTCAAACGGTTTTTGGAAGTCGTGCGGCGATTTTTAAATGGCAATCTTTTAAAAGTGAAAAGGCGACTTATTAAACGTGGTAATGAAAATTGGCATCGTCTGGACAAGGTTATTACTGTGGCTATAAGTCACCATGGCTTATGAATATAGTCTTTCAGGCTATAGTGATATGCGATTTGCAGTTTTTTATGTATGCATAGAGAAGATATGAAGATCTGGACGTGTTAGAGACGTGAAATTGAGACATATTTAAAGAGTTAGATGATGGGTCTTACTTCTTGGTAATAGTTTTGATTCAAATCTTATACTTATTGTACATTTTTATATCTAAATGTCATTATTCTAACCTTATTGTCTAACCAAACGAGTCTCCTATTAACAAAGGACATCCTTACCTGTAACAAAAAAAAAAACAAATTAAAATTTTATATTTATTGCAATCATAAACTTCTTGAGAATCTACAAATCTGATTGTAGTAATATTGTATAATGCGACTAGTCGAATCTCTGTGGCGCCCCTTCATTGCGTAGCGGTAACTGCGTGATTGCCCGGGGATTAGCTATGGTTTAACCTAACTTAAATATATTAGCTTAAACGATTTATTTTAGAACTCCGCATTTTTGTGGCTTCCTTAGACCACAAGCCGAGCTAAGCTGAGTACCGTGTCAATGCAGGAACGAATTATAGTTTAATGCTACGAAACACACTTAAAAGATTAGATTTTAATTTTTAACACAGTAAAAATAAAGTTCAAAAACTAAAACCCGACTAAAAAAACACGCTGTAAAAAGTAAGAAGCAAGAAAATTGTCTCTGCTGAAATTATTATGCCGTATTGCCGTGGTCGAATGCCACATTGATTTTATTTTATTATTATAATAATTCTGTTTTGCTACAGTAGGTGGCATACGACCACGGCAATTGATGCCCCACACAGTCATCATCATCATCATCATCAGCCCATTTAAGTCCCCACTGCTGGGGCACGGGCCTCCCTCAATCACATGAGGGGTAATTGCCATACTCACCACGCTTGGCAGGGGTTGGCGAGGGTTTTCATATTAAATGCAGAGTTTTCCTTCTCTGGGCGCTGATGATCATGCCAGCAGCTTTACCTTAGTCGCCTTTTACGACACCTCGGTAAGAGTGAGGGTGGCCTATTCTACTCTGCCGGGGACCACACGGCCCCACACAGTACCGTCAAGCAAATTTTTTTTTAGTTTCTTACTCTAAGTCCTCTAGAGGGCGCTGTAGTCGATTTAACGTGACGTAATGTCACCTATGACCCGAAGACAATCAAGACGCTTCTAATGACACCTCATTTGTTCAAATATGATAACTTGTTTAGAAGTAATGAGGGGACATGAGGAACAAACATACATACATACAGGTCAAAATCATAACCCTCCTTTTTGCTTCGCCGTAGTCAGGTAATCCTATCCAAGACTAAGTTGAGCGTATTCATGACTTTATAATAATAAATTATTTAGGCTTTATAATAATATAGAAACGAAAAAAATTTGAGAGAAGATATAGTGTTATATAAATATGAATGAACAACTAAATCTTAGTTTTGTTCTTCAAATGAAGTGTTTATTACTTAATCGTGAGATCCCTAATGGAGCGGTATTAACTATAATAGTTCACGTAATGTTTCTTTGGAGGACGAAATATAAAGATTTTGTTTACGGAATTAAATTTTGGTCATGTTCTGATTACCTTAATTAATAGCTCTGTGGTTTATTTGTGGCTTCAGTCTGCAGAGTCTTTATCGGTTTATGTCCAAGTTACATAAGGTAGTTCTATAACCACGAAAGTAACTTTTTTTGAGCTGTAAATGCCCTAAATTAATTATAGGTTAATTTGAGTCAAACAACGGCACTACTGGACCGAATAAGGCCTCTTTTTTTATGTAATAGGTAGGCAGACGAACAGACGGCAGACGAACAGAACAGACGAACAGACGTAAAAAGTGGTGTGTTGTATTTGCACTGAATAAATGTATCTAACTTTATTCATCATAATCATCTTAGCGCCTTCTTCCGATTGCATTAAGCTGTGGCACTCTGTTAAAAAGACTTTATTCGTGATACTTATAAAGAGGGTTTCGTCAAACAAACTACGAGTACTAACATTTCACTGTGTATATTTAGTAACAGATCTTACGACCGCTATTTTTACTAGTTTCAAGGTTATCGATATCAAACCATCGATACCTGACCAACTCTATTTCTCGCCCGCATAAGGCAATGTCAACTGTTTCGAATACTAACGGTTATCTAAGCCATTGTAACAATGGACTTTCGTCATACAAATTTCACTTGGAAACTTGTATGTGGCGGACATACAAAACATACTTAACATGGATGTGCTTTTACCTGCAAGAGAGCGTGGTCCAGTATTAGCTATGCTATATATAGCTACATTAACTAATCGAAATTAGAAAACACGTTTATCTCCTTGGCGAAAACGCAGCTTATTGAATTTCTAGTAAGAATCAGTTCAAAACATTTGATCTTGCCAAGTATGAGAACTAGCTAAGAAAAGGTTTTAATTTCGAATAAGACCATTTTTCGCATTTATTATATTTCACTTCTGTCTTATTGATCAATAATAATGCAGGTTATAACTGTTGGGAGTGCCAGGCTAATTTTCAGGATCAACTGGAGTGCCTTGCCACCAATACTCTTTGACGGTGTGCAAATTCAATTCAGTACGACAGTAAAAAACCTGGGCATCCACATCGACAGTACGTTATCCTGGACAACACAAATTACCCAGGTTAGTAGGAAAATGTTCGCTGCAGCTGGAAGCTCTAAATCGGTTACGCAACTTCATACCAATACCTACCAAAATTGCGCTTGTACAAGCTCTTCTTTTCCCTATCCTTGACTATGCAGACTGCTACTACTTAGACCTGAATCAGAACCTACTCAACAAGCTTGAACGTCTTCAAAATTTTTGCATCAGAATAATTTATGGTCTACGTAAATATGACCACGTCTCCGAGTATCGATCTCGACTCCAATGGCTCCCTATTCGTCTTCGTCGTGACTTCCACATTCTTCTCTTCCTATATAGAATACTATTCAACCCAAAATCACCACCTTATCTCCGGGAGCGTTTCCAGTTTTTGCAGCCCATCCAGGGTCATATGCGTTCTTCCAAACATCTCCGCCTTATGACTCCCTCCCACTCCTCTCATTTCTGTATCCAGTCCTTCACTGTCCAGTCCATCCGTCTATGGAACTCCCTACCCCTATCAATAAGACAGTCTCCATCATTAACCATTTTAAAGCCCGAGTCAAAACTCACCTTTTAAATAAATAAATAGCAATCCCTTTAAGTTTTTACAGGTCCAGTCATCGGTAGTAGTCGATGGTCCGTCTAAGATCCTAATTTATATGAATGTATATCTAGTACTTTATATTATTTTATCCAAGCATAACATATTTATTTATTAGTATATAATCTGTTACCGTCTTTAATTACGTAATTAGGTTTAAGGACCTGTGTAATTAAATAAATAAAATAAAAAAATAAATAATATTTTGTTTATTTATGTATTAGCATTATAAATATTTTAATATATATACAGTTCACTCTTATTTCCCTTTTTCAATATTGCACCACCTACCCCTCCTCTACTTTCAAATGTCCTTTGCCTGAAGGTTGTCTGGTAGAAATCGCTTCCAGCGATAAGACCGCCGAAATTGTACAATTAAGTTTCTGTAATGCATTTTAAAGTTGTGTTTTTTTTTGTGCAATAAAGTATATCTATCTATCTATAATATGAAAAATATAGATCTTTTAATTACCAAGTAAATTACCAATTAATTTATGAATTTAAGTTATATTAATTCTTAACAGTGCATCAGGGCGAACCACCTTTCGGAATGAATGGGCCAGCTCGACCGACGTGAGCACACGGCCTCACAGAAAACCGGTGTGAAGCAGCGCCTGTGTTGAATTTCACAAGTGTGGCTATCGGAGGCAAAGTTCCGTGGGAAAGAGAAAAGGTTGGCAGCGCACTTGTGACTTCACTGATGTTGTACCTACTTGGCAACTAATATCCTCCAACCGATTATGGCTACGGCGGCCAATCTCAACGATCAGCCACGTACGCAGGATATATTATAGTCCTCAAGTGTGTGCGCAAACACAAGTGCACTCTCTATTCCCTTACCCTCATAATCCGATGGGACACTACTGTGACACGACCAGAGAGGGATTGGGCGCAGGACCAACGGCTTAACGTGCTTTCCGAGGCACGGGGGTACAAGATCACCAACTTCCAGACTCCGGGCTGCCACTAAGAATTTCTTACCGAAAACTTAGGTACAAATTTTTGGCTCGACCCGGGGATCGAACCCGGGACCTCTTGCACAGCCGTCGCTTTAAAGTGCGACCCACTAACCACTGCGCCACCGACGCAGTTAACTTGGCAACTATGAAGTGATCCGTTGGCTCGTGTCCGACGTATCACATAAAAGAATAGCATTTTCTACGATGAACTTTTGACTAAGTAATAATAATATCCTCCAACCGATTAGCCACCCACGCAGGATATATTATAGTGCTCAAGTGTGAGCGCAAACACAAGTGCACTCTCGATTCCCTTTCCCTCGTAATCTGATGGGAGACCTGAGTGACACGACCGAAGAGGGATCGGGTGCATGACCTACGGCTTAACGTGCTTTCCGAGGCACGGGATACAAGACCGTCCAGACTCCGGGTTATTACTAAGAATTTCTTACCGAAAACTTAGGTACAAATTTTTGGTCCGACCCGGGGATCGAACCCCGGACAAGTTGCGCAGCTGTCCCTTCAAAGTGCGACTCACTAACCTCTGCGCCACCGAGGTAGTCGGCACTAAGTATTTCTTAACTCAAGGTAAGGGTAAACGTTTCCCAGGAATAAAAATAAAGCAACAGAAAGCTCTGCTTTCAATGGAAGTGTAGCCTAAGCGTTCAACGTCCATTTGTTTAAAGAAGATGATAAATGGCTGCACTTCTATGGCTTAAACTAAAACAGGCGAGATTGAAATCCGCTTTGGAATTTCACTTATTTTCACACGGTAAAAGACACAAATATACTGAGCAGAGGAATTAGGAGTTATTATACTTCTCTGTGTCTTTTACTTTCTTCTTCGCACCCCTAGAGGAAAATAAGCATAAGTGGTCTTACTTTTTCATCAATTTCATCATATTTTAGAAGTCATCATCATTATCATCAACATCAGCCCATTTAAGTCCCCACTGCTGGGGCACGGGCCTCCCTCAATCACATGAGGGGTAATTGCCATACTCACCACGCTTTGGCGAGGGTTTTGATATAAATGCAGAGTTTTCTTTCTCTAGGTGCTGATGATCATGCCAGCAGCTTTACCTTAGTCGCCTTTTACGACACCTCGGTAAGAGTGAGGGTGGCCTTTTCTACTCTGCCGGGGACCACACACCTTTTTTATTTTTATATGAGAGGTGGCAGACGAGCATACGGATCACCTGATGGTAAGCAATTTCACATCACCAGTGGAGTCACGAGTGCGCTGCCAACCTTTTCCCCTTCCACCCGTTAGACCTCCGGTAACCTCACTCACACGGCGAAACAGCGCAGGCGCTGTTTCACACCGGTCTTCTGTGAGGCAGTGGTATCACTCCGGTTGAGCCAGCCCATTCATGCCTAAGCGTGGCTCTCCCACATTTGTCCTACCTTTAAAGATACATAATATAGAATTTCTTCCAATAATTCGTCAAATTAAAGAAGAAAAATATGAAAAACATTCAACATATTATGTATCTCGAAACGTTAATTCAAAATATGATAAATTGACCGCGTACAAAATAGGGCTGCTCGAATTGTCGGTGACTTGACTCTCTCTAGTCGACTTGGTCCTCTAGCACTGCGGCGGGACAAAGCTTAACTCAGCATTCCATACCGCATCTATCATGGGGAGTGCTCTGAAGAACTGTTTGATCTACTCCCTGCAGCTGAATTCTTACATCGAACCACTCGCAAGTGATTGTCATTCCGTCCCCATCATCTCGATGGATGGCGGTCTAATACTGTGCGTTTCTCGCGGAATTTTCTACCACGTACCTCAATTCTGTGGAACGGTTTGGCTGCGGGAGTATTTCCGGACGGCTACGACTTCAAGAGAAGAGCGTACTCTTTTTTAAAAAGGCATTATTATCAATGTCATATGAAATGTCTTTGTTAATATAATAAACTTCTCGCTACAGCTTTCTGTAAATGCTTTTTGAGTCTACAAAAACCTGTTTAAAAAGAGATGAACAATATTTACACAAGTCAACGGACCAATTATGACATAATTAACACTTGAATGTAAGAATGAGCCGGCGGTGTATCAACAGTGATGAGCAAATAATGTGAGATAACACCCAGTTTAACGAAACGAACGCCTTCTAAGAATAATGTAATCTTGATTATTGAAAAAAAAACGACGTCAAATTTCCAGGGCATTTTGTTTCTGAGGATATGTCTGATGACAAAGACATAGAAAGGGAAAGTAGGGCATTGGCAGTTAGAGTTCATGTTGTTTGTTTTTGTTTTTTATTCTCACAACATCTCATACGTTGACCTGATTTCGTACTAAGTAGCTTAAGCACTTGTGTTACAGATATCAGACAACAGAGGAACACAAATATATACTTAAATACATATATTACACCCAGACACCGAACAAACACAAGTGTTCATCGCACGAATGTTTGTCCAGAGTGGGGATCGAACCCACGACCTTTGGTGTAAGAGGCAGGGTCACTACCAATTGCGCTGCAATTACCAATATACCAATTCATATGGTGGCCCACAGATTTGCTCGCTGCTCGCAGGGCCCTAAGGTAACTTTATTGACGACCCAATTGGAACAGTGGTAGTGAACGCTGCCTCTGATACAAGGGTTGCGGGTTCGATCCCCGCACAGTACAAACATTTGTGTGCATGAACATGTTTGTTTGTATTGGTCTGGGTGTTGTGTACTATGCATTATAAGTATATATTTACAAAAGAAAAGTATTATATGTATATATTTGTAATCCCACTGTTGATTCTGATATCCGTAACACAGGTGCTTGAGCTACCTATCTCGGAGTCAGATCAATGTATGTGATGTTGTGAAATATTATATTATTATTCAAAGCATATTGCCAATCTATCTCAAGCAGCCTGTGGATCTGCTACACACAAAAATCATACAATGTGGAATCTGTGGAAAGACAGTGACTGAAAAGGCTTGACCGTGGGAAAGCCACGCTTCGACATGAATGGGCCGATTTGATCGGAGTGATACCACGGCCTCACAGAAAAACCGGCGTGAAGCAGGACTGTGCTTTGTTTCGCTTCAACCCGGGGGAAAGAGGGTTTAAAGGTTGGCAGCGCACTTGTGACTCCACTGGTGTCGTAGGTGTCCATGGGCGGCTGAAATCGCTTACCATCAGGTAATATTCGTCGATTCGGCCCATAAGGTGACGGGTAGGGCACACTAGCGACGCCAATCGATTTAGATTTTTCGCTACTAAACCGGATCTATTTTAAACAATTTCGGGGTTACAGCCTCTTGGCAAACACTTATACTATTTATTAAATAACTATGCACAAATGTTGGCTCCGTTTTTGGACGCGAAAAATTTATTACCGGACAAAGCGGCCACTTTTAGCGTGAATCAATTTTTCGCGTACAAAAACGGACCCAATATTTGTGCATGGTTACTTAATAAATAGTATAAGTGTTTGCCGAGAGGTTGTAACCCCGAAATTGATTAAAATAGGCCCGGCTTAGTAGCTAAAATTAAAATCGATTGGCTTCGCTAGTGTGCCCTACCCGTCACCTTAAGGAATTAATTGAACAACAAATAATATAATCATATAAAAATCTACTTGCCGTATAGTCCCCGGCAGAGTACAATAGGCCACCCTCACTCTTATCGAGGTGTAATAGGCGACTAAGGTAAAGCTGCTGGCATGATCATCAGCACCCAGAGAAGGAAAACTCTGCATTTATATCAAAACCCTCGCCAACCCGTCTGCCAAGCGTGGTGAGTATGGCAATTACCCCTCATGTGATTGAGGGAGGCCGTGCCCCAGCAGTGGGGACTTAAATGAGCTGATGATGAAATAATATAATAGAAAATATATTAATTTGACGACTATATTAAACCACTGTTTTCACAGTTCATTAGACAACTTACATTTATTATGAAAACCATTCCCGTTTGGATTCCCACGGAAACGAGTAAACCGGGCTGGAGACTAGTGTTGTGCAGTGACGGTCGCGAAGTTATCGATAGTCCGTTTGTTTATTTATTTTTATTTTTATTTATTAAAGACAACAAACAATTACACACATGTAACACTATAAGTTATACCTACAATCGATTTTTGTGCCGTCTGAGTGTTTATTTATACGTTTTGTTGATTTTTTGTTTTAGATGGTGTAAGAAATAATTTTTTTAGAGGAACAGTATATTGGCTCTCCTCAGCCTGATCGTAAGCAAGATAAGAGCCCAAGTTGCAATACAACGAAAGCGATGTCAAGGCATCAAGTCCGTTGGCACCACCATACTGGCCCGCGAGGAATCAATAAAAAAAAAGGAAAGGAAAGGAAGAAATAATATCTAGAAAAATATTATCTCATCCATGCCGGTCAATTTTCTTAAAAAACGTGTCTCTTTAATCACTTGACATTGGGAGAGTTTAAAATGTGTTCGGCAGCAGCAGCAACCAGACACAATAGCCATTAAAAAACCTACAATAATACCTATCAATGACCAGATAATGGCTTAGCTAGCTAATAGTTACTGAGATAACATTGGTATTTTCGAAAGTCCGTCGATACTAAATACCCGTCCGTCGATATTAATGTGTGATAGATTGTAGACGATAAAACGACATCACCTGATGGAAGCGATTTACGCCGCGCTTTGTAACCCGCTACACCAGGAGTCACGTGCCAACCTTTAAACTCCCCTTCCTACAAATATACTTAAAAACATATTTTACACCCAGGAACTGAACAAAGACGAGTGTTCATCACACAAATGTTTGACACCACGATCTTTGGCGTACTTTTTTATTACTATACGTGAAATTATCGATAGTTGTCCAACTATATCAACGACAGGCGCCGACGTATATTCCGCTGCGCACGCGCAGGTTATGCTGACAACACTAATTACTTACGCAACAAGACTCGTCGGGTCGGTACAGGTTTGTGTTTGTTCTAATGTGGGAAATTCAACGTAATCCTTGTATATTTTTTTTCTAGCCCAAATGGTCCCGCTGCTGGACAAAGGCCTAACAGCATCCACTGCTCCCTATTCATTGCCAGCGTTTGCCAGTAACGGGAGTATTGTTACGAAATGGCAGCCTGCAGATGGCCGTCCGCCCACGAGGTAGGCCGAAAAAGAGATGGCGTGACGACCTGGAATCCTTGTATTAAACTGGTAAAAAAAGTCTTCTCCTTCATCTTAGTGTGTATATCCCATTGGCATCCAAAGCTGTCGCTTAAGAGCCTGGGGTGGCTTACACCATGATTCAGGATTTGGGGGTTCTGGTAATTATAATGAAGCGACTGCTGTCTGACCATCGCAACCTTTTAGACAGGGGAACCAGGACTACTGGATCACGGTCACACGTTCAGAATTATTATCTCAAATATTGTAGGTATTTGTAGGCTTCCTCATGATGTTTTCCCTCACCGCCGAGCTATTGGTAGAAATATGCACATATATATTAAAAATCCAGAGAACCATTCGGGGGGCCCCCTTGATCTACTATATAGCTCAGTTTATTGAATGTGATCACCAACCTTATTTTCACTTTAGCCCTAAGTGCCAACTGTGATGGCGGCGGAGTATGAGCGAGAGGCTGACCCTCTCGCCCTCACGATCCGCAAGGCACGTAGAGGGAGGAGACAACGCCAATACTTGCGTCTCCTTCCCCTGTGAGGAGCAGGTCCGCTGGTGCGTGGGGCTGTAGCCCCACCACCGGCTTTGCGCGGATCTCCTCCTACGCCTGGTGGGGACGGCACGACTCTCTCAGTTGTCCTCATCCCTCCCCCCGCTCCCGGGGGGCGAAGCGCCGTGCCCGCCGTGTAGCCGGGCTTGCCCGTCCGGGTAGTCCCATAACACTCAGCCACTCATGGACAGATGAGGGAGAGTCCCAGGAGTTTTAGTCGGTATGTCTCTGGCCGGCTTCTCGTTAGAAGCCGTCGCCAGAGGAGAGTCCGACATAAACCGTTTGCTGGGGGCAAACGATTTGTGTCGGACGGATATGCGTAACGCATTTCTCCTGGGTCAACAAAAAAAAAGTGCCAACTGTGTGACAACTAGTAGCACTCAGGACTTGCTATCAGTGGACACAAACGAAACAATGCAAAGTTAACGTTACCGGGCATTCGCGGTGAAAGCCGCGGCTTTTCTTTTTCTAAACGTCTCGCTTTGTTTTCCATTTCGACACCAGGTTGAAAGTGACGGTGACGAGGTAATCGGCGAGTCGGGTTTGTTATGATAGAAATAATACTTCTAGGTGTAATGATACTTCAATTGGAGCTGTAACGTACCCGAGTGATTCTTCATTTAATTTTACTCCGAATCTTAAAATACACGTTCATTACAGAATAGGCCTTTTATTTTATTCAGAATATTATAAGATTCTGATATAAATTTCAGAGTAATATTAAAATTGAGGACGGTCTCGACAGTCACTTCTCGAAGAATCACTCAGCAGGACGGATCCTGGGGGTGGGCCATGGGGATCATGACTACCCCTGGCTTAGTCCAGGAGGACCCAGCGCAGGGGGATTTTATTTATAAGTAGGTACATTTGGAGCCGTAAAGTCATTGAGTGGAGACCGCAACTCGGTAAGCGTAGTGTAGAACATTTTTATTATTTGTTAGAAATGGGGTGAGCCCTGCGTCTCATAGCCACTGCGACCAGTAGATGATCTATTGTGGCAGCCCCGTAACCTATTACAGCACCTCATGTAGCTCCAGTTCCAGGATAAACCCGAGAATGGAGCTGATGGGGGAGCTTTTGATCTCGTCTGCTGAGATCATGTGTGCTCCCAGGTGCCGGCTTCTGCACCGGTGCAGCGCTATGCACTCGCCGAGGACGTGGATAATCGTTTCCTCGTCCTCGCGACAGAACCTGCAGATTTTGGTATCTGAAAGGCCCATGTTGTGCAGGTGCTTATTTAATTTGCAGTGCCCTGTGAGGGTCCGAGTGAGTGCCCTAACATGTCCTCTGCTCAGTTTTATTATTTCTACAGCTCGTCTCTGATCGAACGCCTGTATCAACGCCTTAGACTGTTCTAGTCGAGGTAGTCTTTTCCAATATTCAGTGCTTTGCTTATGCTCCCACTCTTTTAACTCGAACCTGACCATGCAGGCTGGAACGCCACTTATTGGTTCCGGTCCGAGTAGTGGGCTCTCTGCCCCGGCCTTTGCTAGCACGTCAGCGACTTCGTTGCCTCTGATATTGCAGTGTCCCGGTACCCAAATCAGATTTACAATGTTGGCATTGCCAAGCTGGTTTAGGAGCAGGACACACTCGCTAGTGAGTTTGGAGTCAAGTTCACAGGATGTTAACGCCTTGAGGGCAGCTTGACTATCTGAGAAGATGAATATCTTCTTATTCTGGAGATTCATTTGCAGACTCTCTTGGACACAGCCAATTATTGCGAAGACTTCTGCTTGGTACACTGTGGTATAGCGACCCAGGTTGGCGAATTTGCGTATTCTGAAGCGATCACTATAAAATCCCGCCCCGGATACGCCTTGCCTCCTGGAATTATCCGTATACCAAACGATGTCATTCTGCTTAACATTTCCGGGAGTTCCAGCCTCCCAGTCTTGTCTACTAGGTAACAAGACTGTAAACCGCTTATCGAAGCGGTATTCACAGATCATGGAGTCAGAGGGCATATCCATGACCGGAATTTTCATTAGTTCATTGTAGAGGTTTCCTATGACCCTAGATTGCCATCTCGTCCTTCCTCTGATTTTTGCTCTCGTAATGGCCATCCTCGCTTCCATCTGCACGTGAATGTGCAGAGGTGGAATGTTCAGGAGGGCATCCAGTGCTGCAGAGGGAGAGGACGAAAGAGCGCCAGTGGCTATAAGGCAGGCTGTTCTTTGAACTTTGCTGAGGTTCTCCACGCAGTTAAGTTGGTGCGTCTTCTTATACCACACACAGCAGCCATAAGTGACGATCGGCCTCACTATGGTTTTATAAATCCAGAGTGCGGCCTTGGGCCGTAGCCCCATTTTAGCCCCACCAACCTACTGCTTGCCCCCATCGCTATTTTTGCCTTTCTAGTAATGTAGTCGAGATGCTTGTTCCATGTTAGTTTTTGGTCTAGAAAGACTCCGAGATATTTGACCTCGTTGGACAAGCATAGCTTCGTACCAAGAAGTATTGGGGCGTGAAGCGCCTCTAGTTTCCTTCTTTTGGTAAACGGGATTAAGACCGTCTTCCGTGCGTTGACTGTTAGCACGTGTCTTGTGCACCAGTTTTCTACTATTCGTAGGGCCCTTTGCATAAGACTGGAAATGGTGCTAGGACATTTTCCTATGACCATTATTACTATGTCATCTGCGTAACCCTGAGTCAGGAATCTGGCTTCATTGAGCTCACAGATGAGACTGTCAACAACCAATGACCATTGAAGGGGCGATAGGACTCCGCCCTGTGGACACCCTCTGGTCACTCTATAATGAAGAGTTTTATTCATCAACGTTGTTGTTGCAGTTCGATTTTGTAGCATGGATCCCATCCATCTGGTGGTGGTATCGTCGATTCCACGATTCACCATGCTACGTGTTATAACATCGAAGTTGGTGTTGTCAAAAGCCCCTTCGATGTCGAGAAAGGCACAGAGTGCAATTTCTTTGTCTTCTATGGCTTTCTCAATTCTGTCCACCAGATCAATAAGTGCCGTTTCCGTGGACTTGCCTGTTTGGTAGGCATGTTGTCTTGCACTCAGGGGTTTTTCAACGAGGTATGTTGCCCTGATGTGACTGTTTAACACCTTTTCCATCGTTTTTAGTAGGAATGAGGTGAGACTTATCGGTCTGTAGGACTTGGGCTGTGATTTGTCTTTGTCCCCTCCCTTGGGGATGTAAGTGACCCTCGCCCGAGTCCACGCTGATGGCAGATAACTCCAAGCAAAGCTTGCACGGTAAAGTTTTATCAGCGTTGAGATGATGATATCTTCGCCCCGTTGCAATATAGCCGGGAAAATACCATCGACCCCACCAGATTTATAAGGCTTGAAGCTCCTAATGGCCCAACTTATCTGCTGGGGACGAAAAATAACGGAAGCTCTCCTCCAGTCTTCATTCCGCGGTCTCCTGTCCGGAGACTTACTGTCCTGGAGTTCTCTTTCGTTATTAATGTACACGGATTCCGGAAAGTGCGTTTGAGCAAGCAGTCTCAGTGTTTCCTCCGGGGATTCCGTGAAAGATCCGTCCGCTTTCCTTAGCAGGCCTAGATGGGATTCAGGTGTCTTGGCTAATATTTTGTGGATCCTGGCAGCTTGGGCAGTGTCTTTGATGGACCCGCAAAATTTTTGCCAGGATCTCCTTTTTGCTTTCCTGAGCTCCCTATTGAAGCGTGTTAGCGCCTTCCTGTAAGCATCCCAGTTCTTGTCTTTTTTTGCCTGATTAAATAAGGCACGGGCCTTTTGCCTCAGATGCTCCAGGTTTTTGTTCCACCAAGGCGCGTTCCTATTGCTCTTAGTGGTCTTAAGAGGACAATTTTCTAGATACGCTTTCATTAGGCTTCTGCCTAAGTCCTCTGCTGCGGCTTCCACTTGGTCCACAGTTTTAATGTATTTAAAATCTCCAAGGTATAACCTAAGGGAGTTCCTAAAGCCCTCCCAGTCTGTTCCCTTGGGGTCTCGGTACGTGTTCGGTTCCTTTGTTCCCGAGCATATTATGTCGTACCTAATATGGGTGTGGTCGGACAAGGACGGCTCATCTGAGACGTGCCAATTGGTTACTCGGTGTGCGAGATTACCTGAACACCATGTTATATCTAGTACCTCCTGCCTAGAACGTGTGGTAAAGGTTGGTTTGCTACCCACGTTAAGAACAAATTGATTGTTGGTGAGCAAGTAGTCAAACAAGGACTCACCTCTTGCGTTCGTGTCGGAGCTGCCCCATGATGTGTGGTGGGAGTTACAGTCGGTACCCACCAGCAGCTGGGTTTCTCTCTCCAGACAATATTCCACTACCGGTGTCACCTTGTTCACCGGATCCTGGTCCTCTCCGGGTAGGTACATGGAGCTGACTATGAGTGTCTCTGCACCTTTCCCCCCGGGGAGGTCTATATACGCTGCAACAGCATCGTCTGTACACAGCGAAGGGATCGGGAGGTAATTTATATCTCTCTTGAAGAGCATGCATGCTCTTGGCCTCACTCCGCAGGAGTTACTTAATATCTTACCTGCCGAGTTTAGCCCCATTACCGTGGTTTTGTTCACCCACGGTTCTTGGATCAAGGCGATGTCCAGGTCCTCAGAGAGGAATCTTTGGCAAAGGGCAGCTGTGGCTGCCTTTGAGTGCTGGAGGTTTACTTGTATCGCCTTAATCATTGTGTTGTTTTGGGGGACTGGGAGGGGAAGGGTTAGGGAATTTAGCTAAGACGGAGGGATGGGATAGGATTATATATAGGTGCCTAGGTTGTGTCTGTTTCTTTACGAAGGGGGGGGTTATGTGTTTTGTTAAGGATGCCACCCGAGCGCGGTTTGCATTCAATAGAGCTGGGGCCGTCACCATCGTCTGAGGTGTCAATACACTCCAAGATAGCACCTTGGAGCATTTTGACCCTCCCCTGGTCAATTTTACCCAGGGCGTCTATGATGCCGCACGTGACGGACCCAGCAACCTCCTTAAAGGTAGGCTTCGAGGTGGAAGGCTCGCCAAGTGTCGGTGCCTTGGTGGGATTACCTTGATTCGAGGTAGACGAGGTATTGAGAGGGCGCTTTGACGCCCGCTCCCTCGTTTCCCCCTCCTCTCGGGTCCTCTGCTTGGCCTTTTCACTCATGCGCAGTTCTAACGCCTGCTCGAAGGTCATACCCTTCGCTACAAGCCGATATATTAGTTTTCTATCAGCTCCAGAGAGCTTAACCCTGGGTTTACTCTCTGGCCCCTTGGTCGACGTGTCCCTTTGGTGCGTTGCGCCCAGAGGGGTCGACTCTGCATTGGAAGTACCTGGTCCCTCAGTCCCAGGTGCTCCGGCAGTGTTCGTATGCTCCTCAGTATCGCTGCCAAGGAGCATAGCCTCGGAGGTACCTAGTACCTCTTCGGTAGAATTTAAATGGTCGTCTATTATGTCTACAATATCCATATAGTTCCCACAAGAAGCTAGGGAAGTAAAGGTCCACCCCTGCAGAGCCCCGCTTGCAGGGGTGGACCATACTATAAATATGTAACATACAGGCAGTGTAGAACATACTATAAATATGTAATATAATTTTGTTTGACGGCAAAAACATTATTCGGGGACGAATGCATAGAATTTTTTACTTTTTAATACCTTAAATTACAAAATCATTTTATTCTTTTGTTGATGTAGTTTTTACTTCTATCTATTATCATAAAAATTTCATTAAAACTTCTTGTGACTTGACGTGAACGGAAAGTGAGATGGAAATGTCTCTCGTTGGCAACATAAATAATTTACAAATATATATTTTTATTTACCAGTTCTCAATTAGTATTTCTGAGCGTTGTTGTCCGATAGTATAAGGCGGCAAATTTTGGAATATGCGTTTTTAGCATATTTTTGAGTGATAGATAAATTAAGATTTTCAACTAATATCATTCAATAAATACTATAATGATACTGTAAATAGGTAAGTACTATATTATTTTATATTCTTAATGCCATGCAAACTGTTATATTGCTATTCTAACAAATTTTCCCAATGGGAAAAAATCATTAGACCTAGCAAGAACCATCTTGTCAATATAAGGCGCAAATGAGGTCATATAGAAACAAAACCCCCGACACAACTAAAGATCTTTCATATGATACCTATATTGAGGCAGTTGGAACAACAAATAAGTTATTCGTCATTTTCTGATTTGAAAATTTTCACAATTAATATATTCTGCTACTCAAGCCCTTTTATTGATACCCATATTGTGGTAGTTGCGTTAAGACATAAAATCCAAATCTTTGTGACGGCGGCCATCTTGGATCCATTTTTATCCAACATAGCTAAAAATTCCTTATTCATCTTTCAAACAAAAAAAAAACAAAATCAAAATCGGTTCATTTGTTCGGGAGCTACGATGCCATAGGTAGACACAAAGACACACACACACACACTAACACACGTCACACTTATAACACCCCGTCGTTTTTGCGTCAGGGGTTAAAAATAAACTTTAACTTGGCGATCACACTTCACAAAGTAGGTGCGAAGTACAATGTCGTAAGCGCTGTTGATGCCAATAACTGATAGCAACGTGTTTTTGTACCTCACTGGCTCCGATCGTAAAGGTCGGTCCATACCGATCAAATGATCGCATAAGGAGAATTGAGGACCAACATATTTTGAGACAGAAAAATAATAGAATAGGCCACCCTCACTCTTACCGAGGTGTCGTAAAAGGCGACTAAGGTAAAGCTGCTGGCATGATCATCGGCACCCAGAGAAGGAAAACTCTGCATTTATATCTAAACCCTCGCCAACCCGTCTGCCAAGCGTGGTGAGTATGGCAATTACCCCTCTTGTGATTGAGGGAGGCCCGTGCCCCAGCAGTGGGGACTTAAATGGGCTGATGATGATAATGATGACCTGGTCCGAAATTAAGAAGCTTAAGATCTAGTTTTATCTATCTAGTGATATATATAGTGTACACAGTTTGGTCCTGTGCTGCCTGCATCCAAGGGATTCCCGTGACCTTCACCAGATCGTCGGTCTAGATACGCTAGGTATTCAGACAGGTTGTATTCAGAAGAGGTGACAACAATGTCTCAGTAACTTATTCCCCGAACCAGGTAACAGATGGCGCTACTTGTGTTATATTTTTGATGGTAAGTGAATTACCGCTGCCCATGGGCATTACAGATGCCGGCTCTTAAGGGAGGAATAAACTCTTTTCTTGAAGATCACCAGGTCGTATCTGTTCGGAAACACCATCTTTGGTAGCTAATTAGCTCCCAACGATGGTGATTCCCATAGTTTTACTACGCGCATACGCGCGTTTTGTGTTGTATTAAGAAGATTATTATATACTGCATATCGCACCCCCAGTAGAATACTGACCTAAATCAATTTTTTAAATAGATGCTACGTAAAAATTAGTGTCGACTATATTCCAACGGGATGAGAGATCATCTAACAAATTTTGAGCTAAGTAAATACCCACACACACACTTATGAACTACAGGGCAAAAGGGATGAAATTTTTAAGTGCGTTATTTACTTAAGAACAAATAAATGCTATAAAAATATCAAAAATTTTGAGTTAGGTCTGTATTTTACTAAGATTAATTCTCACAACATCTCATACGTTGACCTGATTCCATAAGTAACTTAAGCACTTGTGTTACAGATATCAGACAACAGAGGAAAACAAATATATACTTGAATACATATATTACTCCCAGACACTGAACAAACACAAGTGTTCATCGCACGAATGTTTGTCGAGGGTGGGGATCGAACCCACGACCTTTGGCGTAAGAGGCAGGGTCACTACCAATTGCGCCATCCGGTCAGTCAAAAAAGATTGCGATATATATTATTAAATCCCGCAAGAGGCCCGCACGACTGATGAGCAACCGCTTCTCGCCCTGCCAGCTCACCTAGCCCCGGGAGGGTCTGTGAGAAGATGCCCGGGTAAAGAGCCGTGGCTCGAGGCCCGTACACTTGCCCCACAGCGAGAAAGACCCGAGAGAGAGGGAAGATGACATTAGTTTAACTCTACCTTCTAGTATACGCGGCCTCCACTCGAGGACCTTTCTGCCCCACCGGGCGTCGGATCTCCTAGCAATGTGCACTGTGCCACATTGAGGCATGCAATCCTTTGGGCTATGTCTTGGACCTTGGTTCTCCTGCGGATCTCATCATTACTGAACGATCATGCAAGGAGACTCCGAGCATAGCCCTTTCCATTCTCTGGGTTACTTTGGGCCTTCTTAAGCGGCTCATTGCAAGCGGCCACGTTTCGGTTCCGTGTCATCACTGGCAATCATCATCATCATCATCGTCAGCCCATTTAAGTCCCCACTGCTGGAACACGGGCCTCCCTTTATAACATGAGGGGTAATTGCCATACTCACCACGCTTGGCAGACGGGTTGGCGAGGGTTTTGATATAAATGCAGAGTTTTCCTTCTCTGGGTGCTGATGATCATGCCAGCAGCTTTACCTTAGTCGCCTTTTACGACACCTCGGTAAGAGTGAGGGTGGCCTATTCTACTCTGCCGGGCTCCACACGGCCTCACTGGCATCACTGGCAATACACACGCATTAAAGATTTTCGTCTATGTTATATGTCAATACTTAAATAGATTATAACACCCAGACATAGAACTAACATAGGTGTCACATACATAGGTGTGTGGAGTGGGAAGTGGGAGTGTAGTATTTAGCAAACACGTGTACGTAGAGTCCCAATTTTCGGAGTTTTTAACTTTTTTTTCTATGCTATGGGTGTCAGACGAGCAGACGGATCACCTGATGGTAATCGATTGCCGCCGCCCATGGACACCCGCGACACCAATGGAGTCACAAGTGCGCTTTCCCCCGATTGGGCCTCCATCTATTGTAGCTGATGACACGTAAATTCCAAATTTGCATTTATATTTTTTGATACTTCACTTTTTTAATTTACATAATTCTGAAGAAAAAAGTACTTATTTACTTGTATACTTACATATCTTATCGATTGCCATATCAATTGTAAAATACAGTTTACATAAATTCTGGGAACTAAACTCAATAATAAAATGTTGTAAGATAAGATTTTTGCAATGATTCATCAGTGTAGTATTGAATTTTGGACAACGTTGGATTAGTATGAAATATGAGGATACGATTTTGGATAACACGATAGAATTATTTAAATAAAGTTTCCTGATATCATTTTACCCCCTTATTACAAATCACAACCTAAGGATAGTGCCGGAACAAAATCAGTGTAAGCCTCTTGTTTGTTTGCCTATTAAAAATAATACCACGAAATGAAACTAGATGGCGCTGTGCACTATTGCATCGCACCTGCAACATTATTTCTGTGAGCGTATATTAGGTCAAAGGTGATGTTAGATTAAATAAATACGTTTCAATTACAATGACTGTATTGATCAGTTCACCTATTTTAACATTGCGCGATGGCACGGGATGACATGAGATTTAGTAACTTTAGATCTCTAATTATCTTGTAAATGTTTACTATAATCCATTTAGTATGTGAAGATGAATGGGACAGTTCAATTTTGACATTAAAAGTGAGACGGTCCTTTTAAACCTAATCGATATTTTTAAGAATCGAGAATATTTTCTTTAAAAATCAAATATATCTTGATTTGTTTGTGTTTTATATAATTTAATTAAATATAATTAAATAAATATTTCACAACATCACATACATTGATCTGACTCCGAGATAGGTAGCTCAAGCACCTTTGTTACGGATATCAGAATCAACAGTGGGATTACAAATATATACGTATAATACTTTTTTTTTGTAAATACATACTTATAATACATAGGGAACACCCAGACCAATACAAAACAGACATGTTCATGCACACAAATGTTTGTACTGTGCGGAGATCGAACCCGCAACCCTTGGACGAAAGGCAGCGTTCACTACCACTGTTCCAAACGGGTCGTCAATCGTTTTTAATTTTAATCAACATTTTATCTACGAATGTGAGTAGTATCTGGATATGGAACACAATATGTAAATATTCGTGGTGGTACACACGCAATAAATCACAAATAATAATGAAATAATTGCATCTTATTCATCTGAAAAATAACAACTCTCGCTTGACGTGGCGGAACCACCTTCGTCACCAACAGAAATTACCAGTTCTTGGTCCCTAATGCAATCCATACGGACATATTTTGCACGGGACTATAATCGTGATTCGATGGTAAGATGGCCGTCTTACCGATTATTGATTTCTTGCGATGGTTAGTGTCAATCCCTATAAGCAAAAATTTCGATTAGCGCATTATGCAATTCATAAGATGTTTTTTACAAATTTTATTCATCATCATCATCAGCCCATTTAAGTCCCCACTGCTGGGGCACGGGCCTCCCTCCATTACATGAGGGGTAATTGCCATACTCACCACGCCTGGCAGACGGGTTGGCGAGGGTTTTGATATAAATGCAGAGTTTTCCTTCTCTGGGTGCTGATGATCATGACAGCAGCTTTACCTTAGTCGCCTTTTACGACACCTCGGTATGAGTGAGGGTGGCCTATTCTACTCCGCCGGGGACCACACGGCTTGCAAAATTTTATTGGTAATCATTATTTTAAGTTCTTGTTCAGATTAATTAAGAAATATTAATACTTTTTATTTTGGAAGAATGAGATCACAGAATGAGACCAGTATTATTAATAGTAATTACATACTCAATGGTTTGTGTGGCTAAACTTCTAGCCTCTATAACATTGTTTTTATTATAATGCATGGATTCTCAACTCTGATAAATGTTATCTGTGGTTAATGTCGCTGGTCGCTCATTATGTTAATCTAGTACATGCAATTCTATCTTAAGATATTTAATGTGTGTACTGTTTGTTTACCCAAATAAATAAAAAAAAACACAAAAAAGTTAATGATTTTGACAACTTAATATTTTTATTTGTAGAAAGTTGGATGCGTGATACGAAACGTTTTAACTGTCTTATTCACCTTCAGATTCTGAATGAATCAGGGCGGCATCCTAAGTCTATGGAATGGATTATAATTTATTATTTGACGTCGTTCGTCGTAAGGGTATTTGACATGTGTATCAATAAACTGACTAGCTATTATGGATACCCAAGACCATGCGAAGTGGATGATGCAACAGGAAGGCGGACTGGCTCCGAAGCGACAGATGATGATGGTGAATATTTACTAATCTACACGATTGCACAATGGTGTATTAAGAGTTAAGGGCCCGGGGTATGCTAGGACCAGTAACGAGCTGCAGAAATAATAAAACTGAGTAGAGGACATGTTAGGGCACTCACTCGGACCCTCACGGGGCACTGCAAATTAAACAAGCACCTGCACAACATGGGCCTTTCAGATACCAAAATCTGTCGCGAGGACGAGGAAACGATTATTCACGTCCTCGGCGAGTGCATAGCGCTGCACCACTGCAGAAGCCGGCACCTCACATGAGCTCGGCAGACTAGATCCAAAGCTTCGCTATCAGCTCCATTCTCGGTTTTATCCTGGAGCTGGAGCTACATGAGGTGCTGTAATAGGTTCTGAGGCTACCACAATGGATTATCTACTGGTCGCAGTGGCCATGAGACGTTATGCTTAACCCATTTCTTTCAGATAAAAAAAAAATATTTGGACCACGCTGTTCGTCTGCCACCTATGACATTAAAAAAACAGACTATAAAAAATTTCTACGAAATAAAACCGCCTTCAAAAACCACGAACTAAAAAGTGTATGTAATATTTTTATCACTTTATATACTTCAAATAACATTTTATAACAGTACATTCGAGAAAAGGTGTTAACTCAAGTCGGCGCCTAATACTTCATCTTGTAATTTTCAAGCTTTTTAGTGTCTCATATTTTGGTAAATAAAATTTTAGGGTACTCATTTTTTTAGCACCACCCCCCCCCCCCTCCCCCTCTCCTGCCTTTAAAAACGACTGTTTTCTGACCATCTCTGGATCTTAGACAGCGCAGACCAACTATAATGGCATAGTTATACGTTTAGAATAGTTATTTGAGAAACCATTCAAAACTGACCGTGGGAGAGTTACGCTTCGGCATAAATGGGCCGGCTTGACCGGAATGATACCATTCACAGAAAACCGGCGTGAAGTAGCACTGTGTTTCGCTGCGTCAGTGAGGGTATTTCCAATCCTAATTCGGCCCAAGCGGAGATTAAAGGTTGGCAGCGCATTTGTAACTCCACTGGTGTCCCTGGTGTCTATGGTCAGCGGCAATCGCTTACCATTAGGTGATCCGTCTGCTCGTCTGCCACCTATCACACATAAAAAAAGTGGCACGTGTCGTTACTATGTTTGCCTCCACTATCGAGCTTGGTAGAACCTCACAGAGAAATACGAACATGGATTTGATCAGATTCAAAACTGACCTTCTGTTCGAAAGGCAGACGGTCTGTTCCACTGATATATCTTCGCTCGAACTGTCAGGTAAATTACAGGCCAAGTTCTTTCTCACAGAGATATAAATAAGTGGCAACAAAAACCAATGTGTCTGGACCCTAAAAGGAGCACCATTTTTTACATCGCCCGCCGATAAAAAAATCATTTTATCATTAATGAACAATAGTTGAGGTCAAATGAGATCATTTGGCCAGTCATCAATCAAATAGGTTTTCAATACATCAATCAATTTGTCTGCCCGTCTTATCCTTGAAGAGTTACGCCTACTGAGTTCTGTTTGGTTTTTTAAGGGAACAAATTGATATTCTTTGTTTGATAAGGCTACGCTTTTTAGTTTTTACTTCGCAATGATGTAATTTATGTTGTTGATTCTAACAGATCGTAACTTTTTATGATCTAATACTGACATGTCATAATATAGAAGACGATATTTTATTTAGTAGTATTAAGTTTGCAGAGTCAGTAGAAATCTGGTCCTTTTTCTATTGGGTAAGAATTAGATTAAATTTAGACTTTTGTATACACCGTAATAGTTTGCTCTACCCTTATCTGTTTTCCCAAATGTCTACAACCGCAAATTTTTTAAAGTTGAAAATAATATGCTATTTCTGGGTAAGCTCGCTCCATCGTAGGATGAAGACAAGAGCAAGTCCAGCACCAAAAAAATCTCAGTAATTCTTACAAGTCGTATTTATGTCTATTTCAATAAGAACCGTTTTCTTTTATTTCAAAGATAAGGATGTTGACTTTGTATTGAAAACAAATTTTCCAAGTGACAATGGACAACATTTCAAATTTTTAACATGTCCATATTGTTTTTTTATATGAAAGTAGACATAAAATGAACAGACCCATATTTTTTCTTTTTTCAAAATTTGTCCATTTTCATGCATAAAATAATTATTGAAATTCTTTTTATTCTAAATAGACGTAAGCGCCAAATGACGTCATCGGACGGCTGAATAGAGCGATATTCCTTTGCTTATCATTGTTTTAATAAAAAAAAGGTACTACTGTCAAAGGTAAATAATACTAGTGTCAACATTGTCAACGTCATTCATACATTCAACGTTGACAAGTTGTCTTTTTTTTTGACAGTTACATGTCATAGGTTTGGCATTACGTAAATTTAAAACTATAATGTGCTAAGCAAAGAAATATTTTACATTCTGCCGTCCGATGACGTCATCTTACGTTTTTTAGTTTTTAATTTTTTTCTCAGTAAATAAGCAATATAAAAAATAAATAAATATATATTCGAGCAGCGGAAAAGTAAACAAAGAATTGGTATTTTATGTTTCAGAGCTTAGCAATTTTGAAATGTTGTCCATTGACATCCATGATGGTAAAACAAACTCTATAGGTACCTATTACCCTTGGGCCGACCCGCACTTGGCCGGTTTTTATCGGTAAACTTTCAATCTACACGATAACTCTTTCAACATTACACCTGCACATA
Organism: Marasmia exigua; assembly: GCA_019059595.1. Lineage (NCBI taxonomy): Eukaryota > Metazoa > Arthropoda > Insecta > Lepidoptera > Crambidae > Marasmia > Marasmia exigua. Next base: position 15,858,991 of record CM032485.1, read on the forward strand.
ATTTTAAAGAATTGTGGCAAATTATAAATTAAGTGGAATGCTCTAAACAATTTAATACTATTTATCAAATTACCTGTTTCCAATACCAATCAATTTGCAAAAAAAAAGTCGGTCAACCAGTCGAATCAGTCGAACGCAAACAATTCGTAGCATTCAATCTTATGAGACACTTCGGCACAGTTCGGTGACGTTTCTGGGTCGGGTCGCAGCGCGTGCGCAGTTCTGTAGGGTTGGTAAAAAGGGTTTTGTTTGACATTCCAAATTTTATTTTATTTCATAGGTGGCAAAAAAAGCCATCGGCTCACCTGATGATAGGCGATTGCCGCTGCCCATACAAAATGCCATGACAGCACTAGTAGAGTCCGCAGTGTACTGCCAACTTTTAAACCTCGCCGCGTACTGGGACTCCGGTAACACAGCTTTTTTTGAGGTCCTGGGAATCTGGAAGAGCCAGCCAATTTATGACGAAGGGTCGCTTTTCCACATTCATGGCTATGGATATTTTTAGCTCATATTGTCCTACTGCTGAGTGATGAATTAATCGTGTTACTCACGAAACGCATTACATACAGAGTTGGGTCACAGAAAAAAGATTCAACAATTACTTATACTTATTTTATGGGCAGTTGTATAAAAATACTAAAATGATTATTAGATATTAACTATACAGAGGAAAATTAGAAAGAAGCGACTTGATTATGAATTGTATTTAACGTTCCCTCGAAATTCTAACCTAACCTTTTTGTACACCAAAAAATACTAAGTGCAATATCAAAATCATCGTTTGATGTGAAATTAGTATTTTTGGTGACCAAATAGGTATATTTTAGAGGATTGGTTAAATATTCCCTAGATTATTTACTTTTTCGGTAACTTTACTAACAGAAAGAAAGAAAACATTTATTATTATAGACATCACAACACAGAACATACAGCAGTTGTAAACAGAACAAAATTTGGCACAAACAGAAAACAATTAAAAATACATATAAATAAAAACAAAATGATATTCAGTCATGTCCAGACAGTGCCAAATGATATTATAGTGTATTATGACGTCTAGTAAAAATGGCCCTCACTCAGCTTATGTACACAACCCAGTCAAAGGCCATGACGCTGGTGGTGGACAAGTGACAACCCTAAATAAAACGTACTAAATGATTCTATTAGATAGTTGTTCTGTTTGATTCTTTGTTTCCAAGTACCTAATATACTGGGTGTATTGTTAACCAACGCTATGTGGGTGAGTCGTTAAAATCGACTGGTTTTTCAATACACATGTACTTCAATACGTTCATCTCTTACAACGTAGGTACCTCGGTATTTTGTAGGGTTCCGTAGCCAAATGGAAAAATACGGATAACGGAAACGGACCTTTATAGATTCGTCATGTCTGTCTGTCTGTCCGTCCGTCCGTATGTCTATGTCCGTGTAAATAGATGTATTTGGTTAACCGCATTACGATTTTAACACAAAAATAGGAAAAACATTTTTAGGGGATTCCCCATACTTAGAACTGAAACTCAAAATTATTTTTTCTCTTCAAACCCATACTTGTGGGATATCTATGAATAAGTCTTTAAAATTGATGGTGAGGTTTCAAATTTATTTTTACTACAAACATATATGATATACATTACCATGAAAACTAACAACGAAAATTGATTTGAACTAGATCTAGCAAATAGTTATTTTTTGATAAGTTATAAACCGTAAACCGCAATTTACCTTCCATATAATATCATACTTGCTGCTACGGAACCCTACATGGGCGAGTCCGACTCGCTCTTTTTTCCTTTTTTTCTATATAATCGGTTTTAAATTGGAAACTGAGACTTGCTATTTGATATAAGTTGTTATTTGGCTCAAGATAAATTTGAAAGATTTTTATTTTTTATTTTAAATAGTCCAAAATTAAATTGAAACCGCTGTTGACTGCCCTACGTATGAACATAGGACATTTTGTGGCGGCAGTCATCTTGGATCAATTTCCATCTAACATAGCTAAGAACACTCCCAATCATTTCACTTTTCAAACAAAAAAAAAAACAAAATCGGTTCATCCGTTCTGCAGCTACGATGCCACGGATACACACACACGCACACGCACACACACACACACACACACACACACACACACACACGCACACGCGCACGCACGCGCGCACGCACACGCACACGCACACGCGCACGCATACATACACACACAGACACGTCACACTTATTATAACCCCAACAACCAGATTCTTTATTCAATTTAGTTCCACTAATGAATGTCAAAATACAGGTAGGTACATAGGTATATTGTCCTCTACCGCTGGTTCGGAATGTCTATTTGTACATCCCTAACATTTAATTACGGAAGATATTCCACGTGCCTCTTTAGAATCCAAAACAGTTAAATGAAGCTGGGAAATGAATTTAAGAAATGCATTTGTTAGTAAGAAATCTTTAATTTATTCCAACTAAGGCTAACTTGCCATCTATTATCATTAGTGAAGATTACTAATTTAAATACTTGAATGAGTATTTAAATTAAAAAGCAGCTATTCCAGTGGAATTACTGGGATTGCTATACAGCTAACAGTGTTACAGCAGGCATTCAATGGTTCTACAAACGTCCGAAGCGTTTAGCGTGTAAAGGTTTTAATAGCCACTAATTCAATTATGGTTCTCTTATATGCTCATCAATTATATATTAGTTATTGTAGATGCAAGCATTGAGAGGCAATTTATGGGTGATTTATATGACTTAAATTATTTCCTTATTCCAAGGCTTTCAGATGTACAAAAAGTTATCCTCAACGACCTTTTAGTTTAAAATACAACTTTTTTTCATTTGATAGGTGGCAGAATGAGCGGACGGATCTCCTGATAGTTAGCGATTGACGCCACCCATGGACACCAGTGGAGTCACAAGTGTGCTGCCAGTTTTGAACGCCCCCTTTCCCCCGGATTGGGCCTCTGGTACCCTCACTCACGCAGCAAAACACAGCACAGTGCTGTTTTACGCCGGTTTTCTGTGAGGCTGGCGGTGATCGCTGAACATCAGGTGACTCACTTGCTTGTTTGCCTCCCTTTCTCATAAAAAGAGGCCGTGGTATCATTCCAGTCAAGCCAGCCAATTCATGCCGAAGCGTGGCTCTCCAACGGTATAAAGAAGCAATCATTTTCACTGATGAAAGACCGTGCGCAATAAAGAGCATCAATCTATCCTCTTTGTCAAATCAATATTATCACATCACAATGTGAGTTGTGACCTATTGCAAAAACTATAATAGGAGGGGCCCTATTAAATGTCACAGATATTTGTCACGACACCGATATGAACAATAGTAAATCATTTGAGCAGAGTGGCGTATTGCAACTAGAGATGTGAAAAAACAATATCACTTTTTTAACAGACTTAAAAAAGGAGGTTATCGATTCGACTTGTATATATATTTATTTTATGTTTGTTCGCTGATTATGAACTGATTTAAATGATTATTTTTTAGTTGGAAAATAGATAGTCCCGGAATAGTACCACGATAAGGATATCAGGATGACATCCTGGAAAAATTGAAAGGCACACGTAATATTTTTGTATCTTTTTTCAAAACTGCACTAGTATTTACGCCTGAGTGTATTATTTTTGTGGCCCTACTGATGATGGAAGGTCAACTCCTCAACGGTAAGGAGTTAAAGGATAACTCTTTCAATACTGTACTCACAATTAGTTTGTTAGTTATTTGGCGAGGGTGGGAGAGGGAGGCTGCTCCTTTTTTGACTCAACGTGATATTTCCGGCTTGGACCATAATCCAGGATTTGGGGGTCTGATAATTACAATGAAGCGACTGCCGTCTGAACTTCGCAATAATTTAACAGGGGAACCAGACTCACAGAAACATGGTTACAGGTTTCAGAAACTCTTCGTAACGTGAAGGTTTCCTTTCGATGTTTTCCCTTGATATGGCCGAGGGAATGGTAGAAATATACTCATAGTACCTCTATGTAACTGATAAACCTACTTCAACACAACTGAACTTGCAAGACATTCATAAAACAATTTCAAGATTACAAGGTTTTCACGGTAAAATTAACTACAAAAATACTTATTCTTAGACAAAATAACCTAAGATTATACATTTCGATATTATCTGTGTATCTTAGCCCTAAAGTTTTGTACAGACAGCCTCACATCAGCTTACCACAATCTGTGAAATTTCCTCAATTAATAATGAACATAACGTGATTGACATTAAGGTGAGTGTCGATTGAAGAAATTCGACAGTTTTGTTAACTTTGAAATGTGGCTGTAAATGCAATAAAATGTCTCATCATTTCAGCCAGTAAACGTCCACTGCTGGACATAGGCCTCCCCCAATGATCTCCACACAGATCAGTCCTGTGAGGCCAGCATCCAAGGGGTTCCCGCGACCCTCACCAGATCGTCAGAGCGCCTGAGACGGCTTCGACGCGGCCTCCACTCGAGGACCTTTCTGCCTTATCGGCCGTCTGATCTCCTCGCATCGTGCCCTGTCCATTTCCACTTGAGGCATGCAATTCTTTAGGTTATGTCTTTGACCTTGGTTCTCCTCCGGGTCTCATCATTCTGATACGACCAGGCAAGGAGACTCCGAGCATAGCCCTTTACATTGCTCCCTGCGTGACTTTGAGCCTTCTCAAGAGGCTTATAATTAAATCTAACTATTAATCATGATTACAATAGAAATATGTAGTTAATTTCTTTCAAGTCAATTATTTAAATCAGCGAGCCTAATCTTCAGCACTCGATTAAGCAAGAGTAGGTGAAACTAGGTGTAAGACCCACTAACTTTATACCAAGACCAAAGCTAGCTTACTCTCAGCTTGGTCTTGCATTTGGACAACACTAGTTGAAAGGTAGATCTGATGACAGATTTTCGTGTCTAAACGGTTTTTGAATGGGTGTAGGAATTCAATTTAAGATTATTTGGATGAGAAGCCTGATGAAAGTTTGATAAAGTAATTGAAATGCATTAGGCAGAATGGTTAAGCTTTCTATTGATATCAAAATAGTTCAAATGTTTGTTAGTGATGGTCGCTTGGTCTATTTACCCAGCCTAAGAGTTAAAGTTAGTCGGAACGGAGTTGGACGGAACTCTTTTCACTATAATTATTGGACTCCCCAAATCCTGGATCATGGAGATCATGGATCATCACCGTGGGAGAGCCACGCTTCGGGATGAATGGCCACACAGAAAACCGGCGTGAAGCAGCACTGTGCTGTGTTTCTCTGGGTGAGTGAGCGTACCGTAGGCCCAATTCGGGGGAAAGGGGGTTTAAAGGTTTTAACTCCACTGGTGTCGTGAGTGTCCCATGGGCGGCGGCAATCGCTTACCATCAGGTGATCCGTCTGCTCGTCTGCCACCTATCACATAAAAAAAATACATGATCATGTGTTTCTTTTGATGTCGCGGGTGTTCATGGGCGGTGGCAATCGCTTACCAACAGGTGATTCGTCTGCTCGTTTGCTATCTATCACAGGAAATAAATCATGGGCCAAGCGTACCCTGGGTGCTAATGGCTTTAGAGGTAACAGTAATGCCTTAACCGACACTTTATATTTCGAGCCTCCCGACATATAAACCGTTATCTTTCATTATTTATGCTCTCCCACCCTAACTTAACCAATATTTTTTTTTGTAGAGTTCAGTATGTTTTACCGCCACAACAATATTGGTTCGGTTAGGTTCTTAGGGTTAAGTTAGAACAGTGGCGGACAAACAGACAGTTACAGTATAGTGAGAGGGCGTGGTCGGCCTTCGCCCACTTCTGCGAAGAAGTGGTGGCGCAGAAGGAGGCGGCGGAGCGGGAGCGTGAGATTAACCCCCTCGCAGGCCCGCTTCGAGCAAGGAGAGGACGAGTTCGGCGGAGAACTCTTCATCCTCTCCGTGGAGGTGGCCAGCCGGCAACAGGGACGGGGGTCCCTGTGCCGGCACTGCCATTGGCACCTCCACCGCTCGTTGGGGACGGCTCAGCTCTTCCGGCTGTCCCCAACCCCCCTCGTCCTAGTCGTAGTAGTCGAGGGTGAGTCCCACAGTACCCTGTCGCCCCCCGGCGGCAGGGTCTGCGTAATGCATTTCTCCCGGGAAAACAAAAAAAAAAAAGAAGAGTGACCAGCAAAAATCCTAATATTCTAGGACGAGTTTTAATATGGCGAGTTTCCCCCTGCCCGGCTAAATGGACTTTATTCACGATACCTATGATGAAGTTTTCGGGATGTAAACGATGAAAAAATTACGTTGTATATAAAGCATTTTTAAAGACATAATCATCATCATCATCAGCCCATTTAAGTCCCCACTGCTGGGGCACGGGCCTCCCTCAATCACATGAGGGGTATTTGCCATACTCACCACGCTTGGCAGACGGGTTGGCGAGGGTTTTGATATAAATGCAGAGTTTTCCTTCTCTGGGTGCTGATGATCATGCCAGCAGCTTTACCTTAGTCGCCTTTTACGACACCTCAGTAAGAGTGAGGGTGGCCTATTCTACTCTGCCGGGGACCACGCGGCCTAATGACATAAAACATGATCCAATTATTCATACTTTATGTCAAATACTAAACACACCACGATAATGTGTACCCGACTTGGTAGGCGAAGTTTGAACTATGACTAATGGTCACAATTATGCTGTCCCGGGTTTGGATCCCGGTACGGGAAGACACGGGAATGTAAGATACTAATTTAGCTTGCATTCAAAATATAACGTGTTTTTTACCGACTCAGAAACCTTTGAAGAACATTATGCTTATAATAACAATTATTTTTCCCCAAGGAACATAGGGTGTAAACTAAAAAGTATCACCTTCCTCATAGAATAGAATGGTAGGGTTTTTTTTTATTTGGATTTTTTTTTGTTTTTTTTTTTCAATATCAGACTATCGGGCAGGTGGTCTATCCACAGGACGTCGCCCCATTCTTGGCTGCCATTCGGTAAGTTTTATAGTGTTTATTTATTTGGTATTTTATTTGTGCTGCAAATGTTGGTTAAATCGTTTAGTTCAAATAGAATAATATAATTAGTAGTGTAGAGTAATATTATTAAGTTGTAATTTATTGTTTATATCAATAAAGTTGTTTTTAGGACCAATATTTTAGCCTGAAACACAGGGTATCCTAGTTCAGGCCAAATGTCAAATATTAGCAGTAATATATAAGATTAAGATCATAAGTTTGTACTAGATATACGTTATTTGCAATAAACATTTTATTTATTTATTTAGGACATATAACAAGACATACACCTTACAAACTAATGTTACATTATTGTAGGTTACGTGTACTTAGTGCTGCCTTACTTATAGTCTGTCACGGAAAGTACAATACAGAAAGTAGTAGTTGGGAGCAAAATAATCTACAGAACACATAGGTAGTGAATAACTGAGTTACAAACTAACAAAAAAAAAAAACGCACTATTACTAACTAATGTTATCATATTTTTAAACTAAATATTTATTTTTTCTTTATGCCTTGCCAGGTGTCCTGCATCTCCACTTTAGCTCACACACTCGCGTGCCAACGTCTACTATCTTAGTCCTTCTTCGGATTTCATCATTGGGTAGCGCGTTTTAATACTAAAATAAAAGAATGTAAAGTATCAGCCTATATACTATCCCATTGCAGGGCAAAGGCCTCCATCTTATAAAAGTCATCGCTAAGTATGATGGGATTAGGATTAATCACCACGCTTGCCTAATGCGGATCAGAATCTCGAGCTATGTTCGAAAAATTCGAAACATACCTTTCTCTCATACCTCGACCGGGTAATAGAACCCAGGACCCCGAGATCTCGTCCTGGTTCTTAACCACTAGACCATATCTTACTCACTGCAGGGCCCAGGCCTCCATCTTATAAAAGTCATCGCTACTATGATGGGATTTAGGATTAATCACCACGCTTGTCTAATGCGGATTGGTGATCACAATTCCGAGCTATGTTTGAAAAATTTGAATCATTCCTTTCTCTCATACCTCGATCTGGGAATCGATCAGGACCCCGAGGTCTCAGCCTGGAACTTAAACCACTAGACCAACGGGGATAGGTACTATAGATGAAGCGATACCATGTCGCTGATTTCCATGGGCGGCGGTGATCACTTACCATCAGGTTAAAAGATAACGTGATCTTAATTCTAATGTCGAAACAACTTTCATTAACTGATTACATCAAATATATAGTGCATAAAATTGTGTCAAAAGATAGCCCGATTCCCTTATCAATAGCCGATAGTCTTATCAATGTTGATTCGCATGTGAAAGTCCCCATTTCTGTCACTTGACCGTATTTAGACCTGATAAACGTAGATTTGCGTAATGTAGGCGAAGGTAACTTAATTTACCTTACATATATGTACATCGCACGAAGCAATTCGCTTCCACATATATAATGCGGACAGCTAAGAAATGGAACTCCCTGCTGAGGTCTGTTTTACCGGATCACTAATAATCTGGACATCTATAAGGCAAGAGTGAACTGGCATCTTCTAGGCAAACGCGTATCATACTAGACCTCATCGTCGCTTTCCATCAGGTGCGATTATGGTCAAGCGTCAGCGTAAAACACGGGTGTCCTGCGTCAGATCCCTCTCCGGTCGTGTCACACTGGTATCCCATTGGAATATGAGGGCAAGGGAATAGGCAGTGCACTTGTGTTTGCGCACACAGTTGAGCACCATAACATATGGTTCATAAGTGGCTTATAGATATGAAATTGGCCGCCTTAGTCGAAATCGGTTGGAGGATATTATTATAGTAAAAAAAAATGTATCGGTTATTCTTTTTTTATGGTCTATAGGCCAACGTTTGACCACAATCTCACCTGATGAAAAGTGAATATGAGCTTTAAGATGTAGGTAACTCGTTTGAGTTTCATCCTAGATCCTTAGCTATTAATGGTCATACGATCTACTACGGGAGGGTCCTGGTGACCCTAATACAGGCTCTGTAGACTATATCAGGCACCAGTCTCTCACAGTGTGAAGGGCGTAGCAATATACATTTTTAAAATTAAATTGAAAATTTAAAAAACCACCGACAGAAACAAATAGGTTGTTTGTCATTTTCTGACGACGGCCATCTTGGATTTGAAATTTGTCACAATAAATATATTTTGCTACTCAAGCCCTTTTATATGACACCCATATTGTGAGAGTTGTATTAAAACATATATCTTTGTGACGGCGGCCATCTTGGATCGATTTTTATTCAACGTAGCTAAGAACACTCTCTCCTTATTCATCATTCAAACAAAAAAAAAACAAATCAAAAGGCCCTGATCTCGGGTTCCTGGGTTCGATTACCGGGTCGAGCGAAAAGGTTTCGATTTTTTTTAACATATACAAGTGCTTAATACTTTATAGTATTATAAATAGGGGGAGGGGGGGGGGGGGGGGGGGGGGGTTAATGGTCGTGAGATTGAAATTTAAACATAAGCAAGTAAGTATATAATAATAATGGGGGCGAGGTCACATCAGAAGCCCAATTCTCGGACTCGTGATATTTATTTTCGTACGACATATATCACTAAAACGTTTTTATGTATGGTTATCAGGTGATATCCGCCATGTTTTCAAAATATCACAAGCACGAGATTAGGGCTCCAGGCTATAATTAGTCATTCGTAAATTGATTAACTGAGTAAAACATTTTTTCGATTAGAAGTTTTTTGATTGTTACTGCAAATGTAATATTTGGTTCGAAGTTTTTTAATTCTATCGGTAGTTTACCTATTATATGTATGTAGAAATAACATTTTTTTCCTACTATACCATTTTTAAAAACTACCTACTAAAAACTGAAAAATATTACTTGTGAAGTTTTAAGGAAATTGTTTCGGCACATGTATCTTTATTTGTGATTGCGCCGAAAAATTTATAAAATAATTCAATAAAATTCAACACTTACTTAAACCACTTCATTCTTCAGGTGTAGCGGTCCCCAAGTAGGGCAGACGTGCTCCTAGTACGAATGTCTCTGAGAAGACATTCGTTCGCTGTAAAGCAGGGCTGCTAGAGGAAAAATACAAGTCTCTTAACACTCGGACAGTAATAAGGAATCCATTGCGTCGCAGCGTCGGGGTGTCCTTTAGACACTGTGACACATACTGAGTAGAGCCCATTTCAGTGCCATTCTAATGTCCATTTCGTTATATTTTTTTTTTGTGTATGTTTGGCGCTGAATAAATTATTTTATTCTTATTCTTATTCATTGATACCTCATTCATCAAAATTGGCTAGGTAGTTTAGGCAGAATCTTGGAACATACAAACATACTTCCATACATACATAGACTGTAAAAACCCTTATTTTTTGGCTTTTTTTTATTGCGAATAATAGGCAGACGAGCATGCGGCCCATCTGATGGTAAATGGTAACCGCCGCTCATAGACATCAACAATGCCGGAGCACAGTCATGCCGCTGCCTACCGTGAAAGAAGAACTCTTTTCAAACCTCGTTTAAAAAAGGACATGTCGTAGCGAACAGGGAACACCGCGGCTGGAAGCTCATTCCAGAGTTTGCACGAGCGTGGTAAAAATGAGCGCTGGAGCTGGCTTTGCTGTAGTCGGGTAAAAAAGGTTTGAACTTTTTTTTAATGTCATTGGTCGCAGACTGAGCAGACGGATCGCCTGATGGTAAGCGATTGCTGCCGCCCATATACACCCGCGACACCAGTGGAGTCACAAGTGCGCTGCCAATTAAGCTTTAAAAATCCTCCTTTCCCCGGATTGGGCGAATTAGCCTCACTCGCACAGCGAAACACAGAACCGTGCTGCTTCACGCCGGTTTTCTGTGAGGCCGTGGTATCACTCCGGTCGAGCAGGCCCATTCATGCTGAAGCGTGGCTCTCCCACGGTAAAGTCAAGGTCAAGTTTAGGCAGAATCTTGGGACATACAAACATACTTACTTCCATACATAGACTGCTAGAATCATAACCCTTCATTTTAGGCTTTGTCGTAGTCGGGTAAAAAGATGTATGAAAATCGTACATTTTGCGTACGATCTTGGTCTAGAAATCGTACAGGTACGAATTAAATTGTTGTACAATTGGCAACCCTGTTGTTTAACGAGGTGATTTCGATGCTGACGCCTCAGCCAGTCTGGTACAACAATAGTTTGGTTCAGCGGTTTTTTGAATTATGTAAGTTCAATTCGGTTTACAATCGTCATCCCAGCGTGTAATTCCATCTTTTGAACAAAAAGGTGCCCCAGAATACCAACGTCATAGCTTTTTTAAGCTGTTACGAAGTTGTAAAGTATCAGCCCATAAACTGTCCCACAGCAGGGCAAAGGCTTCCATCACTAGAAATCAAGTTATCGCTACTATGATGGGATTAGGCTTAATCACCACGCTTGCCAATACGGATTGGTCATAACAAATCCAAGCTCTTTTCGATACATTCGAAACATACTTTTTGCTCGACCCGGGAATCGAAAATCCCAGATCCCAGCCCGGTACTTAAGGTGACGGATAGGGCACACTAGCGACGCTAATTGATTTTATTTCTTTGCTACTAATCCAGATCTATTTTAAAAAAAATTGGGGTTACAACCTCTCGACAGACACTTATGATATGCACAAATTTTTACGTCCAACGCGTACGCGAAAAATTTATTCAAAAAGTGGCCGCGTGAATACATTTTTCGCGTTTAAAATAGTTTAGTAGCTAAAAAATAAAATCTTTTGGCGTCGCTAGTGTGCCCTACCCGTCACCATATTAAATCACAAGACCAATAGGGCGTACGAAGTAGTGACCGATGGTAACTCAGTGGATAAGAATGCGCCATGCGGGGGGTCGTGGTTCGAATCCGAGCCTGTACCTCTGAATTTCTCAAATCTGTGTATATTTCTACCATTAGCTCGGCGGTTAGAGAATACTATTTATTTAATACTTATAGTTAACTGTTTGACCTGCTTTTGCACTCGAACTTTGAAATTTTGATTCACGTTAAAAGCGGCTACTTTTGGCGTGAATCAATTTTTCGCGCACAAAAACGGACCCAACATTTGTGCAAGGTTTTTTAATAAATAGTTTAAGTGTTTGCCGAGAGATTGAACCCCTAAAATATTTAAAATAGATCCGGTTTAGTAGTTAAAAATTAAAATCGAGTGGCGTCGCTAGTGTGCCCTACCCGTCACCTTAACTGAATCTACTAACTATTTCATTTCACTCGGATCCGTTGCCTAAAAGCATTTTCTAGTATAATCAATTTATTGCAAATGTTACAAATAAAAATTGACACGAAATCTTAATTATAATTTCGAAGACTTGCCGAGAAAATGTTTTTTTATCTGTTCAGATAAGAAGTCAATTAACCCATTAAAAACCGTTTCCTTAATTAACATTTTTAACCGTAACTGTTTGTAACTAACTACATTTAAATAACAGTTACTTAGGTATTCACTGATAATGAGGATCTTATGTACCTATTCTATGCAAATAAAAACACATTGACTTATATGACGGAGTACTGTTGACATGAGTTTTGGTAGGTCTATAGTTCTGCAGATCCCATCCTTTCAGATACGATCACGCAGGGAGATTTCGAGCATAGTCCTCTCAATTGCTCTCTCGGTGACTTTGAGCCTCCTTAATCGGCACATTGTAACAGTGGGAGAGCCACGCTTCGGCATGAATGGGCCGGCTCGACCGGAGTAATACCACGTCCTCACAGAAAACCGGCGTGAAGCAGTGCATGCGCTGTGTTTCGCTGCGTGAGTGAGGGTACCGGAGGCCCAATCCAGGGGAAGGGGGGTTAAAAGGTAAGCAGCGCACTTGTGACACCACTGGTGTTGCAGGCGTCCATGGGCGGCGGTAATCGCTTACCATCAGGTGATCCGTCTGCTCGTCTACCATCTATATCATAAAAAAATTGTAAGCTGCCAAGTTTCGGTTCTGTATGTCATCACTGGCAACCTGGCATTGAAAGCTTTCGCCTTGAGACACTGCGGTAGATGGGCCGAAAGTATACTGCGTAGCTTCCTGAACACTGCCCAGCCGAGTTGGATTCGATCGATCGACTTCTTTCTGGAAGTTGAACTTACCAAGCCACAGACATAGCCCAAAGGATTGCATGCCTCAAGTGGCAATGGGTAGGGCACATAGCGAAGAGAACAGACGGCCGTTGGGGCGGAAAGGTTCTCGAGTGGAGACCACGTACAGGAAGGTGGACCGACGATCTGGGGAAGATCGCGGGAATCCATTGAATGCGGGCGGCACAAGACCGAACTGTGTGGAGAACATTGAAGGAGGCCTATGTACGTCTTTTGGCTGAAATGGTGATGATGAGGTCTTTAGTCCATTCAGCGTAAGAAGGCGAATAGGATAGTTAAAACATTTCGTATCATGCATCCAACTTTCCACAAATAAAAATATTCTGTTGTAAAAATCATTAACTTTTTTGTATTCTCCTTCTTTCAAAATAACAAGTATTAATATTTCTCAATTATTCTGAACAATAAGAAAATAATTATAAACAATAAAATTTTAAAAATCTATGAATTGTATAATGCGTTAATCGGAAGTTTTGCTCTTAGGGATTGACACAAACAATCGTAATAAATCAGTAATCGGTATGGCGACAATTAATTTGACAATGTCAAATGTCATCGTCATCGTCAGCCCATTTAAGTCCCCACTGCTGGGGCACGGGCCTCCCACAATCACATGAGGGGCAATTGCCATACTCACCACGCTTGGCAGACGGGTTGGCCAAATGGCCAAATGTCAAATGTATATTGCATAAAGTTTTCGTTTTAAAAGCATAGAGTTCGCGAAAGAAATAAAATATGGCCTATGAAGAAATAATTTGCAAAAATATATTATGGTAAATTGGTTAGACTTAGATTTTATTTTTCAACTGAAACGAGTTCAATATGCTACATTCTTTTAATTTTCATTCATTTTAGGCCAGTTGGATTTTAGTAAAGAGTTTCTAAAAAAACGTAGACGTTCTCTTTTGAGATTAATGCTCATAGACACAAGGAATCTCAAATGTTAGTTCCGTGTTACTACTACTATCTTCTTCGCACTTGGTGCGGTTCCGGTTTCGGGGTAAACCCATTACCCGGGCTGCAACTCGCGCCTTTCTGGGCGCGGTGTATTATGTGTTTTTCGAGATGTAATCGTCATCTAGATAAAGATAAAGATAAAAAATTCTTTATTCAATTTAGGTCCACACAGAACACTTTCGAAATGTGTATATTTGTCAAAAGCAATATTCATCTATTTAATAAACTAATTAATACAACAACTAGACCAGTACGATCACAATATCGTCCTCTACTTAGAACTGGAGGTTTTCATACGGCCCTCTTGTGTAAAAGTGTATTTGGCATGGGTCCCTATAATTTATAATAAAATACCTAATGACATTAAAAATTTAAACATGCATTTATTTAAAAAGAAATTAAAGCAGTTACTTATTGAAAAATGTTATTATTCAATTACGCAATTTTTGAACGACAATTTGACAAGCTAATAATATTATATAAATTTTATTTTGTCATCATTTTTATTTGACATTTTATATGATTACTTATTTTGACATTTGCACTGTGTATTCTATTAATATAAATATCAGACCCGATTGGAATAATGTAATACAAATAATGTTAACCGTAATAATGACATTCCTACGCCTATTATGGCAAAAGATGCTGAACATTGTATGTACCCTAAGACCATTTCTGTAACACCATATTTTAAAGGTATAAACGATTCTATTCTATTCTATTCTAAAAGAACTTATGAATGTCAAAATAGGTACATAATATCTACCGCTGGTTCGGAATGTCGATTTCTACTGAGAAGACACCAGCAAGAAACTCAGTAGTTACTCTCTGACGCCATCTATTCATATAAAGTGGAACTAATGTCTCAAAACGAAGTGAAGGTGGCCCACTAGTAAAATTATATATAGAGAGGTGTTACTATGCGTTCGACTTGTAATATTATTGACCAAACGGTACCTACTCCATACAAGCATACTGTTCTATATTAAGCTAACTTTCCTCTACTGATTTGGTATAACAAGTTAATTTAAATTTAATGAATATTTAATGGTTGCACTCAACTAAACTAACATTGTTTTGTTTGAACTTTAATCGTAACAGTCGAGTTATGTAAATCTACCAAACAATTAGCCAAGTGTGAGTCAGAGTCAGCACGCAGGGTTCTCTACCTACCAATTTATAAAGATTTTTTTTTGTGAGAATAGAGAAATATTACAAATTTAAGGATTTGTTTATGTTATAAGTAGCAGATATGCAGACGGTTCACCTGATGGCAAGCGCCCATAAAAGCCCGTGAATGTTAGGGTTTAGGGTAAAAAGAACTCAAAGCTAATTTGATGCAGTATCGTTTCTTGGGACCCCAAATGTATGTCCTCGAAAATTCCCACCCCTAAGGTGTCAGCGTTCCCGCACGCCCCCCTAAATAGGTCCCGATTTTGATTTTTTTTCAATTTACTCAAAAACGGTGAAAGTTAGGTGAAAACTGTCAAAGCAGCAAATGTTATTAAATTCCCTATAAAACGATATCAGTATTTTTCTTATCAAAACGATTTTTTTATTCAGGGTTATCAACAGAAAGGGAAATAATTAAATGATCAACAATTTTACGGATTACTTGATTTTCTGGGCTTTAAGCGACAACATTCAGAGTCCAACCTTGTAAATCCGTTGCGTAGTTTTAAATATCTAAGTATTATGTATGCGATGGATGGATGGGACAGACAGCGAAAGTGACTTTGTTTTATCCTACGCTGTGAAGAGGACATAGCAAGAACATTGAAGGAATGTGCCCATGCATTACATTGTCTTTTTATCCAAGTGACAGAGTGAAAAAAAAATAGTTAGGTACGCTTACGTACGATACAGGGAGCTCTTAAATTTTCATACCAGTTGCATAATATGCATGAATGGTACGGTGATACTTCAACTTCGTAGAAAACTAGCACAAAATAACAAAAGCTCTTGTTCTTGAAACTGACGTAAAGCAGCGCTTGGCGTGTGAGAGTACAGGAGGCCCAATCCGCTACGATTCTTCAAAAAATTGGTGCTAGCGCTTCTGAAGGCCTATAACGAAACCATCCCGTAACGAAAGAGAAATAATTGTCGCACCTCGCGTGTGAAAAGACAGCGATAAGGCTGGTCGTGAATTCCGTTTTGTTTTTGGCCCCTAGAACCCTAAAACATGGAATCGGACTATACCGATTACAATGCTCATTGACATAACAAATCAAACCTTACGTAAAGGCGTTACGATTGAAAACGTGTTAAACTGGAGTTATTTGAATAATTTATGTCAATGTAGACCTTATGTCAAGGTGATGATGAGTCACACTAGTATGATTTTGTATATTTAAATAACAGATTAGCTATTTTAGGATTTTTTGCAAATGTATTAAATAATAACATGGCGTCAAACATGTTGCAGTTTGGATTCTTTTGGTAAACTCGATAATTTAAAAAGAGTACCTAGTAAATTTAGTATAGTATTTCTTTAGCAGCACTGTGCTGTGTTTCGCTGCGTGAATGAGGATACCAGAGGTCCAATCCGGGGGTAAGGGGGGTTCAAAAGTTGGCAGCGCACTTGTGACTTCACTGTGTCGCAGGTCTTTATGGGCGGCGGGAAGTCGCTTATCATCAGGCAATCCGTCTGCCTTCCTGCCACCTATCACATAAAAAACAGAGGCTCGATTCGAAGGCAAAGATAAAGATAAGAAAAAAAATCTTTATTCAATTTAGGTCCATACAGAATACTTATGAATGTTAAAATAGGTACACATTAACAGGTACACAGGATAGGTAAACAGGAAAGGGGAAAAGTTTGGTAGTGCACTTTGACTCCTCTCGCTTACAGGTAATCCGACTGCTCGTCTGCCATAAAATCAGAATTATAGAAAAACACAAAAACTTCTAGTTGTTGTGTCTTCGTCAATGCTTTTGCAGTAAACATCATCATCATCATCATCAGCCCATTTAAGTCCCCACTGCTGGGGCACGGGCCTCCCTCAATCACATGAGGGGTAATTGCCATACTCACCACGCTTGGCAGACGGGTTGGCGAGGGTTTTGATATAAATGCAGAGTTTTCCTTCTCTGGGTGCTGATGATCATGCCAGCAGCTTTACCTTAGTCGCCTTTTACGACACCTCGGTAAGAGTGAGGGTGGCCTATTCTACTCTGCCGGGGACCACACGGCCAGCAGTAAACGACGAATATTAATATAAAAATATTGTATGTAGTATTTTGGCAGTTAGTATCCGTGGCAGGCCCCCCACAAGGTGAACCGACGATCTGGTGAAGATCGCGGGAATCCATTGGATGCGGGCGGCACAGGACCGATCTGTGTGGAGAACATTGGGGGAGGCCTATGTCCAGCAGTGGACGACTATTGGCTGAAATGATGATGATGATGATGTAGTATTTTTACTCTCATATTGTGTCGAGTGAGTTGTTACGTGCACAGCCCTAGAAGACTCTTTGTCCACGATGACAAAGGTGGCAGACGAGCAGACGGATAACCTGATAGTAAGCGATTGCCGCCGCCCATGGATACCCGCAACACCAGTGGAGTCACAAGTGCGCTGCTAACCTTTAAGCTCCCCTTCCTCCCCGGATTGGGCCTTCGTTACCCTCACTCGCAGCGAAACACAGCAGTGCTGCTACACGCCGGTTTTCTGTGAGGCCGTGGTATCACTCCGGCCGAGCCGGCCCAATTCATGCCGAAGCGTGGCTCTCCCACGGTAACGGTCTTGAAACCTGCAAACTTTTTGCAGACTGACCACAGCATTGACTGACTTCGATATGTAGCCACATTTGATTCATCAATTATTTTCACTTGACATTGGCAAAATTACCCCCACCCAAAAAGAAGGAACAGACGTTGATAAAAAATAAGATAAAAGATAAAAAAAAAGGTTTATTCAATTTAGGTCCATACAGAACACTTACGAATGTCAATATAGGTACACATATTATCATCTATCCGCTGTTTCGGAATGTCGATTTCCACTGAGAAGACACCAGCAAGAAAAAAATGTTACACAGTTTCAATTGAGAAGAAAAAAAATACAATTGTCAAAGTTAAAAGATTACTATGAATAACAACTCACAAGATAAAAAAAAAACTCCAGTGCATTGTGTTCATTTAAAGAATATTGAAGATTAAAATTTAAAAAGAAGCTGATAAAGGTATCCTTATTGCCATAATTGTTAACTATTAACACAGTTTGTTGAATATTAGTCATATTATTAAAATTTCTGCACGATCATCGTTCGAGAATCATGTGTATTCGTAATTTTGAGGTCAAGATCCGAAGCGTGATTTCCTGCATCAATGATTTTATCATGACATCAGATGCGGTTAAAGATGAGTGTTTTGACGCACAGGAATTTCATCTAAAATGTTTAGTCATATATTTTTATATATCAAAACCCGATAATACTACAAAATCGACCGAGGTGTCGTAAAAGGCGACTAAGGTAAAGCTGCTGGCATGATCATCAGCACCCAGAGAAGGAAAACTCTGCATTTATATCTAAACCCTCGCCAACTCGTCTGCCAAGCGTGGTGAGTATGGCAATTACCCCTCATGTGATTGATGGAGGCCCGTGCCCCAGCAGTGGGGACTTAAATGGGCTGACGATGACGATGACTACAAAATCAATTCTCCTAATAGTACGTCAATATATGAATCTACTTATAGCGTTGTCTAGTGGTTTAACTACGCCCTGTTGGTCTAGTGGTTTAACTACCGGGCCGTGATCTCGGGGTCCTGGGTACGATTCCTGGGTCGAGCGACAAGTATGTTTCGAATTTTTCGAACATAGCTCGGGTTTGTGATCACCAATCCGCTATTTGGCAAGCGTGGTAATTAAGCCTAATCCCATCATAGTAGCGATAACTTGATTTCTATGATGGAGGCCTTTGCGCTGCAGTGGGACAGTTTATAGGCTGATACTTTACTTTACTATAGCGTTAATCATCATCATCATCAGCCTATCGCAGTCCACTGCTGGACGTAGGCCTCTCCAATTGTTCGCCAACGTGATCTATCCATGGCTTCTCGCATGCAGCTCTTGCCAGCCATCCTGCGCAGATCGTCCCACCACCTAGCCAGAGGGCGCCCTACATTACGTATGTATGTATTAATGCATTAATACGTTGTAGCGTTAATACATTACGTTTATCTATAAGGTTTTTATATGCTATACTTCGTTCAGTGTGCTGCTGAGTTGCATAAACTCATTCCGCCATGCTCTTTCTACCATCGACAGAGCAGGCGAACTGGGGGATATTATCCCTTCTTGGTGTATACTTCGATTGCGTACTTTTCCTCCTCGTTTCTGATGCGCACTGCCAAGGAGTGGAACACCCTACCAGCTTCAGTTTTTTCCAGTCAATACAACCCCAATGTTTTTAAAGCTACAGTGATTAGGCTACCTCCAGGTAAGCTCGCTCCATCGTAGGTATCCTCTCAACTCTAGAGTTCAGTGTGAAGCCTAGTGCAAACCCATCATCAATAAAAAAGGTGGATATAATTTTTTTGCGTGAATCAATTTTTCGCGTTTGTTCACGGATCCAACATTTGTGCATGGTTATTTAATAAATAGTATAAGTGTTTGCCAAGAGGTTGTAACCCCGAAATTGTTTAAAATAGATCCGGTTTAGTACCTAAAAATTAAAATCGATTGGCGTCGCTATTGTGCCCTACCCGTCACCTTAACAAAAAGTGCTAAAGGTGCTAAAATCATAAAAAATGAGGAATACCGGCAAAGCACTTATTTGAAACATAATTAACCTAATGGCTCATTATTTCTCAATACTTATTCATAGTTATTTCAAATGAACCGTCACAAAATTTGCTGATAGAAAAACTCAGGAAGAAACCGTATGTTTTTATAAAAAATATAATAAATGTATGAATAAAAACGGCAGTGAGGCGTTACTATTTTTATATCATCAACATCATCATCATCATCAGCCCATTTAAGTCCCCACTGCTGGGGCACGGGCCTCCCTCAATCACATGAGGGGTAATTGCCATACTCACCACGCTTGGCAGACGGGTTGGCGAGGGTTTTGATATAAATGCAGAGTTTTCCTTCTCTGGGCGCTGATGATCATGCCAGCAGCTTTACCTCTAGTCGCCTTTTACGACACCTCGGTAAGAGTGAGGGTGGCCTATTCTACTCTGCCGGGGACCACACGGCGTCATGCATTGAGTAGAATGGGGTTAATTGACTAACGACCCTTTTGGATCAGTGGCAGTGAACGCTGCTGCTGAAGCTCCTTGAGCAGGATTTTTTATGACATAGATGGCAGACGAGCAGACGGATCACCTGACGGTAAGCGATTACCGCCGCCCATGGACACCCGCAATACCAGTGGAGTCACTAGTGCGCTGCCAACCTAAATTGCTTTGCACTGCCTAACCCCTTTACGAAAACACTGTTCATCTGTATCCAAGGTTGTCTGAAAGAAATCGCCACAAGCGTAAGTGCGCCTCGTTCTATTGTCTTTTTGTGTTGACTCATTCTCCTCATCTTGCCATCTAATTTCCGGTTGTGTTTTAAGCTTTTTTTTATAGAGGGTCTGTATATTGGCTCTCCTCAGCCTGATGGTAAGCAATAGAAGAGCCCAAGTTGCAATTACAACGGAAGCGATGTCAAGGCATCACCTCCGTTGGCACCGCCATACTGGCCCGCGAGATGCTTCTTCACGCTTCGTTTGAAGGAATCCATATTGTAGGAAGGAGGAAATACATGCGCCGGCAATGAGTTCCATTTCTTGATGGTGCGCCAGAAATAGGAACTTCCAAAGTAATAATTTAAACTGTCTAGCTAAGTAGTTAAATAAGATAAAGCCTGGTGACAGATAGACAAACGGACTTCACAAAGTAATAGATTCTCGTAATTCGTCGGCTTGTCTGCCACCTACCTATATCATAAAAAACTATAGTTCTGGAGAACCCTAATTGTGTTTAAAATTACAAATAGATAGAAAACGATCGTGTTTCGTTAAGACAATGACATATTTATCTTCAATTAAGTATCTCATTTTAAACCAATTAAAACACAAATGATCGATGCCATTAAAAGATTCGCAGAAATTATATTTTAATTGCAATTGAAACCGTAGGAAATTTATCATTTAATTAGCAAAGGTAAAGCTGTTGTCGATCAACCAATCGCCAAAGATATCTCTTTCAACAAGTCTCATGAGTATCAATGTCTCTGAAGAGCTTTTCTCCCTCATCCCACCTGCCCTATTCCATCACAGAACTACACGCGCCGAACAACGCTGTCACCGCTTCACAGTGGAAAACATTCCATTACGGACTAAAAAATTTAGCAATTCCTCATTTCTGCCGCACCATCAAGAAATGGAACTCGTGGCCGGCGCATGTTTCCTCCTTCCTACAATATGAATTCCTTCGAACGAAGCGTGAAGAAGCATCTCGCGGGCCAGTATGGCAGTCCCAACGGAGGTGATGTCTGACATCGCTTCCGTTGTAATTGCAACGTGGGCTCTTCTCTTGCTTACCATCAGGCTGAGGAGTGCCAATATACTGTGTCACTATAAATAAATAAATAAAAAAAAAGACAAAATGACAGGCTCAAACTGAATTATTCGCTTCGTTAAGTATTTTTTACTTATTTTTACTTTCGCCTTGACATTTTCTCAAGGTCACCGATAATTAAAACTTTCTCAACCAAGCAAATAAGTACATTTTTAAGAAATTAACCTATACAACTAGGTCGATTTGCGTGAACAGTGTTGAGAAACACTTTCTAGGCCCATTGTTCTATACAAGCGACAATGTCTCCAAAGAAAGTTTTTATCAACCTTCGGAACTATATTGTGTATACACTATGTCATTTTTCTGTTAGAAAGGACGCTTAGCCTACCATGAAATAGAATTTACAACCGAATATTTATCCCCGTTCCTTTTTCTTTGAATCTTAACAATAAACGTAATAATTTGTAGTATAAAATTAAAATTGCTGATGTATTATTTAAGTAATTTTAAGACGGAATACTATTTAACAGCTGTATTTTTAACTCCCGACGCAACAACGACGCGGTGTTGAATAAGTTTAAACAAGTTTAAATAAGTTTGACGTGCCTGTGTGTATATGTGTGTGTGTATACTGATACACGACATGACATACGATGCCATAGACAGATACACTGGTGTCTGTCTATGGCATTGTAGCTCCCGAAAATTTGAACCGATTTTGTTTTTTTTTTCTTTGAAAGATGAATAAGGGGGGAGTGGTTAGCACAGTAGATATATACGTGGTGGTTAGCTATGTTGGATAAAAATCGATCCAAGATGTCCGACGTCACAAAGATATGGATTGTATGTTTTAACCCGACTCCCACGATATGGGTATCATATCCACTCCCACGATATGGCTTGAGTAGCAGAATAAATATTTATTGTGACAAATTTCAAATCATGAAATGGCCGCCGTCAGAAAATGACGAATAACTTATTTGTTTTTGTCGGGGGTTTTTTGTTATATTTTTTTTCTTAATAATGAAAATAAAATAAATAAAAATAGTCATCGTCTCAACGGATCAAAGGTTGGCAGCGCACTTGTGACTCCACTGGTATTGCGGGTGCCCATGGGCGGCGGCAATTACTTACCATCAGGTGATCCGTCTGCTCGTCTGCCACCTATCACATAAAAAAAAGATCAGAAACTGTGGGCGATCCGACCATCAGCCGTAAGTAGAAACAAACGTAGTGTAGATCTCTAGTTTAGCTGTGAGGGAAAATATCGTGAGGAAAACTGCACGTTTCGGATAAAAATTTAAAATTATGTATACTTACAATAAAATAGAAGTGAGTTAATACAAACCTACGACAAGTCCTTATTTATTGGGACCGCGGGAGAGCCACGCTTTGGCATGAACGGGCCGTCTCGACCGGAGTGATACCACGGCCTCACAGAAAACACGGCAGCAGCAGTGTTGTGTTGTGCGTGAAGCAGCAGTTTCGCTGCTTGAGTGAGAGTACCTAAGGTCCAATTCGGGGGGAAAGGGGTGTTCCGATGGTTGGCAGCGTACTTATGACTCCACTGGTGTTGCTGGTGTCCAAGAGCGGCGGAATTGCTTCCCATCAGGTGATCCGTCTTCTCGTCTGCCACCTACCCAATATTCCGTGAGGAGTTAACACCTGTCATCACCTAGCTATCAAACCTCATCAAATCACCATTTTATATTTAAGTTTATTAATTACACGTGATTTTTGAATTTCTAGGCCACTTGCTGCACTTCCAATTATAATTGTATTCATAGTAATTTGATACTTATATATTCAAGGCTCACCTTTAATTTTGTGTCAATCAGCAATTAACATTTTGGGTCAAATTCGTTTGCAGTTAACGGTTAATTTTCTGGTAAAGTTCAGATCAATAAATATTTAACCACTTTTGGTCCAAGCGTTCAGGGTTCTGTAAGCTAAAATGTGATATAATTGACATTTTCTTTGCACTGAAATATTATTATGATGATAAAAAATCTCTAGAACCAAGTTTTAGTTTTATGCTAGAGGCGACAAACGAGCAAGCGAGTCACCTAATGGAAAACAATCGTCGCCGCCCATTAACATCCGCGAAATCAGTACACAGTAAGCAAAGGAGTACACTCTTCTCTTGAAGGTCCCTAAGTAGTAGCCGTTGGGAAATACTCCCATAGGTAAACTGTTCCAAAGAACTGAGGTACGTGGTACGTGGATTGGGCCACAGCGAAACACAGCACAGTCCTGCTTCACACAGGTTTTCTGTGATGTCGTGGTATATCTCCGATCAAGCAGGCCCATTCATGCCGAAGCGTGGCTCTCCCACGGTTCCATTTTTGAATCGAAACAAAACTTACACTTGACGGGTTCATTTTCTCAAAGGTTAAAACAAACATTTTAAGGCCAGCTTATGTCATTGCGCCAAGATTGTAGGCATATAGTATAACATAATAATATATTATTAACATAATATACCAGTAAGTGCAGTCGCAACGAAAAAGGTTAATTAACTTGAAACCTTTTTGCTATGTCATAAAGTTGAGAATGTCCACAAGGTATTCGTGAAGTAGTAATTTGAAAAATTAGCATTTGTTAAAAGATTTTTAATGTATTAATAAACCGAATGTAGCCTTTGGTATAAGTATGTTATTATCTATTGTTATGTTTCATATCGTCTTATGAGATGCTTAATATTTCCTATCCTTCTTTTACGGAGCTGAAACATGGACAATCAACCAAAAATGTCGGAAAAATATTGACGCCCTCGAGATGTGGTGTTGGAGGTATCACAAATGCGTTGCCGGCTCTAAAGAAAGGAATAAGCCGTTTTCTTGAAGGTTGTATCTGTTCGGAAACACCACGGATGACAACTACCAGCCACGGATGATACCATGGCTATCATCTACTCGTCTGCCTCATATCTCATAAAAAAAGACGCGTCACTGGGCTTTTAAGAAGATGTCAGCTCCATTTTTCTTTACAAGTTTCTCCACATCTGCTCTAAGAAATTGCAATAATATCCTCCAACCGATTACGGCTACGACGGCCAATCTCGATGATCAGCCACGTAGCAGGATATATTGTAGTGTTCAAGTGTGTGCGCAAATATAACTGCAATCTCTATTCCCTTAGCCTCATATTCCGATGTGACACCAACCTGACACAACCGGAGAGGGATTGGGTTTAACGTGCTTTCCGAGGCACGGGGGTACAAGACCGTCAACTTCCAGACTCCGGGCTCGCACTAAGAATTTCTTACCGAAAACTTAGGTACTAATTTTTGGCCTCTCGGACCTTTTGCGCGGCCGTCGCTTTTTAGTGCGACCCACTAACCACTACGCTACCGAAGCAGCCATTAAAAATAAGAAGAAATTGCAATAATATATTCAAATTACTACACTTACCGATGAATCCGATCATTTAGATCGTATCGTCATTATAAATCATTGTAGATCACTAAATGCTATCGCGTCATTATAATCATCGTTGCAGAGGGCAATGAACTCAGTTGCAACATGCACTTATAATTGAAGATGTTTCGTCTTGAAGCAAGGCGTATCGGTGGAAAGTATCTCTTTAACTCAAGGTTTGTGATCTATGACTTTTGATTTGTCCAAAATTAATTGTCAATTTTGTTAGGCTCCCATTTCCCCTGGATTCGGCCTACGGTGAGTACCGTTCCCTACTGGGTTAAAAGAATGAAGATATTTTAGATCAGCGGTAAGGCTATGGAAATTTTACTTATAATAGTGATTTACCTTGTCGTCTCTCCATCTCATTTGTGGCCTTCAGAAAAGACCTATCGGAAGGCCACAAATGAGATGGAGAGACGACATAGCAAATATTGGCGGGCACTATTGGACTCAACTGCCCAAAATAGAATAGAATTGAGAAGATTGAAGGAGGCCCACACCAAATTCGTTAAAAACGGCTTCATATAGGATGACGAGTCATTTACCTCCCAGATATTGACAAGTTACTTTAAAAACAAAAAATATATATATATTTTCACCTATCATTAAGAAAAAAGCAATCAATATTGAAACGAAGAATCCATTATTTTTGATCACTTATCTACCACGCTTTATAATAAATATATTATTGTCTGATAACGTTATCCGTTATAAAAACGACGTTTGTTATATTATTATTTAATTATGCTAATAGGTTACGGTCAATGGTTTCTTTATTACGTTTTTGTATAGGCTTTTGTAAAATTATTGTGCGAAAATAACCGTTTCTTTAGAATACATTATATAATGATTTGTAGACTTTATCCAACAAAAGCTATGTTTGGGAGACTTAGGTTTTCAAATTATTAGCTTTTGTATAGAATTAGAACTCTTTGGAGAGTGAATTAGATATTGAACAGTTCAAACAGAAATAATAAATTAAAACTAATGATAAGTTATTTGAGGCTTTGAGAAATTGATACGTGAATTTTAAACTGAAGTCAAGAGTAATAAGATTTAGAAATATTAATAACGGTAGTGCTAACACGTAACTCTATATAATTTAAATCTAATGAAATACTTCAGATAAAATAAATGTGCTATGCTCGGAGTATCTCTGAAGGACCGCATCAGAAATGATGTAATCCGACAGAGAACCAGAGTCACCGACATAGCCCACCGAATTAGCAAACTGAAGAGGCAGTGGACTGGTCATATTAGCCGCAGAACTGACAGCCGTTGGAACCGTAAAGTCCATGAGTGGAGACCGTGACTCGGTAAGCGTAGTGTAGGACGCCCTGCGACAAGATGGGATGATGACATTCGAAGGCTGGCTGGTGTGGGCTGGATGAGAGTGGCTGAAAATCGGGAGCAGTGGCGTGCATTAGGGGAGACCTATGTCCAGCATTGGACGAGTATGGGTTGCTGATGATGATGATGAAAATAAATGTGCTGGCGTCTATATAAATATTCAGCAAATAAGTAATGTTTTATATTCTGTATGCTAATAAAGTTATTTTATTAATATTATAAAATAAAATAATAAAAATGGTTTAAGAACATGCAGATGATACCTACTTTATTAGCACTGTGTTAAAACTCTAACCTACCTTATGCTAAATCGCGATCTTAAGTTATTACCGTACTAAAGCTCATGTCATCCCGTTCCAACTCGCAATGTTGAAAGGGGCTGGCACGAATTTTGTTCTGGGATTATCCTTAGTTCGCTATTTGTAATAATGAGGTAAGTAACTAGATTATATTAAAACAAAAAAATATATTTGTAAGCTTACTATAATAAAGGCCGTTATTTTTATTTGTAGTTAGCAAAAGTATTGAATAATCATACAATTATTATAAGATTAAACGTTTGTAATTAGGATATAAATAATATTGAAGAGGAATACATTTACTGATTTAACAAATCGTATCGTAAAAAAACGTATAATAAGAATACTAAAAGCAGGATAACTTGTTATTTATTCAGATTTTTATTTTTAATACTAATATAAAGTAACAATAGCGCTCAAACTTATTATAATAAATTAAAAATTAGGGTCCTTCAGGGTAGCATACTGAATCCATTTTTATATTTAGCATAGTGTATTATTTGGTCTCATTGAGACGTTTAAAATCACTTAACGTTTACATTTCTATTTAAAAACCTTGTCTCAAAGCCGACGTCAAAAAATGCATTAAGCTATATCGATTCAAGGCTGTATTAAGATCTTTGAGTAAGAAAAAAAGACTTAAACTTCAGACAAGACTCGCTGAGAGCCTGAGTTAAAAATAAAACTTCAATATGGCTTGTCTATACATAAAATGAAAACGACAGATCTTGTAATGATTATGTTTCGAACAGGTAATCTCTATGATGTAATTTTCTTATTTTTCAATAACAGGCAGCTTGCTTTAAACGAAATCGTTAATATTGAGTTTCTGCTCAATAAAGTTGAAAATACTGGAATTATGATCGGAAAAGGAAAAGAAAACGGGTTACAAAAGTAACTTTACTAGTCAAGTGAATGAGTACATCTTGAAAACCACGTTACAGAACGATTACATATTAAAGACAATACGAAAGATGGAGTTGAGAAAAAATAGTTTGATAAAGACAAAAGAGATGGACTTACCGAATGAGCTAAAGAGTATCCGGGCACAGTTCAGATACCTCAACAAGCACAGCACTAAATGAACGCACTAGTAATGTATTGCAAACTTTCTCTTACAATACACGAGCCAATTAAAACTTGTCACTTAGTTGTGAATGTTTTTGTAACACTGTGGGTCTTTTTTACTTAATCACTCGTAAAAAAAGTTGTGTTGTATACGACGTAAAGTTTGGTGGTGAGGAGCGTGCGGTCGCTCTGACCGCCGGATAGCATCTGAGCTGCTAGCAGGCTGAGCAGTTTGACTAGTGATGTGTTAACGAAGTTGCCTACTCGAGTTGGGCTTAACGAGTTGAATTCTCTGTGACTCGAGTGAGGATCTCATATAAGTATACTCAAAATTGTATTTTGCTCCACAATGATCTAAAGCTAGTACGTAGGCACTGTAATATAAGCTCCAAATTAAATGTTCTTAAATTATGAGTAAATATTGCACTTAATGTGCGAACTGAACTCACGACCTTTTGCTTGACGGGTGATGGTTATTTACTTAAGAATAAAATGGCTTTAATCAAGAACATGTATTTTGATCAGAATGTGTTTTATACATTTAGGTACAGATAATAAATTGACGGTCTTATTTTAAGCAAAATAAATCTCTTTTTTTGTAATTTCTGCTGTGTATTGATATCCGGTTAACACGTATGGTATATTTACTTGTTCTCTAATCTTTATCTCATATACTGTACACTACATTTAAAAATTTCTCCAAAGTAAATAATAAAAAATATTTTGAATTATTAATAATAATGAATGAGAAATAAAATTGCTAATTTTGACATTAATCTTGTATAAATACTAATTGACTTCATAATTTTTCTGATGTTACATATAAATTAATTAACATAACTATTCTTATAAGCGTTTGGGATGGTAATATCTGTTAGCTTGTAAGAAATGTATTAAAGAAATAATTTTTTTATCGTCTTTTTTTTACTGAATTTGATTTTATGAACTCAACTCGTGTAACTCGAGTCGTCTCCATCCCGGATTGAACATCTCTAGGTTTGACCTTCCAGCGAAGTAGTCAGTGGGACCGGTCCTTTGGGCAAAAGTGGTCGGCGGGTTTTTTTTTCGCTCAATCAACTTCAGTTTGGGAGTTGATGGGTTCGGTGAGGATTGCTGTTTTCTTTTTGATGGGTTTTCGTCGGTGGATGTGACGTTGACAGACATTTAATTTGGTATGTCTAAGGGTAGGTCATACCAGTTTCCAGTTGCGATGATCGGACAGGCAGTCGTTTTTAGATGTGATAGGTGGCATATCAGCAGACGGATCACCTGATGGTAAGCAAATGCGTTTGCACAAACAATATCGATAGAAGAGTCAAAAGCGGCCCTGCAACCTTTTTTTTATGCTAGAGTCGACAAACGAGCAAGCGTGTCACCTGATGGAAAGTAATCATCGCCGCCCATAAACATCAGCGAAATTAGAGGGATCGCTTTTAACCCCCCTTTCCCCTCGATTGAGCTTTTGGTACCCTCACTCTTTTTTACGCTGGTTCTCTGTGAGGCCGTGGTCTCCGGTCAAGCCGAAGAGGGGCTTTCCACATTACCACATAGTCTATTTGTTAGATCTTAATTAGAATTTCATTGTTTAAAGTCAAAATCACCTAACTTTTGATAAGACAGCTGTATATAAATATCCACTTATGATTAAATTGAGACGTCTGCTCGTCTGCCAATTATTACATAAAAAACAACTATGCTGTCATAAAATAGGTATGAATGAATGAATGAATGAATGAACTTTATTTACGTAGGTAGGTAGGGGAAGTACGTCCAAAATTACATGGTGTTTTACTTCAATATTATTCATAATAGGAACATATTTTATCCTTACATCTTTGCTTATATTAACTGGTTATAAGAAATCATATAGATAGGTTTTGTTAGAAAAATCAACACTTGCAAACATTAGTATTAAGTGAAGATCAAGATAAATCCATTTTGAGCGGACTCTCGTAACCACGGCTGCTGTAACGTAGCCGAAACGTCGAGTAAAATATGTGAGTACACAATGTTGTATCACATAATAAATATCGTGTAAAATCCCGTCTTGATTAATTAAAAAACTAAATTTCTTACCAACCTCGAAACACAAATTTCAACATGGGCGTTTTCTATGTATTATAAGTATGTATTTACAAAAAAAAAATTATATGTATATATTTGCAATCCCACTGTTGAATCTGATATCCGTAACACAGGTGCTTGAGCTACCTATCTCGGAGTCAGATCAATGTATGTGATGTTGTGAAATATTTATATTTATAACATGGTGCCAGTTGTGTATTTCTGAGACCAGTTTTAGGTATATTTTTAGGTGCTTCTTCATTGATAGTTTAAACCACGCAACTTTTTAAATAACACTAATGTGTCGTTTTGTCTATACCTACATGTAATTTTGGTCGTATTTCCCCTACGTACACATCAAAATATACAAAACTGTCAAATTTTCTTCAACCAACTCTCACCTGAGTGTCAAAAACATTGGGTTGAATATTAATAAAAAAGACAGGTTATGGTACCTGATGTGTGGCTATTTGTACATGCATAGACACTGAACGCTGACTTCATATATCGCTTGCTATGTTCAGCACGGGTTTTAGGCCAAAAAAGCCTTGTTTCCGTGAAAGGTTTACACAAGTTTTAGCTGAACATTATATCAGGTGTTTAACTATGAAATTGCCGTTTTGTATGGCGATTTTCTTAGAAGCTGTATTTTCTATACTAACTTTTTTTAATTTGTAAAGTAACTACTAATGTTACTACTCCAAAATAAAGTGGTTTAACTGACAACTTTTAGGAACGAGTAGGATAGTTTTTCAGAAAAATAACATTTTTAAATTAAAAAGTGATTATTGATATAAACATCAATTTTACCAAGTAAAAAAAAGGTTGTTTTTGCATCATCACAAATACAATAATAACTGATCTCTTTTTAAAATATTGCCTTAAAATAAAGTCTTAAATCAAAATAAAATTAGGGTAAAATAGGTAGTAACTGGCCACTTAAGGAATTTTGACAGTTTGTGTGAAGTTTTAAAAAATAGAAAAAAAGCGTTGAAAAAATTTAAAAGTATGTCAAATTGTTGAGAAATTCTTTCCAAAGGTACGTTAATAATTTAAAATGAAGTAAAGCAATAACTAGTTAACAATATTTTTATTAAAAGAAAAAAAGACACTTTTTCGTAGTAACTGGCCACAATAACTTAGTAACTGGCACTTTTTTTACTAGTAACTGGCCAATGTCAAGTTAGTCTTAATTAGGAAGTGGCTAGTTATACCACGTTTTACCCTATAACATGGTGACTTTTTTACTAAAGGAGTTACATCTTATTGTGTCTACAAAAAAAACAGCAATTTCATAGATAGATATAAAAGGCCTATTATATATTTGCATATGGATACACTGCTGTCTAAGATAAACATAGGTTCGTTACCCGCAGGAAGCAGGTATGATTAAAAGATGGTAAACTTTATTAGAAGTAACGGGCTACTTAGTAGCCTACCCAGAGGTCCTACAACGAACCCGTCCCGTAGCGCACGTGAACATACCTACCTGTCGTATTCAAACAAAAGAGACGCAAAGGAAAGAAAGGAAAAGAAAAGAATGGAGAAGAAAAGAATAGAAAATAAAAAAAAGAAAAAGAAAAGAAAAGAAAAAAAAAAGAAAAAAAAAGAAAAAAAAGAAAAAAGAAAAGAAAAGAAAAAAAGAAAAAAGAAAAGAAAAGAAAAAAAAAGAAAAGAAAAGAAAAGAAAAGAAAAGAAAAGAAAAGAAAAGAAAAGAAAAGATTAGGAACACATAAAATTAAGACTAATATTAACATAGTACAAAACTATGGAATTAACTATCACCTGCAAACCTTCAAAAGCGTATTCCATTTTAAAAGGTCGGCATCGCACTTTTGACTCCTCTGGTGTTGCAGGTGTCCATGGGCGCCGGTAATCGCTTACCATCAGGTGATCCATCTGCTCTTCTGCCCCCTATCCCATAAAAAAGTGCAACTTAAATGCTACCAAAATGGTCGCCACTCAGCATTGTATTATTATTTTATTATTTAAAACTTTATTGCACAAAAAAAAATTATACAATAGGCGAACTTAATGCCAAGAGGCATTGTCTACCAGTCAACCTTTGGGTCATACAGAAAGGATAATGATGCGGCGAAAGAAGATTACGTGAACGTGGAGAACAAAACAAAAAAAAACTATACAATACATAATATACATATACACATATACCTATATATACATAGCAATACATATATATTATAAATATGACATAAATAGAAGGAATACATATTTATAACGGTAAGCCATTTAGTCATAATTGTCAAATGGGATACTGAGAAGAGGAAAAATGTTCAAAACCCTTTTTTAGGGTTCCGTAGCCAAAATGGCAAAAACGGAACCCTTATAGTTTCGTCATGTCCGTCTGTCCGTCTGTCCGTCTGTCACAGCCGATTTACTCGGAAACTATAAGTACTACAGTGATGAAATTTGATGGGAATATGTGTTGTATGAACCGCTACAAAAATATGACACTAAATAGTAAAAAAAAGAATTGGGGGTGGGGCCCCCCATACATGTAACTGAGGGATGAAATTTTTTTTTTCGATGTACATACCCGTGTGGGGTATCAATGGAAAGGTCTTTTAAAATGATATAAAGTTTTCTAAAAAACATTTTCTTAAAGTGAACGGTTTTTGAGATATCAGCTCTCAAAGTCGTAAAAAGTATGTCCCCCCCCCTCTATTTTTATAACTACGGGGTATAAAATTCTAAAAAAAATAGAGGTGATGCATGCTAATTAACTCTTTCAACGATTTTTGGTTTGATCAAAGTATCTCTTATAGTTTTTGAGATAGGTTGATTTAACTGTAATTTTGGACTTTGCTGCTACGGAACCCTTCGTGCGCGAGCCCGACTCGCACTTGGCCGGTTTTTTTTTAAATGTGTGTTTAGTTACAGAAGTTTTTACAGATGTATCATTGCTTCGAAAGCAATGACGCTGGTATTCTGTGGCACCAGGAAAAGAGAGGATATGCTACTCGTGTTTACTCCAAAGGCTAACTGAAAAGGACGGGGTAATTGTTTGGTTGCGAATCACATTCGGTGTAGGCTCTCAGGATTCAGAGCAGTAAGCTTGGTTCAAAGCTGAGTATACATATATGCCCGAGAAATGGTAGAGATATGTGTAACTTAATTGCAAAAACCGTGTCTAAAAATTTTTAGTCGTATTTAACGTTCTGCACACCAAAAAATAATAAGTGCATATTAAAATATCAAAATCATCTTTTTATGTGCAATTAGTAATTTTGGTTTGCAAATGAGTAATTTTTAGAAGGGTCATCATCATCATCATCATCATCAGCCCATTTAAGTCCTCACTGCTGGGGCACGGGCCTCCCTCAATCACATGAGGGGTAATTGTCATACTCACCACGCTTGGCAGACGGGTTGGCGAGGGTTTTGATATAAATGCAGAGTTTTCCTTCTCTGGGTGCTGATGATCATGCCAGCAGCTTTACCTTAGTCGCCTTTTACGACACCTCGGTGAGGTGAGCCTAGAGGTGAGTGAGGGTGGCCTATTCTACTCTGCCGGGGACCACACGGCCAATAAAATGCATATTTATATTTAATTATTATATCCTTATCTCACTTAACAAGTGATATGGTATATTAATGTTAAGTAGTGTGTAGTTATTTTATATTAGTGGTTTTTTTTTCCTTACTAGTTACTACAAATTTTCCTTTCGCCGCACCACTGCACTTTCTGCATGACCCAAAGGTTGACTGGTAGAGAATGCTTCTTGGCATTAAGTTCGCCTTATTGTATCAAAATTTGTGCAATAAAGTTTTAAATAAATAATGAATGGTCTGGTTCCCCTGTCTAAGGGTTGCAAGGGACGGAAGTCGCTTCATTGTAATTTCCTGTCTCCCCGAAGTTACTGTTCTGATTTTAGTAGATTTATTTATTTAAAACTTTATTGCACAAAACGATACAAAAGGCGAAGGCTTAATGCCCAGAGGCATTCTCTACCAGTCAACATTTGGGTCATGGAAAGGACAATGGTGCGGCGAAAAGAGGACTTAGGTTATATTATACTTAGGTTTCCTCACAATGTTTTCCTTCACCGCCGAGCTAATGGTAGAAATACGTACATAGATTCGAAAAAGTCCAGACGTGCATGCTCGGATTCAAATCACTACCCCCCGTATGGAAAGCGCGTTCTAAACCACTGTGTTACTAGCCCTACCTCATATTATCCTTTTTTTATGCCAGAGGTGGACAAACGAGCAAGTGAGTCACCGGATGAAAGTAATCAATGCCGCCCATGAACATTGACCAACCTCCAAACGATTACGGCTACGGCGGCCAATCTCAACAAGCAGCCACTTACGCAGGATATATTATAGTGCTCAAGTGTGTGCGCAAACACAAGTGCACTCTCTATTCCCTTACCCTCATATTCCGATGGAACACAAGCGTAACGTCCAGAGAGAGAATGGGCGCAGGACCTTTACGAGCCAGGGGGGCTTAACGTGCTTTATGAGGCACGGGAGAACATAAATGCTGACTTCCAGACTCCGGGCTGTCACTAAGAAATCTTAATGAAAAATTGGGTACAAATTTTTGGGCCGACCCGAGACTCCAAGCGCAGCCGTCGCTGTAAAGTGAGACGCACTACCCACTGCACCAAAGAGGCAGTCATCTCTATCTCATCATAATCATCATCATTTCAGCCAATAGACGTCCGCTGCTGGACATAGGCGGAGGCCTATGTCCAGCGGTGGACGTTGGAGGAACCCAATGTTCTCCACACAGATCCGCCGCCCGCATCCAATGGATTCTCGCAATCGTCGGTCCACCTTGTGGGGGGCCTGCCACGGCTGCGACTCCCTGTACGTGGCCTCCACTCGAGGAACTTTCCACCCCGACGGCCGTCTTTTCTCCTTGCTATGTGGCCAGTCCATTGCCACTTGAGACATACAATCCTATGAGCTATGTCTTTGACCCTAGTTCTCCTGCGGATCTCATCATTTCTGATCCCTATCTCGTATGAAACTAATTAAGAACCCAATTAATCACACTAAATTCTGCATGCAGTCTTATCACTCCCACCGGATCCCATAACTCCTGAACATGACTCAAGATATCGAACACGGGTACAACAGATACCGGGAAACGAGAGCCAAGTTCGGTCGGACAGTGAATCAGTGTCGAAGTGTAATGAATTGAATTTAATTGGGGAGTAAATCAGATAGAGTTTAATGGTGGAATCGATCGAGTTTTATAATGGACATTAAAAGGGAGGATGGTGTCTTTGATATATGGAGCAAAGTGCAGAAGAGTCGCCTGGCTGGTACGACCATTCACCATGGAAACCGGATAGTTATGTTGTTAAGGGTTAATTGTCACAACATGGAATATACCGCGGCAATACTGTATGGAATAGCTGATTTATTTCGCTTATTTTGTTGATCTAACATGCCAAATGGATTTTATCAACGATACCTATTATGTGGTTTTCGGATAACGGTGTATAGAGTCCACGCCACCAAAGAAGTCCCGAGAAAAGCACGGATCAGATGCCATTAAAAGTTGACCTTTTCTAGTGTGATTGTTGGCTGATTGGCAGACGAGCAGACAGATCACCTAATGGCAAGCGATTGCACCCGCCCATGGACACCTGCGGCACCAGTGGAGTCACAAGTGCGTTGCCATCTTTATTCCCTCCTTTCCCCCGGATTGGGCCTCTGGTACCCTCACTCACGAAGCGAAACACAGTACAGAACTGCTTTATGTCAAATTGACACAATATTAAATTTAAATCAAAAATTTTAGTCCTGTGTTTTGCCGCGGTACTTCTTTGAAAATAGCTGAAATAAGTCAAGGTGACGGGTAGGGCATACTAGCGACGCCAATCGATATTAATTTTTGGCTACTAAACCTGATCTATTTGAAACAATTTCGGGATTACAAACTCTCGGCAAACACGTATACTATTTATTTAATTCTTATAGTTAACTGTTTGGTCTGCTTTTGCACTCGAATTTTGGATTACCGCCAAAAGTGGCCGCTTTTGGCGTGAATCAATTTTTCGCACACAAAAACGGACCCAACATTTGTGCATGGTTATTTAATAGATAGTTTAAGTGTTTGCAGAGAGATTGTAATCACGAAATTGTTTAAATCGATCCAGTTTAGTAATAAAATATTTATTTCATTACAGTCGATCGATTCCCTCATAACACCGAGCTAAGGGCGTTGCCGAGTCCAAAGTAAAAAGTCGGGATTTATAACTCTACCAATCTTTAATTAAATTACAACCAAACGAATACTTTATTTTCGTTTGTTTTTTACTTACATATTTGGTTAATCGATTGCGATCTTATTGCTATAACTATCGATTTTATTTCATGTTTCGGTGATTATATAATTGTTCTTATTATACCAATTGGTATAAATTGTAAATTATTCTTGTATAAGACTGTTTTATAGGTTGTTTGCCTATGGTTGTTTATAGGAATGGGTTTGGATTTTTAAGGTTTAATATAGTTGTTAGATGGCTGTTATTATTTTGATTTGATTTCTTTAGGGATGTTTTTTTTAATAAAACACCTATAGATATAAAGCGTGTGAACCCGGAACCAACTTTTGGGTAAACATATAACCTATATATAATAATATTGGTTTATTTGAAATGTAGTCTAATAATCATCATCATCATCATCATCAGCAACCCACACTCGTCCACTGCTGGACATAGGTCTCCCCTAATGCACGCCACTGCTCCCGATTTTCTGCCACGCTCATCCAGCCCACACCAGCCAGTCTTCGAATGTCATCCCATCTTGTCGCAGGGCGTCCAACACTACGCTTACCGAGTCGCGGTCTCCACTCAAGGACTTTACGGCTCCCACGGCTGTCAGTTCTACGGCTAACATGACCAGCCCACTGCCACTTCAGTTTGCTAATTCAGTGGACTACATCGGTGACTCTGGTTCTCTGTCGGATAACATCATTTCTGATGTGGTCCTTCAGAGATACTCCGAGCATAGCCCTTTCCATAGCTCTTTGAGCGACTTTGAATCTGTGGACTAGTCCAGTCGTGAGTGTCCACGTCTCGGCACCGTAAGTCATGACCGGAAGAACGCACTGGTCGAACACTTTCGACTTAAGACTTTGAGGGATGGGTGACGAGAAGACTTGACGAAGTTTACCAAATGCTGCCCAGTCTAGATGAATTATTCTATTGGCTTCTCTCTCTAATAATAATAAATAAATATTTCACAACATCACATACATTGATCTGACTCCGAGATAGGTAGCTCAAGCACCTGTGTTACGGATATCAAAACCAACAGCGGAATTACAAATACATAATAGATAGATATACTTTATTGCACAAAATATTAACCATTAAATTTTAACCATTATTCAAGCTTCTGCTGTAAGTATTCCTGTAAAACAAGTTTGTATAGGAAACGGACCACCTTAAGTACTAGGCATTACAGACATATTGTGTACAATTTTGACGGTCTTATCGCTGAGACATATATACATACAATACTGTATTTTTGTAATTACATACTTATAATACATAGAAAACATCTAGCCCAATACAAACAGACATGTTCATGCACACAACTGTACAGGGATCGAACCCGCAACCCTTGCACCAGAGGCAGCGTTCACTACCACTGATCCAAACGGGTCGCCAAATATTATAAGTTTAATGTATGTAATGTGATTAATTTCATTTGTTGTAACTATGATCATAGTTGGTGGAAATAAAATTATTTTATTTTCAATTTATAACGCTCTTCTTTTAAAATCCCATAATCTTTTTGAAGTAACCGCTTCATTGCTCAAAATTAGCCATTGAGTTTTAAAATCCCATAATCTTCTTTTTAAAGTAACCGCTTCATTGCTGAAAATTAGCCATTGACTTTTAAAATCAATAGAGCGACGTGCGAAGAAGCTCATCGATGATGACACACTCTCCGAAGCTGGCCTGCAGAGCCTGGACCACCGTCGACGAGTGGCATGCCTCTCGGTCTTCTACCGGATTCATTTCGGGGAGTGTGCGGAGGTTCTACATAATTTGATCCCCCCCAGCCCATTCCATCATCGGACGACAAGGCGCGGCGAGAGCTTTCATCCTTATGTGGTAGAAATACCCCTTATCCGCACGAAGCGATTTGCTTCCACATTTATAATGCGGACGGCTAAGGAATGGAACTCTTTGCCGAGATCTGTTTTTCCTGACCACTATAATCTGGGCATCTTTAAGGCAAGAGTGAACAGGCATCTTTTAGGCAAACGCGTATCATCCTAGACCTCATCGTCGCTTTCCATCAGGTGCGATTGTGGTCAAGCGTTGGCTTATTGACCAAAAAAAAAAAAAAAAAAAATCCCATAATCTTTTTCTTTTTGAAGTAACCGCTTCATAACTGAAAATTAGCCATTGACTTTTAAATCATAACATATCCACGGCAAGCCTAAAAAGTTGATCAGCGGATCTGATGCAGGTCCAATATCCAGATCTGAGCTATGACAATTTTCGCCTTCCAACTCTGCGTCTTCCAGCGATCATTCCCATCATTATAGTCTGAAGAAGGTATTGTAGGTTCTTTCAGATGTCACCAAGATATGCGATTTTTCATATTTAAATGGTTTTTTAGATAAGTATATAAATATTTGGAAATATTAACAATCCTTCTAAAGGGTTAAATATGAAAATAAAAATTCTTCTTCCCAAAGAAAAGTGATCATCTGATTGATTCATGGCATTTTATAAATATATATTTTTTTATTTTTCACCCTATTTTCTTGAAGTAAAACGTAAAAAAATATGTAGCCTTGCGTCCCTACAAAGAAGTAAGTTAGCTTTTGCTTGAATTCACTATTTGTATTTGTTTAGTAAATAAATGTTTCTCTATATCGATAACGAGAGGTGAGCCATAGGACAGCCTCGCTTCGGCACGCCTCACCAGAAAACCGGGGTGAAGCAGCACTGTGCTCTGTTTCGCTGCGTGAGTGAGGGTACCGGAGGCCCAATCCGGGGGAAAGGGGGGTTTACAGGTTGTCTGGACACTGGTGTCGCGAGTGTCCATGGGCGGCGGCAATCGCTTACCATCAGGTGATCCGTCTGCTCGTCTACGCTATCGCTACCTATCACAAAAAAAAACGAACATTATACTAATAACGTTTATCTATCTATCTAATGGCGCCATGTTGAAATCAAAAGATTGAATTTATTTTTGAGAATGATTCAACTTTTCAACTGCACATCGCAGAAATAATAATAGTGATTCAATAAAAACAAAAAAAATACCCGGAACTTACATAACCGTTACATAATATGTTACATCACCAATACTCCTATTAGTGTACTGGATCATATTCTAAAGTTATTTTCGATTTTCCACGACCATTTGCAATTGTTTTGTGGTCGGTAAAAAATTTAAAACGTATCGTATCGGATGAAGGTAAAAAAAGTTGGCCTAGAGGAAGACTCGTCTTGAGTCTTCTTTATGCATTAAGATTCCGTACGACATATTTTGGACCACAGAATCAGCGTAGTAAGGAAGATAATTGGGAGACAATAATGTGCGACTTAAATATCATCATCATCATCATAGGCCTCCATCTATAGCAGATGTTTTAAGCAGCATCGCGCGGTGTGGTGACATTACAGCTGCGCTCGTGGCTGTATGGGTAATCCTATGCGGGAGTGAATTTACCGTCCGCATTTGCAACACGTGAATTGAGCGCTGCTACAATTGGTATGACAGGCATGGCGTTTAGCGACTTAAATAATGGAACCAGTATAATAAGATTTCAAAACTTTTTACTAACACTTTTATTGAACAAAATAAGAAAAAACTTAAAAAATTAAAACTATTACTGAGCTCTAAAGCTAAACTAAAAGAAAAATTAAAACAAATTAGTCCCTGTGACAGTATCCCCAAAATGCAAAATGCATTACCCCGCTTCATCACAATGGGAATTCGCTGGGCGAGGTAGCTGCCACCCTTTGGCTCTCCTGTGACTGCGACTAAACGCTTAGCTAAGTCACGGAAGAAAGAGAGAGCGTCGGAACCCCACGGGCCCAGTGCCGCGTCGGCCGCAGCTCCGGCACTCTTCGTAGTCTCGGGAAAATGAGACGGTTCCAAAGTGTCGACTCAGGTAGGATCCCACACCAGACATACCGTCTAGTCTCATGCCATCATCACGTGAAATGATGCCACATAATACCAGCGCTATGGTCTTTAGGAAGTACTAAAGATAAAAAAATCTACCTCTTCCTTAAGTCGTGGTTTTAGCTGAGTGAGCTCCTTTTTTAGGCACCGCGACTACACCTGGACATAATGTATACATACGAGTATTTGCCCAGCCGAATTATTTAAACTTGTAGGTATGTAATTCTTTTTTTTCTTTGTTTTATGTGTTGTTTTTACTTTTGTTTACATTTCCCAAGTTTGTTTTTTTTATTTGTAATGTTGTGTGTCGTGTGTGTTGAACAAATAAATGTTTTTTTTAACTTAAATGCCGTTCGGTATGAAATAATGGTTTATGGTAAGTTTATGTTTTTTGTTGTTTGAGGAGTAAATGATTTGTACCTAATATCAGTTGCGACCTATGTATCCATGTTTAGAATTGATAAGGAATATTTGATATTAATAGCAAACTTATCTAATATGGTTTTCTAACTAAAATTTGTGAAACCCTAATATTGGGATGATTCAGTCTTGCATATCATGTGAATTGATAATTTGCTGATATAGACAAAATCGTGACTAAAGTGAGTACCAAAAAGTCTTTAGATACCGAATTTGTGTGCAAAAATTTAAACCTTTTGTGCATCGAAATGTTTAGTCACGATATATATCTATCATACGTTATCAATCAATTAAGTTTTTGTGTGTTTTTCTGTGAAGAATACCTATCTATCGTGGCCATATCGAAGGTTTGCTTCATGAAGTGGTCGCATTTCAAGATGTTGGCAACTTCATTTAAATCACGTTTTTTATATTATCTACTATTACCAACATTTTTTATCGACCTTATCGTACTTGCCACGCAAATAGTTTTTTTTTGCTGACCAATTAAATTTCCTAAGTAGGTTAGGGTTTCTTTTTGCTGAGCCGTTAAATAACACTCATTAGAGCAAAGATATATTTGTAACAAATTTTATCCTTTAGGAATGACGCGTCTCGCTTGCAGCACCTCTTTCGGTAATGAATGTATTTATTTTACGATATGATCAAATAAATAATAAATAATGATAAATAAATAAATAAATATTTCACAACATCACATACATTGATCTGACTCCGAGTTAGGTAGCTCAAGCACCTGTGTTACGGATATCAGAATCAACAGTGGGATTACAAATATATACATATAATACTTTTCTTTTGTAAATACATACTTATAATACATAGCAAACACCCAGACCAATACAAACAAACATGTTCATGCACACAAATGTTTGTACTGTGCACACAAATGTTGTCAAATAATCTTGATCATTTCATTAATTAGTCGCGCGTTTAGTTGCCCATGTCAAGAAATGATTTTTTATCATTGATCTGTCTAAACCACATCATGTTGTGGTCAAAGGTCAGTGTAACAGTTCATGAAACGCGACCATTTAATAAAATTATAATACATTAGTTTTTTAAGCGGAAAACTGTAGACAATTTAGTCATCTCCACTATTTGTCGCCTGCGTATTGGCCACGCTTGCACTCCGGTCTTCCTGAACAAAATTCACTGCAGAGACACTTCGCTATGCGAATGCGGTTTAGAAGAGGGTACGACAGATCACATTTTCTTTAGCTGTCAGAAATACCCTATCTCACTGTATGACATCCTTCCTCCAAAAATTCCCCGCCCTATTAACTTTTCTTCCCTATTGTCTCTTTCTTCTTCCTCTGTTATAGAATATTTATGTAAATATATTTACAAATATAATATAAGACTCTAATTTTACATGAGAATCTCCCTTTAATATTGTGACGTCTTTGTGTATGTTTTGTTCTGTCTTCTGTTCTGGTTTTAGATGGTGCTTATAAAATATATAAGCACCATCTAAAACCAGATAAACTCAATTAAAATAAACATCAAAAGGATTTAACTCGCCACACCGGTCAATAACCATAAAATTAACGTGTCTCTTTGATCACTCGACATTGGCAGAGTTATTATGTGTTCGCCGTAGGCAACACAGTAGCAGCCATATAGAAAAAAAATACATTTCATGAACTGAGCAAATCAATGATATGGCTACGACATATCTACACTATGACGTGTACTGTGAATGTATAAAATATCCATCTACAAAACTGAATTCGCTATACCTAACCTTTTTAGCATATTAAATGTTCTCTTAACAGCGATGATATTATGCATATTTTGAATTAACATTTTAGTGTTCGCAAACCAGATCTTTCACTTCTAAAAAATTTCGCAAAAAAAACTTGAAAGCAACAAAACGAAAGGATTTTGAATTTTTGATGCAGATAACAAACCCATCATGATTATAATCAAGTTGTCAGTGAGAAGATTAATCTTCTAAACTTTCTTTTTGGCTGGATTTGCTTTAACTTATTTGGGATTTTATTTTGAATCCTTTTCTCTACGAACTTTTATTA
The DNA here is from genome assembly GCA_019059595.1 of Marasmia exigua. NCBI lineage: Eukaryota > Metazoa > Arthropoda > Insecta > Lepidoptera > Crambidae > Marasmia > Marasmia exigua. The sequence goes on from CM032485.1 coordinate 15,901,353, forward strand.
CTCTTAAAAACCTAATACCCGACCCGTTTGGAACAGTGGTAGTGAACGCTGCCTTTGGTCCAAGGGTTGCGGGTTCGATCCCCGCATAGTACAAACATCTGTGTGCATGAACATGTCTGTTTGTATTAGTCTGGGGGTTTCTATGTATTATAAGTATGTATTTACAAAAGAAAAGTATTATATGTATATATTTGTAATCCCACTGTTGATTCTGATATCCGTAACACAGGTGCTTGAGCTACCCATCTCGGAGTCAGATCAATGTATGTGATGTTGTGAAATATTTATTAAAAAAAAAAAAATTAGGCATGCGATTCTTTAACAACAATATCGTTTGTCACGAGCAGACGGCACACCTTACCTATTCGTGCAACTCGCGAGGGATCACAGATCCGTTGCTAGCTTTTAAGGAAGGAATTATTAAGGTCTTTGCTTGTAAGTCGCCAGATGGTATCTATTCCTGATAAAGAGTTGCGAAGGTCAGAAGGTAGTCGGTTTATTACCGGCTTCCCGAATCCTGAATCATGGTCTAAGCGTACCCTGGGCTCCGAAGCGACAGCTTTAGACGCAACCGGGAATTACACGCTGAGTTGAGTGAGAGACTGAACCTAACGAGGCTTCATGAGATCGTTTTTTTTTTATATAGATAGGTGGCAGACGAGCAGACGGATCACCTGATGGTAAGCGATTGCCACCGCACATGGTCACCCGGAATACCAGTGGAGTCACAATTGCGCTGTCAACATTTATACCCCCCCTTCCGCCCGGATTGGGCCACCGGTAAACTCATTCACGTAATGAAACACAACACAGACGCTGCTTCACGCCAGTGGTATCACTCCGGTCGAGTCGGTTCATACATGCCTAAGCGAGCCATGCTCTCCCACGGTTAGTTTCTGCGACTCTATGCATATCGATACTGTGCTGCCATCTAGTATCTAAACTCTAGCGAATCTTAACCAACTTTTTTTTCTACTCCATCAATCACCATAAAAATTTATGTCCACCAATTTCTATGAAAAGTAATTCTATGAAACCTTATACAGTGCACTTTTTACCTTTTTCTCCACAGAATCGTGTGCACATTATATCAACTAACATAGCTATTGTTAAACGGGCTTTAAGCTGAACTTTCAAAAGTAAAGCTGCCTCTTTCACTCGTACGGTGAAGGTGATTCCATCTCTCTCACGCCGATACCTCGTGTAAAGGATGCAGGCATAAGCGTCGTTTTTTGAAATTTGAATAAATTTACACTTTTAAAGAAAGGTTTTTGAGCTTGCGAAAGGTTGATGAACTCTGGCACCGGTTAAGGCTGCTGTTCTGTCTACTAGCGCTGCTATTTCATTTTATTTACTGTCATGAGTTAAAGATATTACAAGAAAAAATGTCTTCGTAATGTAGGTTTTGAAAAATAAAATTTATTATGGGTTTTAAATAACTATTTATCTTGTATATGTGATCTGTGCAAGTTTATAATAATAACGTTTAAGTTAGTTCGTGAGTAAAATGTGTAAAATAAAAATAAAACATATTTTGTTTCAAAAAATTTCCGCTCGTTAAAGTAAAAGGAATGAAGTAGCCCATCTTAATAAATTTATGTGATAGGTGGCAGGTGGATCACTTGATGGTAAGCGTTTGCGGCGGCAAACGCTTACCATGAACTAATCCACCCGCAACACCAGTGGAGTCACAAGTGCGCTGCCAGCCTTTAAATCCCCCTTTCCCTTGGATTGGACCTCCGGTGCGCTCACTCACGCAGCATTCGCCGGTATTCTGTGAGGCCGTCTGATTCGATTCTCGGGTAAAACCAGCAAAATTCATATTTATTTTTGCAGTTTATGCATAATGAAAAAAAAACACGTAACTTAAGGATTTCAGGTATTTTTCAAAATAGGAATACCTATTTTATTTCATCTTGTAAAATATGATTTGTTGTAAAAAAAATTTTTTTTTTACATTACAGCAGACGGCTTACCTGATGATAAGTGATTAACGCCGCCAATGGACTCTGCCACGCATCGGCATTATTCATGCCGACTCGACCAGAGTGATACCACGGCCTCACAGATAATCGGCGTGAAGCAGCACAGTGCTGTGTTTCCTTGCGTGAGTGATGGTACCGGGGGTCCTAATCGAAGGAAAGGGTGTCTATGGGCGGCGGCAATTGCTTACCAACAGGCGATCCGTCTGCTCGTCTGCCATCTATCAAATAAAAAAATAAGGAATTAAAATGAAAAATTTAAGCAGAAAATCACATCATATTGACTGTTCATCTACACCACCCTCTTTAAATTTCTCTCTCTTTTGCGTTTGAGCTATCTTTTTGCATACAAAAACAAAGACGAGGTGTTGCAAATCGCAGGTATGCAGCTGTCCTAACAAAGGGCTTTTTCCCTGTACTGATGTGCTATCTGGCACTCCGCTTGCGCTTAGAAAATAGACGAATACGCCTTAGGCCGTTTGCACGCTTGCGTTTGAGGTAATAAAATTGGAGAGCAAAAAAAAGTTTGCTAATGAATCAATCAAAAAAATATCATTTGCATATGAGGGGTCGGAGACGCCGACAATACGCGCCTTCCTCTCCTTGGACCAGCCGGCGCTGGAGCTGACCAGCCGGCGCACGGTACTGGGGTACCCGCGCCGGCATTGCACCGGTCACCTCCAGTGCTCGTTAGGGACGGCTGCTCACCCTCGGCAGGGCGGGCTCCGTCCGGAGGGTCGTGCCCTTCACCACGCCTCCCCAATATGGACGATGAGAGGGTGCCCAGGGGTTTTAGTCGGTAGACCCCCGCCGTCATACGGGGGAGTCCGACATAACAACGCATTTCATTTACGAATCGTCATACATAAAAATAATTTAAAACTATTTCAATGACGGAGGTTCGGGACGTGTAACAAAAACAAGTGATACGTTATAACTGTCTGTTTATTATAGCTAACTTTCTTATATATTAGCCTAACCTAGGGGGCGAGTTGCGTCGGGGGAGTTCGTGGTAGTCCAAGGCTTTGCCGGATACCCATAACCTTTCCCCAATTGGGCGATGAGGGAACGCCGCTGTGTTTTTTAGTCGGTATGTCTCTGGGCGCATACCTAGAGAAGAGCCCGACATAACCCCTGATGGCCCCCGCTATCTCGGGTATGCATAAGGCCAGCATTTTTCACAGCGACAAAAAAAAAAGAAAAAAAAAAAGGGGGCGAGTTGCGTCACACACAATTTTCGCACATGGATGAAGAAAGAAGGTAGGAAGGTAGAAGGATTAAGCAGAAAACTGAAGTTTCTATTTTTAATTACAATTTTTGGCATTTCTTTTTGACTGACCGGATGGCGTAATTGGTAGTGACCCTCCCTTTTACGCCAAAGGTCGTTGGTTCGATCCCCATACTGGACAAACATTGGTGCGATGAACACTTGTGTTTGTTCAGTGTCAGGGTGTAATATATATATTTAAGTATATATTTGTGTTCCTCTGTTGTCTGATATCTGTAACGCAAGTGCTTAAGCTACTTAGTACGGAATCAGGTCAACGTATGAGATGTTGTGAGAATTATTATTATTTTTAAGTAAATAACTATTGCGGAAGATGTGGATTCGATTCCCGCCTGAACCCCAGACAGAAAGTTGTAGCTGAATTATAGCAGTGAGTTCTATCACACTTTAGACAAAATTCCGAAGAAACATGGGAAATTATTGTCATTTAATTAATTTGCCTTCCCAGACATGTGGATTAGAGGGCAAAGCTTTAACAAATCTTGGTTTTATTGTTTCAACACGACATGCACCATTGTTCTACGTCATCATCATCTTCAGCCCATTTAAGTCCCCACTGCTGGGGCACGGACCACCGTCAATCACATGAGGGGTAATTGCCATACTCACCACGCTTGGCAGACGGGTTGGCGAGAGTTTTGATATAAATGCAGAGTTTTCCTTCTCTGGGTGCTGATGATCATGCCAGCAGCTTTACCTTAGTCGCCTTTTACGACACCTCGGTAAGAGTGAGGGTGGCTTATTCTACTCTGCCGGGACCACGGCACGTGTTGTTCTACGTGCCGTTATCCAAATCTGTTGCGTGACTTTGTCGCAAGTCTGCGTAAGGCCTTACACATTGAAAAGTTCATGAAGTTCATTTTTATTATTCTGTAGCACAGAGACACAGTGGGAGAATTGAGAAATACTAAATAAAACTTACTCGTAAAATAGTTCGTAGAAATTCATCATCATCATTTCAGCCAATAAACGTCCTCTGCTGGACATACGCTTCCCCCAATGTTCTCCACACAGATCGGTCCTGTGCCGCCCGCATCCAATGGATTCTCGCAACCTTCACCAGATCGTCGGTCCTCCTTGTGGGGAGCCTGCCACGGCTGCGACTTCCTGTACGTGGCCTCCACTCGAGGACCTTTCCGCTCCAACGGCCGTCTGTTCTCCTCGCAATGTGCCCTGCCCATTGGCACTTTAGGCATGCAATTCTTTGAGCTATGCCTTTGCTCTGGTTCTTTTGCGGATTATTCCTGATACGATCACAGTTCTACAAAAGTTCGTAGAAATTACTAAAAATTATTTTTTTTAAATAAATTATTTAAGTAGGTCATCATCATCATCAGCCCATTTAAGTCCCCACTGCTGTGGCACGGGCCTCCCTCAATCACATGAGGGGTAATTGCCATACTCACCACGCTTGGTAGACGGGTTGGCGAGGGTTTAGATATAAACGCAGAGTTTTCCTTCTCTGGGTGCTGATGATCATGCCAGCAGCTTTACCTTAGTCGCCTTTTACGACACCTCGGTAAGAGTGAGGGTGGCCTATTCTACTCTGCCGGGACCACACGGCCGAGTAGAATATTTAAGTAGGTACTCCTTTCTTTTTAAAATTTCTGAATAGAAAAACTCAGGTACAAATTTTGCCCTGTCCCGGAGATCGACCTGGGACCCCAAACGCAGATGTCGCTTTAAAGTGCGACTCTATGACTACTTACTGCGCCAATAAGGCAGTTAATTTTTTGTATTAATACGAAAATAATAAAGTCCCAGTGTGCCAAATCTGTGAAGTATCTCCTCGGACGCTATGCAAAGAGTTCTTGGAAACTAAAAGCTTTGCTAAAAGTGAAAGGTTGCAGGCTTATGTTCTATTAGAATTGGCTCTAACTTAAAGACAATTGCCTCGGTAGTGCATACGCTGCTGGTGGTCCCAGGTTTTTTACTCGGGTCGAGACATTTTTTTAAGTTGTGAAAACGTGAGTAAAACAGAAGATGAACGAATGATAGATTTTATGCTTGTTTTTTTATGTGATAGGTAGCATAGGAGCAGACGGATCAGCTGATGGTAAGCAATTGCCGTCGCCCATGGACACCCGCGTGGCGTCACCAGTGGAGTCACAAGTGCGCTGCCAACCCTTAAGCCCCCCTTTCCCCCGGTTTGGGCCTCTGGTACCCTCACTCACGCAGCGAAACACAGCACAGTGCTGTTTCACGCTTCTGTTGGGCTGTGGCATCACTCCGGTCGAGCCGGCCCATTCATGCCGAAGCGTGGCTCTACCAAGGTCAGCGTCCCAACGCTTGTTCTCAATGGTTCTTACATTTTTTGAAATTCTGCGCTACAGATTGATGTGTTTTTTTTTCATAGCTTGCTATTATTGCGCATATGAGACAACTCGGCCAACGTTCTTTAGTAAAAAATTGGTCGGTTAATAAGTTGGATCTCTTTAATCAATTGAGTTTGGATTAATAATACATTGTTAAACACCACACTCTTACACTGTAGAAGTTCCACCAGCTCGTACTAAGCGTTTCGCTTCTTCTTTCTTGGTACGAACTGCCAAGGAATGGACCAACTTGCCGGCTTCTGTATTCCCAGAGAGCTACAATTTGGGTGTCTTTAAGTCGAGAGTGAATAGGCTTCTTCTGGGTGAGCACGCTACATCTTAGACCTTATTGTCAGTTTCCATCAGGTGAGATGAGGTCAAGTGCAAACCCATTTAATTTTGAAAAAACCCAACTAAAATAAAAAAAACATACACATTCAGACAACACAAACTTTGTTAATTCCTACACCTTCTTTACTGGGTCCCACTATAAAGTGAAAAAAATGCCAATATATCATTACACTCAATATGGCCTATGAAGGTTTGTTCGCCTAAGGTACTCCTTACGGATTACGGTAGCCGTGTGGTCCTGGCAGAGTAGAATAGGCCACCCTCACTCTTACGGAGGTGTTGTAAAAGGCGACTTAGGTAAAGCTGCTGGCATGATATCAGCACCCAGAGAAGGAAAACTCTGCATTTATATCAAAACCCTCGCCAACCCGTCTGCCAAGCGTGGTGAGTATGGCAATTATCCCTCATGTGAGCGGCTAACAAACTTTCAATAAAACAAAGCTAACAAAGAAATAAGTCATTTATTCTGTATGGAAAACTAAGTTACAAAAATCATATCATTTGATCCTACCATTCAGGCATATACAGGGTGTATCAGTGGACATTTAGATCCCTTTAACCACGTGCTCTACCAACCATTCTGAACAACATAACCATGCCTGTTTGTATTGGTCTGGGTGTTTCCTATGTATAATATGTACGTATTTCCAAAAGAAAAGTTATATGTATACATATATTTGTAATCCCACTGTTGATTCCGATATCTGTAACACAGGTGCTTGAGCTACCTATCTCGGAGTCAGATCAATGTACCTATGTGTTGTTGTGAAACATAATATGTATACATCTTTTTCACGTACATTATGTACAAATACAAAAAAATATATTGAAAATTATAACCTACAAACGGATATGGAAAAAATAAAAATATTTAAATAAATAAATATTTTACAACATCACATAAATTGACCTGACTCCGAGATTAGTAGCTCAAGCACCTGTGTTACAGATATCAGAATCAACAGTGGGATTACAAATATATACATATAATACTTTTCTTTTGTAAATGCAAACTTATAATACTTAGAAAACACCCAGACCAATACAAAAATGTTCATGCACACAAATGTTTGTACTGTGCGGGGATCGAACCCGCAACCCTTGGACCAAAGGCAGCGTTCACTACCACTGTACCAAACGGGTCGTCAAATTTATATATTTGATCCCCATCCTTTTTTATAATAACCTTTGCAATACTGAATTTCGTTACACTCGAAGTTTCGAGCAGGTAGACTTGGCCGAGACTACCTAGCTGCAATAATGTAGGTAGCTACTTTAGAAAATCCAGAGGTACACGCAAGGATTCGAATTTTGCATCTCATAAACCGTTCAAAAGGCGCAAGTTCGTACCCAGCCATCAAAGAAATAAAATGAAAAATTTGGCTAAAATTCTTGCTTCGGAGAAACATGAGGACGACAAATAAAAGGAAAAGGACCAACAAGACCAGATTCCTTCGAAAACCGTCCAACGGTGAAACGTAAGGTGCGACTTCCTACAAAGATGCACGTTTATTTTTATTCCACGGATGCAATAAAATGCGAAATTTGCATTCTTTAAGCCTTGGAGATGAAAAGTCATGGCGAATGTAATTTTAATTATTATATATGACGGGTGTCCTGGTTCGGCGTCCAAGAGGTGTGCTCCTGGAGCCCAATTCTCGGGTTCGTGATATTTTGAAAACATGGTGGATATCACCTGAAAACAAAAAAAAACTATGTTTTAGTGATATATGTCGTATGAAAATAAATGTCACGAGCCCGAGAATTGGGGTACTGATTAGGCATGTGAAACTCAGGAGTGATTGGGACAAAAAGACGTACATCATTGCAAAAGAGTTAATAACTCAGTAACTCTTTTACTTCCTTTATAACTCTTTACTTCTTTAACTCTCTGATGTGAAGATTGATTTTAGAAATACGAAGTCTGAACAAATATTGACTCATTTTAACTAATATTTTAGAGAATATGATTAATTCTATAAAAATAAGAAAAACTGTCTTTGAAATTGCATATTGATATTTTTATTTCATAAATAAATCTTCTGTGAAAATGTGCATCAATCCAATCACATCAATGCGTCTTTAAATCTTTTTATAACTGAGTTATAACTCCCTTGTCTTTTAAAGGAGTTGTTCTGCGCATCTTTACTCCTGATGATGAGTGACCTTTTGTGCAATGGTTGCTTGCATCTTACCACCTATTTGACTGCCTCGGTGGCGCAGTGGTTAGTTCTTCTTTTTTATCGACCTCAGTAACGTATGAATTAATTAATTAATATAAAAAAATATGCGTTACACCATCAAGATATTCCTAATTTACCATGAAATAATGGCATTGTTTTATCATCTCGTAGGGACTTTAGCATGATTTAACTATGTAAAAAAATATATAAAGCGTGACAGAGGTGTAAATGGCACTAATTTCGGGGGATGTAACGGAGGTTTTCATTTCAATCAAAAAGTACTCTTTATCAATTAAATTTTACATCATGTAATAGTCCATCTGTAAAATAGTACATTAACGAATATTTAGGATATACTTTTTATCATTGGTAGTCTGTTATATAAAAGTTAAATGTTGATTTGTATGTTTGGCTCATTGTGTATAAAAAAGAAGAATGACCCACCTAAGTTTTCGGTAAGAAATTCTTAGTGGCAGCCCGGAGCCTGAAAGTTGGCACACAAACGTTTGTACTGTGCGGGGATCGAACCTGCACCCTTGTACCAGAGGCAGAGTTCACTACCACTGTTCCAAACGGATCGTCGTATGACTCGTGTTTATTAAATGTATTGTGATATCCTTAAATTTTTCTATTTCTTCTCTCTATCTATTTAGAGATAATGGTAGGTACTTGTACGCAAACCTACTTAAGCGAGTTCAACTCTAACATGACTGGGTTTTTCTTTGCCAAGCTGACGGCCAACCTCCAAAACAGAAGAGGCACCCAAAGAAGAAGATAAAATAGAATTCTATCCATAAATGTGTATTAATGGACATAATTATTTTTTATTTTGTGTCTCCTTCTACACTCTATGGCGCGAACGAACACTATCTCGCCTCAGCTACTAATTGGTAGTGAGCACACGCGGCGCTGCTCGCCTTTTGTTTTTCGCGCCCACTCCTCCGAGTGTACTTGCTTACAGTATACTCGAGTACACTCAGGAGTATATTGTTTCACTTGCCGACCGACCAGTTTAATATTGACGTTTTCATTTAAAGCATGGGTTTTTGAGAGGGTTTGTAAAAGTAAAGATACAGGCAGCAACACAGGATTCAGATAACTGTACGGTGTATTAGCTAGATTTGGTAATTTTGTACTAAATTTAATTTAATGTTTATTGTTAAACTTGATAAGCTCATTTTGATCTTTTCTTTTTTTTGTTTTGCCTGAGATACGGGATGTTCCTAGTTCAGGCAGCAAACTTATAATTTGTTCCCTTAGTATAAGTAGATGATAAGTATTTATTGCCGTGTGGTCCCCGGCAGAGTAGAATAGGCCACCCTCACTCTTACCGAGGTGTCGTAAAAGGCGACTAAGGTAAAGCTGCTGGCATGATCATCAGCACCCAGAGAAGGAAAACTCTGCATTTATATCTAAACCCTCGCCAACCCGTCTGCCAAGCGTGGTGAGTATGGCAATTACCCCTCATGTGATTGAGGGAGGCCCGTGCCCCAGCAGTGGGGACTTAAATGGGCTAACGATGATGATGATGATGAGAATGTTAGATCAACAAAATAAGCGAAAAAATCTGCTGTTTCATACAAAATAGAATATCCACGCGGCAATAATGTATGGAACAGCTGATTTTTTTTCGCTTATTTTGTTGATCTAACACCATAAATGGCCCTTATTTGCGATACCTATTATGAGGATTTCGGGATGTGAACGATAAAAAAATAACGGTATATATTAGTAAAATAATAATCCGCATTCAATTTCAATTATTCATTTTGCATTTAGCAATTAAACTCCTGCGCACAAATAACTTAGAGTCTCCCAATTTTACAACTATTAGTTTGTAACCCGAGTCCGTCCGCTGTTCACAGTTAGGAGGCGTTATATTCTGACCTTTAATGGCTTTGAGATAAATATTGTAATTTATATGAGTGTAAAGGCGACTTCGCACTTTTTTTTTTACTAAGATAAGAAGATCATAAATGCAGTACTGGCCGTTTCTAGATGCACCATCATCATCATACTGATGGACTGATGATGGAGATCATAGAAATCAAGTCATCGCTACTATGATGGGATTAGGCTTAATCACGCTAGAGCTACGGTTACCAACACATGCTCATTTTTAGCATGCTTTTTAAGCTTGCTAAATATGAGCATGCTTAATGAACTGTCCACATTTGCTATCAATAAGCATCATCATCATCATTTCAGCCAATAGACGTCCACTGCTGGACATAGGCCTCCCCCAATGTTCTCCACACAGATCGGTCCTGTGCCGCTTGCATAAAATGGATTCCCGCGATCTTCACCAGATCGTCGGTCTACCTTTTGGGGGGCCTGCCACGTCTGCGACTTCCTGTACGTGGTATCCACTCGAGGACCTTTCCGCCCCACCGGCCATCTGTGCTCCTTGCCATGTGCCCTTCCCATTGCCACTTGAGGTATGCAATCCTTTGGGCTATGTCTGTGGCCTTAGTTCTCCTGCGGATCTCATCATTTCTGATACGATCACGCAGGGAGACTCTGAGCATAGCCCTCTCCATTGCTCTCTGGGTGAGTTTGAGCCTCCTTAATCGGCACATTGTAAAACCACGTGTTCTTCTAATCGTTCTGAACAACATTTATTCTATGACTTTTGGAAATTCGCATTAAAAAATCACACACAAAGTCGGTCACGTTACTTGGTCATTTTGTATGGGGAGTTGAAAAAATTCTCGACGAATTTCGAAAAGTCCTGACACAAATAATGTTCAGAATTGTTGGTATAACACGTGGTTAAAGGGACGTACATGTTCACAGATACACCTTATATAGAATTGTATGAATTGAATTCATAAGTATTGAGTATTGAAAAAGGTAACTAAGAAGGCCTAATTTTAGCTGCGTAGTGGAGTAGTCCTAAGGCCATAACGTGGCCAATTTTACAGCCAGCACTCCAGGAAGCCGCTGTGTAATATTAATGTAAGATTGGCCACTAGTTCCATGGACAATGTCCGTGCATAAACTAGTCCGCCCGAATGTCCCCGGACTAATATAGTGACATTCCGGTCTTCTGGCTTTGTATTGTTCGTCTAATAATAAAGGAGGTAACATTGGAGGTGTCAGTTACATTCACAGGTTAAATTGTTTTGTGTATTACATGTCAAAACTAACAGGGATTGTTCGGAAATTTGATATTTTCATTTTATGGTTTCCGTACTCTAAGGTAGACATCGGGACTTAGGTAAGAGTGCAATATTGAGAAATTCATGTCAGATAGGAACGTGGTAAAATATTTGTAATAATATTTGGTTACTTGTACATACAAATATTGGGTAAACTTTCATTGGCTCACTTAGCTTAGTCGGTAAAGCAGTTGCTCGGCTAGCAAAAGATCGTTTGCTCGAGTCCTACTCAAAGACTGTCGATAAATTTTTAATTGTAAAAACGGTAAAAAAACCACCTTTAAAAACCACGGACTTAAATATAAAATAATATTTTAACAATTTATACTTTTTTATTTTTTTATAACAGTACACACGAGAAAAGGTTTCCCTATTGAATAATTGAATGTTGTATTAAATTACAAGACGGGGATGGAGATGAATACTCGAGGGGGTCAAATAACATTTCACAACAGTACACTCGAGAAAAGGTATTAAAAATATTATTATACGTTTTTTATATTGTGGTTTTTGAAGTCGGTTTTGTTTTCGTAGTTAAACTGTTTATGATATTTTTTTTTAAATTTAATAAAACTTGGCATTTATATCCAATTTTAATGTAAATTGACATTTAATTATTATAAACTAAATTTCTATTTAACTTAACATTAATTAAATTTAACTTGACTTTTTTTTTTAACAATATTATGAATGTCAAATATTGTATCGCTATTATTACCTATTATATTTATATATGATCTGTAATTTGGTTTGAAATAATGATATTTAATTTAATTTCGAACTCAGTTGACTTGAGGAAATTGGACAGGTTGTAGATAGTAATCTGATGTGTGGTTGTCTATACATCCCGGCTCAGAAGCAATAGCAACAGTTTTTTCCCACGAAATGAAGCTTATTCATAAATTAATATTTATAATCATGTTTAAATTTACATTTACCATTTTGCATCACTTATAACATCTTTACTGAGAATTTAATATTAAGATGCGCAGGAGTTGCCAAGTAGTTTTCATCGGGTATTTTTATGCGCGATCAAAATAAGGGTAATCATTTAAAAAAGATCTACCAGTTTATGGCAACCAGTGTGCTATTTGTCGCTATGCTTGCAACACTTGACAAGTTAGTAATCAGGGTTGCCACTAAAGTCTTTGCCGACATAAATAATATTTGTTTGATCATTTCGTGAACAAGACAAAATATTTTTCTTTCTATTATAATTTTCCCCCCTTTATTGTAGTCATATCATATCATCATGTAGGTATAACAGCTCCTGCTCTTTTGACCATTTTGAACAACGTAACAGTCATTATAATAGCTATACAATACAAATGATTTTCTGGATTTTATTTTTTCTAGACACAATAACAAAGCAAAGAAGTTAAACATATATATTACTCCTTTGCAAAAAATCACCATATTATAATTTTATTATGATTTAAGACTAAATTTTAAGGTTTAAATTAAATATAGATCAGATACTGTATTTGTGGTGCAAAAAAATCTTGAAAATGACCCTTTTTTACTTGGCAAAATTGACGTTTTTATCAATAAATAACTTATTTATTTTTTTGTAGTTATAAAGACACATTACAGATAACAGTTAAATAAAAACAAAACATTAGAACAAGTAGCTTAAAACTGAACTATTACCTAAAAGTATGCATCCCTGACATTGGTAGGTAAGTATTACTTTATTAAAAAACTTTTTTCTGAAAAACTGTCCTACACGTTCCTAAATTATTTTTGTTCATTAAAGCACAGTTAATTATGGAGTAGTAGTATTAATAATTACTTTACAAATTAAAAAAAGTTAGTATTGAAAATACAACTTCAAAGAAAAACGCCATACAAAAAGACCTAATAATCATTCATTATTAATGAATAAAACACTCTACTGTGTACCGCGATCCTTTGCGCGTAGGATAGACGGGATTGGCGGAGACTATACATTTTGGTCTGGTTCCACTATTAAAGGGTTGCGAAGGTCAGATGGCAGTCGTTTCATTGTCAGACTACCCAAATCATGGTCCAGGGCTCCAAAGTGACAGCAATAGATAGATACACTTTATTGCACAAATATTAGTCTATGGTATACTAGTACAATATAGGCGGTCTGATCGCTAACAGCGACAGCTTTGGATGCAACTGAATTCGACATGCGACAGCCCTTTTTTTTTGGTTTCGCAGGGGGAATGCCGCCGGCTCGAGAGATGAGCCGACTACCTTATGCATATCAGACCACCGGGGGGCGGCCGGGTTATATGGGGCTCTCCTTTGGCGGGGTATTCTCCCAAAGAGAAGCCAGGTAAAGGCATACCCACTAAACTCCCTGTGGTTCTCCCTCATCGCCCATATTGGGGAATATCATGGTGATACAGCCGAAGCCTCCCTCCACGAAATTCTCCGGGTGGATGTCCGCCTATACGGCGGACTAGGCAATTCCTCCCCCGGACATTCGACAACCCTAGTTTAAGACCAGTTGTGAGATTACAGGGCGTCGTGTTACAGTAATAATGACGGATCGGTTTTTAATAATTCGCCAACGAGCCTGACCAGTTTTCGGCTTGCAACAAACTCTATGAGCTGGGGATTAGTGATGCGACTTTAGATTCTCTGTGGAACCATAAATACTCTAGACTTTACAGTAAACCAACTTATGGCTCTTAACTAACAACACCACTTTTAAATGTGGGAGAGCCATGCTTAAGCATGAATGGGCCGGCTCGACCGGAGTGATACCACTGCCTCACCTCCTCACAGAAGACCGGCGTGAAGCAGCGCCTGCGCTGTGTTTCGACGTGTGAGTGAGGTTACCGGAGGCCCAATGGGGGGAAGGGGAAAAGGTTGGCAGCGCACTTGTGACTCCACTGGTGTTGAGGGTGTTCATGGGCGGCGGAATTGCTTACCATCAGGTGATCCGCCTGCTCGTCTGCCACCTCTCATATAAAAAAAAACCGCTTAAGTTGAGGCTCATCCGTGAAGCTGGCCTGTAGAGCCTGGACCACCGTCGACGTGTGGCATGCCTCTCGGTCTTCTACCAGATTCATTTCGAGGAGTGTGCGGATGTTCTACATAATTTGATCCCCCCCAGCCCATTCCATCACCGGATGACAAGGCGCGGTGAAGGCCGCATTTCATCCTTATGTGTAGAACTACCCTTTATCCGCACGAAGCGATTCGCTTCCACATTTATAATGCGGCTAAGGAATGGAACTCCCAGCCGAGGTCTGTTTTTCCTGACCATTATAATCTGGACATCTTTAAGGCAATAGTGAACAGGCATCTTTTAGACAAACGCGTATCATCCTAGACTTCATCGTCGCTTTCCATCAAGTTCGATTGTGATCAAGCGTTAGCATCTTGACCAAAAAAAAGTTGAAAATTGAGGGAGATAGTTTTTGCGCGCATTGCTAACAGGATATACAACCTGTGCCGATAAAGAATGGGATCAGAAATGGCGGCGCTTCTATTCACTTCTCGCTCGCACACTATTTGCGTCTATACTCGCACTCGTGGGTGTGCGAGCGAGAAAGTGAATAGAAGCGCCGCCATTTCTGATCCCATTCTCTATCCACACAGGTTGTAGGTAGTTAATAAATTCTGATCGTGGGAGAGCCACACTTCGGCATGAATGGGCCGGCTCAATCGGGGTGATATCTTGTGGTATCACCGGCATGAAGCAGCGTCTGTGCTGTGTTTCACCGCGTGAGTGAGGGTACCGCCTTTGGTACCCTCACTTTGCCCAGTCTTGCCCAATCTGGGGCAAGAGGGGTTTAAGGGTTGTCAGCGCACTGACTTCACTGGTGTTGCGTCTACTCGTCTGTCACCTGTAAAAAATCAGAATCCGTAATTCGAAAAGTAGTGACAGCACGTAGATCATCACCGCACGATTTTTTTCGTCTTCTGACAAATTGGTAAAAATGACTTCTGCTGTGTTGTTCGATAAGGGACGTTATATCAAACAACAGCACAAACATAGACCTTACCCCAAAGTCATAAGCTCTATAAGCTAAGGATTATTGATGCGACTCTACTTTCTCATTTACTGAGGAACTTCGGAACACAAATTGACCTGATCCACTTTTGTTATGGGTAAGAGCACTTTTGTTCATCATTTCAGCCAATAGACGGACTGCTGGACATAGGCCTCCCCCAATGTTCTCCACACATATCGGCCCTATGCCGCCCGCATCCAATGGATTCCCGCGATTTTCACCAGATCATCGGTCCACCTTGTGGGGGGCCTGCCACTTTTGTAATGGGTTTGAAATCCACGACGGAATCACAAATATTACTTATGGTTTAAGGGTGTCAATCGGAAATCCATGCGTAGAGAGCACTTTTTTGGGCACCCTGAACCAGCAGTTTTTGAGCTGTGAACTTTTTTCCCAATATTGGTGAATTTTCTACCTCGCCAACTTTTTAACGTCCTCGCTCGACCGATTCAAACAAATCTGGAGAAAAAACTTATATGCTTATTAAATTTCTTTTTTGCAAAGAGGATAAGTTGCAAAAAATATTTCAGTTTTTTTTTCTGGAAATATCTAACTGTCAGGGATTCCCCAAAATTCGTAAAAAGTTTACAACTCGATAACTCCCTAAAATCAATTAATATTGATCGACCAATATCTTTTGCAGGCCAGTTTTTTCTCTCGGTCTAGATTATGATAATAATATGAGCAAATAGATAATAATAAAAGCGGTAAACAATGAGCCAAGCCCCATCACTACATCAGATTATAGACGCGTTGATAGTTTGATAGCTTTGTTTTACGCAATGACGTGTATGAATAATAATGACTAAGTGTTTTACTCTAACCAGTCCGAACAAAGGTCTCTAGATAAACACAAGAATTATATGAATGAAGTAACAAACACAATTAATATTACAATTATATTAAATTACCTCTCTTAAATTTTATGCAGTTATAAATATTGAAAAATAATGGGCATGTTGACAAAGCGGGAATTAAATGAAAATAAATTAATTGATGCCACACTCTAATATTAGACTCGTTTTCGTCCTAAATAGCTTAAGTAATTGTATAACAAATATCAGGCAACAGAAAAAAGAAGAAATTAACATAACTTAATTATTCTCAATCAAATGGACAATTGTTTGAAAAATATAATAACAGTTTTAATTTCTGTATTGCATAATTAGTAATTGAGTTCTTGACGTGTAATTATATTAATAAATAAAAATAATTCTCAAAAGAATCTATGGTATTCTATTAATTTTCATAGAAACAGACTATATTCAAGGACCTCGGAATTGGCATTTGGTGTCGCCCGCGTCAGTTTCGAATTTGGCTTTTCTTTTTACCGCATATAGTACTCGTAATAAATTCCGGTAAACGACTATCAAACATATTCTTCATCTTAGCGTGTGATTCCTGGACTATCAAACATACTATTTCGCTAATTAAGGTGACGGGTAGGGCACACTAGCGACGCAAATCGATTTTAATTTTTAGCTACTAAATCGGATCTATTTTGAACTTTTTCGGGGTTACCACCTCTCGGCAAACACTTACACTATTAAATAACCATGCATTAATGTTGGGTCCGTTTTTGTACGCAAAAAAGTGATTACCGCCAAAAGCGGCCTCTTTTAGCGTGAATCAATTTTTCGAGTACAAAAGTTAATAAATAGTTTATACTATGTCATATCACTTATGTGTTAGCCGAGAGGTTGTAACCTTGAAATTGTTTAAAATAGATCCGGTTTAGCAGCTAAAAATTAAAATCGATTGGAGTCGCTAGTGTGCCCTACCCGTCACCTTAAAAACCTTTGAATCAGCTGATTTCATGTCTGACTGGGTTAGAGGTTACAAATGTAATTTGATATTCCGACGCCATCGCTAACAAAAACAAGTGAAAGCAAACAAATTTCCCCGCAATCAAAACCCAAATGACGTCACGGTTACGTCATAGTATTCTAGCCACTCCTCACGACAAATCAGGTCAGCCTGTTCAAAGTTAGCATCTAATGTTGACTAACCCCGCCGTGCCATGGGGTGTGTCGGGTAATTATCTAATTGGTTTGTTTTCCCTCGTTAAGGTGACGGGTTGGGCACATAAGCGACGCCAATTGATTTTAATTTTCAGCTACTTAACCGTATCTGTTTCAAACGATTTCGGGGTTACAACCTCTTGGCAAACACTTATCATCATCATCAGCCCATTTAAGTCCCCACTGCTAGGGCACGGGCCTCCCTCAATCACATGAGGGGTGATTGCCATACTTACCACGCTTGGCAGACGGGTTGGCGAGGGTTTTGATATAAATGCAGAGTTTTCCTTCTCTGGGTGCTGATGATCATGCCAGCAGCTTTACCTTAGTCGCCTTTTACGACACCTCGGTAAGAGTGAGGGTGGCCTATTCTACTCTGCCGGGGACCACACGGCCAATACTATTTATTAAATAACCATGAAAAAATGTTGGCTCCAAGGCGTACGCGAAAAATTGTTTAATAAATTTTTCGACTACAAAAACGGACCAACTATTTGTGCATGGTTATTTAATAAATAGAATAAGTGTTTGCCGAGAGGTTGTAACCCCAAAATTGTTTAAAATAGATCCGGTTTACTAGCTAAAAAATAAAATCGATTGGCGTTGCTAGTGTGCCCTACGCGTCACCTTAAGTCAGAACTTGGCTGTGTGTAGTAAATAGAATTTTGGTGGTGGTAAAAAGTTTTGAGGTGTTCCTCGAATCGACATAACAGCTTACGATTTTTTTTCCTAGAAGAGCTATATATAGAGCTATCGTGCTACTTTTGTATATGCTTTCGATGTCAATCATTTTTTTTTTATGTAATAGGTAGGCAGACGAACAGACGGATCACCCGATGGTAAGCAATTGCCGCCGCCCATGGACACCCGCCACACCAGTGGAGTCACAAGTGCGCTGCCAACCTTTAAGCCCCCCCTATACCCCGGATTGGGCCTCCGGTACCCTCACTCACGCAGCGAAACACAGCACAGTGCTGCTTCACGCTGGTTTTCTGTGAGGCCGTGGTATCACACCTTGGCTTTCCCACGGTAAAATTAACTGCCTGTTTTCATCCACAGTTGATGGGCACCCTCCTGTTTTATGCTGGTGGGGGTTTTTAGGGAGGCTAACGAGCAAGTGGATTACCTGGTGGTAAGTGATCACGGATACCCATAGTAAAGAACCTCATTAGACGCAACAGAAGCGCTTTCGGCCGAATAAGAAGGAATAGAGTCATATGTTAAAGATGTCAGTGTCAGAATGCCCTCGGTCCAGAGAGCTGATGATGATAATGTAATAAACAAGCTTCAGTTTATTCAGCTTTTGAAATGCTTCACAAAGGTACGTCATACAACAGGTTCAGGTGATGAGTCTGCTCGTCTGCCACCTATCACATAGAATAATTTGCTCATTCTCCCCTTGTAAAAATTACATATATCCTCCCGACTTTTTTCTGAATGCCAAGCTAATGGTAGAAATACATACATTTGTAACCAAACTACGAACCTCCGTTTTTTAATGTGATTGGTGGCAGACGAGCAGACGGATCGCCTGATGGTAAGCGATTGCCGCCGCCCAGCCGTGTGGTCCCGGCAGAGTAGAATAGGCCACCCTCACTCTTACCGAGGTGTCGTAAAAGGCGACTAAGGTAAAGCTGCTGGCATGATCATCAGCACCCGGAGAAGGAAAACTCTGCATTTATATCAAAACCCTCGCCAACCCGTCTGCCAAGCGTGGTGACTATGGCAATTACCCCTCATGTGATTGAGGGAGGCCCGTGCCCCAGCAGTGGGGACTTAAATGGGCTGACGATGATGATGATGTCATCATCATAGACACCCGCAACACCAGTGGAGTCATAAGTGCACTGCCAACCTTTAACCCCTTTTCCCGCGGATCGGGCCTCCGGTACCCTCACTCACGCAGCGAAGTAAGTAAGTAAGTATTGTTTATTTGCCAGAATATGGTTACAAATGATCTTAAATAAATAAATTCCAACATATTCTATCGATGAGTCAATGTGTAAATGTCTTTCAAAATTTTAATACTTCAATTCATAATTATTTTGATTAGTTTTATACGAAACACAGCACAGTGCTGTTTCACGCCATTTTCTCCGAGGCCTTGGCATCACACCGGTCGAGCTGGCCCATCCATGCCAAAGCGTAGCTCTCCCACGGTCAACGCCACGGTCCGTCAGGAAAGTGCATGATTTATCCACTAAGACCCGATGTTCTCACATAAGGAATCAATATTCATAATGAAACATAAATATAGCTGCATATAGCTCCCCCTTATTGATCCAAGAAACAGAAATCTTTTTCAATAAACATTATTTGTTTATTCAATCCACGCCTTGTTCATTATTGAACAACATAAAAATCACATCATTCAGACAAGTAATGTGCACGAAGAGTTGTTAGCTCATCGTAACGTCATCCATTCATTCGATTCGTAATATTAAAACAAGCATTCTAAATGCGATAATCTTTATGGCTATGGAATAAGGTTTAGAGTTGAGTTGGGGTTAGGGAATATGGGTACCACTTTTGTGGTAGTGAGGAGGGTCAAGTTCTTAATTTTTGCTGTACTTACAAATTCACACCGTTATATATCGTTAGGGAGACAAGTCCTATATGATACAGCAACAAAATATTTCTGGCCGGCACTATGACTAAAAAAGAGGAAGTCCTTTCCTTTGTTGATCAGTCACTTTAAAGCCGACAAGAAGTAAAATCTTGAGTTGACAAAAGCACATCAATTTTTTTTTATTTTGGCTCTACCCGAAGATAATTCGCCAATGTCAAGTAATTTAATGAGAATAAGTAGGTAGTCAACAGTCGAAGTCAGTCAAAGTCACAGTCACTCAATAAAACGCCGGTGTTTTACGTTTTATCGACCTACGGATTCAGCGGATATCACTCTAAATGCAATCGCAGGTTTTAAGACTCTATTTGGTCCAAGCAAGTTGTCACGAGACAACGCACTCGACAGTCGACACACAATAGCAGTGTTGAAAACGATACAATCCAACGATTCATTATTAGGATCACTTTGCGGCACTTCACTGCACAAATAAACACCGAATTTGAACTCTAAAAACCACTAGACAATAATTTAAAACCTTTGAATTGCATCCCGCCGAATCTACATCAATCAAAATTATTAAAATCGACATTGAGTTATTTCAAATTTTCAAGAGAGAGCGTAATTTCAAGAATCTGCCTGCATTGGTGTTGCAAGTGTCCATGAAAATAAACATACTTTATTCAATTTATGTGAATACTTAGAATGGATATTGCTTATCATCAGGACGCGATCAAAGCCGTGAATCGGCTGAATTCCAATAAGCAGAATTTTGTAAGCCCGTACACCATCTTCCAAATATTGGAAGAAATCGATTTGAGTTAATTATTTACATACAATATGAATTCCTTCAAACGAAGAGAGACCGTGGGAGAGCCACGCTTCGGCATGAATGGGCCGGCTCGACCGGAGTGATACCATGGCCTCACAGAAAACTTGCGTGAAACAGCAGCAGCGGTGAGTTTCCTTGTTTTGTAATGTGCCAAATAAAGTTATCATTCATATATACCGAAGGCCTAATCCGGCGGTGAGGTGAGTTTAAAGGTTAGCAGCGCACATGTGACTTCACTGGTGTCCATTTTTTTTATATATGAGATATTGCAGACGAGCAGACGGATCACCTGATGGTAAGCAATTCCGCCGCCCATGGACACCCGCAACACCAGTGGAGTCACAAGTGCGCTGGGAACCTTTTCCCCTTCCCCCCCTTTGGGCCTCCGGCAACCTCACTCACACGGCGAAACACAGCCCAGGCGCTGCTTCACGCCGGTCTTCTGTGAGGCAGTGGTATCACTCCGGTCGAGCCGGCCCATTCATGCCTAAGCGTGGCTCTCCCACATTCATCCCACATCAGTCCATGGGCGGAGGCAATTGCTTACCATCAGGTGATCCATCTGCTCGTCTGCCTCCTATCACATAAAAAACGAAGCGTGAAGAAGCATCTCGCGGGCTAGTATGGCAGTGCCAACGGAGGTGATGCCTTGACAATTGTAATTGCAACGTGGGCTCTTCTATTTCCTACCATCAGGCCCAGGAGAGCCAATATACTGTGTCACTATTTAAAAAAAAACATAATCCAGAGCTCAAAAAAGAAAGTAATTATGTACTGTATTTTTAGGATCTCAATCTGACGCCTGCGTTTCTTGTTTAATTTTATTCACTGTTTTATTCAGAACTTGGCCCACTATTATTAGCTCCTATTTAACAGTTTATTTATTCTCGTCCTTGACAGTGCCGAGCCTAAAATAGTATACAGTCCAAAACGGTCCCCGACATGAAACCCCATCTTTTGTCACGCAACGGATAACAAATGAAAGCAGTTAGTTGCCATGCTTGCCATCATCTATCATTGATGCTTCCTCACTTTTGAAAGGAACTTGGCTTCATTTTTACAAGCCTTTATTTAACTTGCAAAGTTTGTAAAGGTACAAATAGCCACATAATTAAGTACACACTATTGTGATATGAATAAGACGCCCTTCAAGGCGCTGTGGCTAATGTGTTGAGCCCAATCGTGGGGTTGAAATTAGGTAATCGGGAAGAATAATTTTGGGTAATTAAAGGGAGTGGACTGGCATCGCATCTGTGGAACGGCAAACAAATGTATGTCTAATGTGGTCTCAATTATCAGGGACAAGATGGCTTAAGGTGACGCGTAGGGCACACTAGCGACGCCAGGGAATTTTAATTTCTAGCTACTAAACCGAATCTATTTTAAACAAGTTCTAGTTACAACCTCTCGTCAAATACTGATACTATTTATTAAAAATTTATTCACGCCAAAAGTGGCCGCTTTTGGCGTGTAATCAATAATCAATTTTTCGCTTACGCGTTGTACCCAAAATTTGTGGACGGTTATTTAATAAATTACCATCCACAAATTTTGGGTACAACGCGTAAGTATAATATGAATAAATCAATTTTCGCTTACGCGTTGTACCCAACATTTGTGGATGGTTATTTAATAAATAGTATAAGTATTTGACGAGAGGTTGTAACCCCGACGAGCCCAAACGAGCAAGCGAGTCACCTGATAGAAAGCAATCATCGCCGCCCATTAACATCGGCGAAATCAGAGAGATCGCTAATGCGTTGCCGGCCTTTTTAAAAAGAAATACGCTCTTCTCTTGAAGGTCCCTAAGTCGTAGCCGTCAGGAAATACTCCCATAGGTAAACTGTTCCACAGAACTGAGGTACGTGGTAGAAAGTTCCGCGAAAAACGCACAGTATTAGACCGCCATCCATCGAAATAATGAGGATGGAATGACTATCGCTTGCGTGTGGTTCGATGTAAGAATTCAGCTGCAGGGAGTAGATCAAACAGTTCCTCAGAGCACTCCCCATGATAGATGCGGTATAGAATGCTGAGGGAGGCTATATCACGCCGCAGTACCAGAGGATCTGATCAAGTCAAGTCACCGACAATTCGAGCAGCCCTACGTTGTACGTTGTAACTTTTTGTCTCTATCTAACGCGAGCGAAGCCGCAGGCAAAATCCAGTTTATTATACCTATTTACTAATTCTCGTTCCTCGAGTCATCCTTCTATTTTATACAGTTCCAAAAATATCACCACCCACTTAATTTATACAAAGTTAAAGTCAACTAGTTTGGAATTTGACGTGTTCAGACATTAAGGTCATTCCCATTTACCCCCATTTTCCCATTTGGGCAAGTTTAAAACGGCAAACTTTTCCCTGAGTCAGTAATTATACTATGCCGTGTTGGTGCCGATTAGACAATGTCATAGTACATGAAGGTCCAGTGAGGATGAAGCATTGAACCAGCAAACGCACGCTTTAAGGCGACGGGTAACCCTAACTAGCGACACCATTCGTTTTTAATTGTTAGCTACTAAACCGGATCTATTTTAACAATTTCGGGGTACAACCTCTCGGCAAATATTTATACTATTTACATCGTCAGCCCATTTAAGTCCCCACTGCTGGGGCACGGGCCTCCCTCAATCACATGAGGTGTAATTGCCATACTCACCACGCTTGGCAGACGGGTTGGCGAGGGTTTTGATATAAATGCAGAGTTTTCCTTCTCTGGGTGCTGATGATATGCCCAGCAGCTTTAACGCTTGGCAGACGGGTTGGCGAGGGTTTTGATATAAATGCAGAGTTTTCCTTCTCTGGGTGCTGATGATCATGCCAGCAGCTTTACCTTAGTCGCCTTTTCGACACCTCGGTAAGAGTGAGGGTGGCCTATTCTACTCTGCCGGGGACCACAACGCTACTTACATACTATTTACAACCATCTATTAATAACCATGCACAAATGTTGGGTGCGTTTTTGTACGTGAAAAATTGATTACCGCCAAAAGCGGCCACTTTTAGCGTGTTCAATTATTCAGGTACAAATGTTGGGTCCGCATTTGTGCATGGTTATTTAATGAATAGTATAAATGTTTACCGAGAGGTTGTAACCCCGAAATTGTTTAAAATAGATCCGGTTTAGTAGCTAAAAATTAAAATCGATTGGCGTCGCTAGTGTGCTTTACCCACTTCTTCCTTTTCACTCACTTCTTTCACTTAGTTCATTTTTACTTAGTATGCGAAAAATAGTTCAGCGTTTCTCGATAGATGGAGCTTGTAAAAAGCAATCAATCAGGTGGTTCGGCGTTGTTTCGATAGATGTCATTATGCATTTTTACATCGCGCTAGTAAAGCATGTTTCCGAAACAATGACGTCTAGCCGCCTGCCCATATTAGTAATTTTAAAATATATGAAAAGCATCAAGTGATCCAGAAGGTATTCGGATTTTTATTAGGTATGTAGCAATAATACCCCGGAAAGCACGTTAAGCTGATGGTCTTGCGGTCGATCCCTCTCCGGTCGTGTCACAGTTGTGACCATCCATCCATCCACCCATCGGAATATGAGGGTAAGGGAATAGATGGTGCACTTGTGCTTGCGCACACACTTGAGCACTATAATATATCCTGCGTACGTGGCTGATAGTTGAGATTGGCCGCTGTAAGCGTAATCGGTTGGAGGATATCATTATTATTTTACTAAAATTTAATTTAATTAAAATACCCGCGTGAAAAAGTTAACCCTCAGAAATGATAGAGAAATGAACATAAAAATAAATGATAATATCATCCAACCGATTCCGGCTAAGGGGGCCAATCTCAACGATCAGCCACTTACCCAGGATAAATTATTAATACCAGTTTGACACCAGAGAGGGATCGGGCGCAGGCCCAACAGCTTAACTTGCGGGGGTAAAAGACCCCCAACTTCCAGTCTCTAGGCTGATACTGAGAATTTCTTAACAGATCAACTGGCCTAAAGCCGTCCCGTAACGAACGAGAATAAACCTGTCGCATCCAAACAAAGAAGACACACAGCGCGGGTGAAAGAGAGGGAAAATCAGATTCGGACTGTGGTGGTTCGTGTTCTAGTGAAGAGGAGATGAGTAAAACTCGAAGTCCAGATTCGTATTGATTTTATTTACAACTTACAACTATTTATATTAAAACTAATCCTACATCTTATTGGCTAAAATAAATCTACAAATCAGAACACATTATTTATTGCCAATCACAAATTAGTTGTGAACTACCTCCGGAGGACGCGCAGTATTTATGTGGAGGGCCACGGAGAGACAGAGAGGGCGCGCTCGGACCTCTCGCGCCGAGGTTATAAATATAAGCGGCGTGGAGTGCGCGCGCCTCGCAGTCGTGCGATGTTTTGCTTGCGAGTATGACGGTCTCCCATAGGACGTAACGTCTGCCTTAAACTAGGCCCTCAGGCACAAATTTTGGCCCGACCCGGAGATCGAACCCCGTCGCTAATGCGACTTTGATAAGTGCGACGCACTACCCACTGCGCCAAAGAGGCAGTCTAATACTAAGTACTACTGTACTGATCATCACATTTACTATGTCAATAAAGCTTTGTTGTTGAGGCGAAGGCGAAGGTCTGCCCCATCAACCATGCCCGTGGTTTAGTTTTCGGCTAATTTATAAATAATTGACTAAGTTTTTGATGTTAGCATTTATTAGCATGAATATTGTAAATAGTGACCCGCCTTCACTTCGTTTTGGGACTTCATCATCATCATCTTAGCGTTTTGTCCCGGTGGCGTCTCAAGCTGTCGCTTCGGAGCCCGGGGTCCGCTTTCCTCCTTCGACTCCGCCACTGCGCGCGGTCTTGTGCATCCGTAGTGGTCAGTTTATTAGCACGCATGTCATCCCTTACGATGTCAAGCCACACCTTTTTAGGTTTACCCCTTCTGATGGGACCCAGCGGTGGTGCCATGGCCAGACATTTGTTTCCCACGTAGCTGTCCGGTTTTCGCAGGACATGACCGTATCATCGTAGGCGACTCTCCAGTAGTTTGTCTGCTATGTCACGGATATGAAGGCTCCCACGTATGCGTGAGTTTCTCACGCGGTCTTTTCGCGTAACTCCACACATCCACCTCAGCATGTTCATCTCCGTGACATGCAACTCTTGCTTGTGTCGCCCAAGTACAGGCCAAGTAGTCGTTCTGGGACTTCATTTTTTTATATTATGGCTCGAAGATATCTTGCCAATGTCAAGTAACTTATTGAGAATAAGTGGGTACCTAGTCAACAGTCAAATAAAAAGAAATTAATATAAAAAGAAATCGTATTTCATACTGTTTTAGTTAATAAAAGTATACTTATCATTCATTCATTTCATTACAATCACCCTTTCCACTTCCGAACAACACGTGCTGGACAGCGTTGCCATCCGCATACCATCCAGACAATGGCGGCGCCCACCAAGAGGTTTGGCTCCTCGTTCTTGCCCCGAGCCATCAAGACATGGAATGCCCTCCCAGCTCATGTGTTTCCTCCTTCTTACAATCCGGTGTCTTTTAGGCGGGGCGTGAAGCGGCATCTCAGCAGGCCATCAGGCAGACCTAATGGGTACTGTGTTAGTTCATTTGTGCCTGTCAACCTCATATTTGGATTTCACGGCCGCTTACCATCAGGCAGAGTGAGGTCATCCCGATTGGCCTTTCTATAAAAAAAAATAATAAAAAACCGGTGGATTAGCACTGATCCATAAAAAGGCCCATAATATACAGGTTGTTTAAAAAATTGCTTCAAAATGCAACGCGAAAATTACCACCCCATCTTTTGGGAGTAGGTCGGCTAACCTTCATAATGACATTGTGGCGATGTCGTTCCATGGGGGAGGCCCATGACTTGCACGCGATAATTTGGACGGAACACCATTATCGTCGCTCTTTTGTGTAATTATGGAAATTTTCGCCAAGGTCCGCTTATATGGTTGTGTAGATAGATACCTAACGTGTTGCTTGATATATTATTATGGTGGAAAATGGATAAAGTTAAGCAAAGGAAATAAAAGGTTGGAGCTGCATAAAGATATCACAGATATAACATTTTTTTTATATCATAGGTGGCAGACCAGTAGACGGATCTTAAGTTGTATTCTTAAATAATTTAATTCAAGTTATTGCTGGATTTCTGCCGTGGTATCACTCCGGTCGAGCCGGCCCATTCATGCCGAAGCATGGCTCTGTATCTCTCCTACAGTAAATATAGAACAGATGCCTTCAGAGACCTATATTTTATACACGTTTTTCATGAAAAGTGCTTAATTAATCCATAATAATAATAATATCCTCTCTACGATTACGGCTACGGCGGCCAAACTTAGCGATCAGTCACGTAGGTAGGTAAGCAGGATATATTATAGTGCTCAAGTGTGTGCGCAAACACAAGTGCACTCTCAATTCCCGTACCCTCATATTTCGATGGGACAACTGTGTGACTAATCTGGAGAACGTTTTGTCCATTCATTTTTTACAGTCATGCTCCTATTCGAGTTAACACTCGACTGAGAGAACTCGTAGAGAGGATATTATTATTGTTATGGACTATTGTGCTGGTGTTTTGATCAAGCTTTTCAATCAATCAACGAAACCTTATTCTCCCAAAATAGTTTGATGATAGGTACTGAATGCGGACCACTGATGCGCAAACGTAGCTTACATCTGGGTGTGAGCAATGGTAATGGACTGTATGAATAAAAGAGTGATTAAAATAGGTCATCATCTCGATGGATGGCGGCCTAATACTGTGCATTTTTCGCGGAACTTTCCACCACGTACCTTTGTTCTGTGGAACGGTTTGGCTGCAGAAGTATTTCCCGACGGCTACGACTTAGGGACCTTCAAAAGAAGAGCGTACTCTTTTTTAAAAAGGCCGGCAACACATTAGCGATCCCTCTGATTTCGCGGATGTTCATGGGCGGCGTTGATTACTTTGCATAAGGTGACTCGCTTGCTCGTTTGGCCGCCTCTAGCATAAAAATATCATCATCATCATTTCAGCTAATAGACGTCCACTGCTGGACATAGGCCTCCCCCAATGATTTCCACACAGATCGGTCCTGTGCCGCCCGCATCCAATGGATTCCCGTGACCTTTACCAGATCGTCGATCCACCTTGTGGGGGGCCTGCCACGGCTGCGACTTCCTGTACGTGGCCTCCATCTCGAGGATCTTTTCGCCCCAATGGCCGTTTGTTCTTCTCGCTATGTGCCCTGCCCATTGCCACTTGAGGCATGCAAATAAAAATATATTAATAACAAAATGATCAAACCAACCGCTATGACGTACATGCACAAGAAGAGATAGACATAGTCAAAACATAACATAACAATAAACATTATAAAGACTCTAAAATGGCTCACTGAGACTGGGTAAGCACTTTTTGAGCTGGGGCTCAAAAAGTCATTGGGATGAAGCTGGGGATCTCCGTCCCAAACATTTTTTTTTATTATTTGAAAGAATTGGGGTGACCAGTAGTTGATCTGTTGTGGCAACCCCAGAACCTATTACAGTACCTCATGTATCTCCAGCTCCATGATAAACCCGAGAATGGAGCTGATGGAGGAGCTTTTTAGATCTCGTCTGCCGATATCATGTGTGCTCCCAGGTAACGGCTTCTGCAGTGGTTCAGCGCTTTGCACTCGCCGAGGACGTGGATAATCATTTCCTCATCCTTGCGACAGAACCTGCAGATGTTGGTATCTGAAAGGGCCATGTTGTGCAGGGGCTTGATTAATTTGCAGTGCCCCGTGAGGCTCAGTTTTATTATTTCTACAGCTCGTTTCTGGTCGAACGCCTTGGACTGTTCTAGTATTTTCCAAAATTCAGTGCTTTGCTTATGCTCCCATGCTTTTAACTCCAACCTGACCATGCAGGCTGGAACGCGGTGGGCTCTTGGGCTCTCTGCCCCGGCCTTTGCTAACACGTCAGCGACGTCGTTGCCTCTGATATTGCAATATCCCGGTACCCGAATCAGCTTTGCCCAAGCCCCAACGAAGCTAGGGATCTTAGTCGGAAACAATTACCTCATATTTCGCTTTTATTTTGCTTTATTCTATTTTGTGTTGCATTAGACTGTATGACTTGGTATGAGGATAATAAACCATTGTCAAAAAGTTGGCGATTAAAAAGAGTAACTGGCGAGTTTCTTGCCGGATCTTCTCGACCAGAAACAACTTTCCGAGCCGGTGGTAGAATCGCATTATGTTTATTTACTTTTTTTTAGTATATTTTATGTATCAACATATATATGTATTAACATGTAAATTATTACATAAGTACTTATAAATAGTTTTAAATCATTCAAATGTATGACGATTTGTAAGTGCTGTGTACAAGCCTATGCAAATAAAGAATTATTTGATTGATTGATTGATTAATATACATACTTTCTGTAAAGTGTAGGATTTGGGACTGATATGTAGCACAGTCGCGATCACAATAGATCGAACTGGTCGCGGTGATACTGGTCTGAATATGACCTGCATAGATGCCCTCTTAAAATAATAAAAAAAAAAAACAGATAAATATCTAGGTTAAATTTAAACACAAAATATTTGGTAAAAACCAAAATTCTCTGCTATCATCGGAACGATCTAGAGATAATTATCTACCACTTGGTATTTTTAGAATAGATAGCACACGCGATTCATGTCTAAGTATTCCACATAGTTTCCAAACCAAGGAGTTGAGAAAAGGCTTTAAGACATGGCATTTTTGGCTTTCCCAGCATTTAGAATTGACTATAATACTATCTCTTTCATTCCGCTTCGTAAACAACACGTAAAGGAGTTGCCAAGTGCGTTTCGGCTCTTATACAACTTCGGGCGTCCGATAACTAATAGGTAATATAAGATATAGATAGAATATAAGTAAATCTATAATTAAATTGAAAATTTAAAAACCCCCGACGGCGGCCATATTGGATTTGAAATTTGTTACAATAAATATATTCTGCTACTCAAACCCTTATATAAGATACCCATATTGTGGGAGTTGTGTTAAAACATACAATCAATAACTATGTGACGGCGGCCATCTTGGATCGTTTTTTATCCAACATAGAGAAGAACACTCTGCCCTTATTCATCTTTCAAACAAAAAAAAAACAAAATCTAAAATCGGTTCATTTTTTCGGGAGCTATGATGCCATAGACAGACACACAGACACGTCAAACTTATAACACCCCGTCGTTTTTGCGTCGGGGGTCAAAAAGGGTAACGTGCGTTCTCCAAAAGGTACCTAAGTTTTTCTACATCCACGTGACAAACAATGCTAAGTACACGGAAACATTGTCGCCAAACTTGGCCGACAGTTGTGCAAGTTATATCGTTCTCCCCACAACTACCACCGACTAGTTTCTTGATTAACTTTTGTGTATAAAAGAATAGGTAAATGTTTCGAACTTGGCAATTTAACTGCAAATGTACAAACTTTCATAAATAATAAATAAATAATTATTTCACAACATCACATACATTGATCTGACTCCGAGATAGGTAGCGCAAGCACCTGTGTTACGGATATCAGAATCAACAGTGGGATTACAAATAATATGTACATATAAATAACGCCACACGGGGGCCGTGTGGCCCCCGGCAGAGTAGAATAGGCCACCCTCTTTCTTACCGAGGTGTCGTAAAAGGCGACTAAGGTAAAGCTGCTAGCATGATCATCAGCACCCGAGAAGGAAAACTCTACATTTATATCAAAACCCTCGCCAACCCGTTTTCCAAGCGTGGTGAGTATGGCAATTACCCCTCATGTGATTGAGGGAGGCCCGTGCCCCAGCAGTGGGGACTTAAATGGGCTGATGATGATGATGACATATAAATAATACACATATGTACATTACAAATATGTAATAGTGCGTATATTTTTAAGTGTGTTATTTACAAATATAAATTGCAAAAGATTGCTATACGAGTAAAATATCAACTATTAATACTGTTTTATATAATAATGTCATACATAGGTATATGATAATTATTAGCGTGATTTTCCCCATGCACCTTATTTTTGAGTTTCCGATATTACGGCTCTATTGTAAGCGCCATGGTCACGGAGTAACATAGCCGAAATATCGGAAACTCAAAAATAAGGTTGGCAGAATTCCCGTAAATAACTATTCTAATGTTAGTGACCATGAAAGTTTAAAACTATATATGATTCAGTTGGTTTGGTTCCCCTGCTAAATAGGTTGCGAAGGTCAGACGGCAGCCGCTTCATTGTAATTACCAGAGTCCCCAAATCCTCAATCCTGATCCAAGCGTATATTGTTGATCTAACATGCTAAATGGATTTTATTCTCGATACATATTATGAGGTTTTTGAGATGTCTATAAAAAAATAACTTTATAAAAATCTTTTAATCTTCTATACTTATTTAAGGCGACAGGTAGGGCACACTAGCGACACCATTCGTTTTTAATTGTTAGCTACTAAATCGGATCTATTTTAAACAATTTCGGGGTTACAACCTCTCGGCAAACACTTATTCCATTAGCGGTAGGCCTAACTAGCGACACCATTCGTTTTTAATTGTTAGCTACTAAATCGGATCGATTTTAAACAATTTCGGCAAACACTTATTCTATTTATTAAATAACCATGCACAAATATTGGATCCGTTTTTGTACGCGTAAGCGTTGGATCCAACATTTGGTTATTTAATAAATAGAATAAGTGTTGTGTTGTGAGTGACCTTAAGAAAAGGAAGGATAAAATAGTAACGTATGTAAGTATCATTCAAGACATAATTGTTGCAATTTTTTCAATAACAAGTAGGTATGTAGGTATATTCTCATTGATATTTATCCCTATTTGCTTCTCGGTAAGTATTAAATTATAAACCTAGAAAATCCATTACAAAGATTTTCCCCGGGTAAATAAGAAAAACGGCCAAGTGCGAGTCGGACTCGCCTATGAAGGGTTCCGTAGCAGCAAGTAAGATATATGGAGGGTAAATTGCGGTTTACGGTTTATAACGTATTAAAAAAACTACTTACTAGTTTTTATGGTAATGTATATGATATATTTTATTTAGTTTTATAATTCATTTATTATAGAAGTTAAAGGGGGGGGGGGGGGGCACAATTTACGCAAAGTATTGTGCTTAGAAAAAAAAGATGCTAAAAGCCTCGACATTATTTTAAAGACCTACCCATAGATACCCCACACGTATAGGTTTGATGTAATGAAAAATTTTGAGTTTCAGTTTCAAGTATGGAGTCCCCCCCAATTTTTTTATTTTTTCCAATTCTTGTAAAAATCGTAATGCGGTTAATAAAATACATCTATTTGCCACGTTTCAATAGTATAGTTCTTATAGTTTCGGAGAAAAGTGGCTGTGACATACGGACGGACGGACAGACATGACGAATCTATAAGGGTTCCATTTTTTGCCATTTGGCTACGGAACCCTAAAAAAGCGTTCCGTAGTAGCAAAATCTTTTCACGGTTTATGCATTTATATCTTTTTTTAACCCTAAATATTTATGAGC
This sequence comes from Marasmia exigua, assembly GCA_019059595.1. Classification (NCBI taxonomy): domain Eukaryota; kingdom Metazoa; phylum Arthropoda; class Insecta; order Lepidoptera; family Crambidae; genus Marasmia; species Marasmia exigua. The sequence continues at coordinate 15,933,563 of CM032485.1, forward strand.
TAAGTATGATACAATCATTTTTATATTGTTTTTAACTAGTGATTAAATCTATAATCTCAGATAACCGTAAGGGAAGTTGCGAGTCATATCCAACATAATTTTTGGTCCGTAGTTTGTTTTTCTAACAATAGTTAGCTAAAAAAATAGTTTGATTACAAGGAATTACGCCACTTTGACGCTGTCACTTTGACTATTGGTTAGACAGTTAACTATTGTTAATTTAACCAAAAGGTAACTACGGATCAAAAATCGGCCCTTAGAGGACTTCCTGTGTCTCGGCCACATTTTGTAACATTGGTTATATTTTTTTATTTATTTTTACAATGCATTAAAAAGAACATTCTAAAAATGAAATGAAACCCGAATGAAATTTAAATTTTGAAAAAATAAATTCAATTCCGGTCGATAACTCGACTAATGCGGAAGGGAAAACAAAAGAAGAAAATTTGAATTGGTTGGTTACAGTACTATTATACAGGTTGCTCTTTCGAAGGAAACTTTCATGATACTCCCGGTCTTTCGAAGGAAGCAAAAAATGAGCCTCTTAAGTCAGTAAGTGAGTGCTTACTAGTAGGAGTTGGCTAGTATCGAACTAGCCAACCCTACTACCCCTACCCCTAATACCTACTCGTAATATCCTCCAACCGATTACGGCTACGGCGGCCAATCTCAACGATCAGCCACGTACGCAGTTTTTTTTTATGTGATAGGTGGCAGACGGATCGCCTGATGGTAAGCAATTGCCGCCGCCCATAGACACCCGCGAAACCAGTGGAGTCACAAGTGCGCTGCCAACCTCTAAACCCCCCTTTCCCCCCGATTGGGCCTCCGGTACCCTAACACACGTAAACACAGCACAGTGCTGCTTCACGCCGGTTTTCTGTGAGGCCGTGGTATCACTCCGGTCGAGCCGGCCCATTCATGCCGAAGCATGGCTCTCCCACGGTTAGGATTATAGTGCTCAAGTGTGTGCGCAAACACAAGTGCACTCTCTATTCCCCTGCCCTTATATTCCGATGGAGCCAATGGCTTAACGTGCTTTCCGAGGCAAGGGGGTACATGTCCGCCGACTTCCAGATTCCGGGCTGACACTAAGATAAGAATTTCTTACCGAAAACTTAGGTAAATTTTTGGCCTGACCCGGGGATTAAACCCGGGACATCTTGCGCAGCTGTCGCTTTAAAGTGCGACCCACTAACCACTGCGCCACCGAGGCAGTCAAGGGAGTTCGGTATACTGCTATGAGGGACGCAATTATTTTACAGGGTGCAATGTCACCGCGAGTGAGCTTCGGCATGAATGGACTAGCTAGACCGGCGTGTTGCTGAATGATTAGCTCAACCGGTCGTAGTGATATGTACAACAGTCTCGCGGAAAACCGTAGACAAGAAGTAAAGACGCGCCTGCGCATGTTTTGCCAAAAGAGGTCAGCGCACTTGTAACTCCACTGGTGTTGCGGGTATCAAGGCCGTCTGTTCGTCTGCCACCTTTTACTTAAAAACACCTTGTACTCCTAATATAGTTACAGCCAAAAGGGCTTCCCCTGGGACATCCAAAAAAGCGTATCGCGGACCGCGGTTATGTTCGATGTTGACTCTTATCTTATCATGATCATTTTCATGCCATTGGACGTCCATTGCTGGACTTAGGCCTCCCCCTAGGCTCTCCACACGGATCAGTCCTGTGCCGCTTGCATTCAAAGAATTCCAGCGACCTTCACCAGATAGTCGGTCCAGTCCCTCCACCTTGTGGAGGGTCTGCCATGACTGTGCCATCTGCTGTGACTTCCTGTACGCGGCTTCCACTTCTGACCCAATGACTGGATGTTCTCCACTTAATGTGCCTTGTTCATTGCCACTTGAGGTTTGCAATTGTCGTACGTGTTTATGTACGAGAATGGGGTATAGAAAAAAAATTAAATAGGTTCTAATCCGAAAACCGTTTCGAGGCATTTGTATTTCATAACATATTTTAAATTTTTTAAATATAAAACCACTGGATCAAGGATATTTTCAATAAATTAGCGTTGACATTCATTTGACCCAAGATATGCTAGCTATTCAGACAGGTTGTATTCAGAAGAATACATTTAGGTGACAACAATGTCTCAGTGACTTACTCACTCGGACCAAGTAACAGATGGCGCTTGCTGTGTTGTATTTTTTTTTTTAATAATGGCTCTGCGTCTTGCTGCAACTTGCCAATGTCAAGTGATTAAAGAGACACGTTTCTTTTCTTGTTGAAATTGGACGGTGATGCGAGTTGGTGTTGATGATTCTCTTTAATTGAGTTTGTTATGATTATTTTAAAAAAATAAATACAGACAGAACACCACCTAAAACAAACAAAACAGTACAATAGACAACACATTATAGCTTGGGAGATTCTTATTATTTGTTGTTATAATCGTATATTATATAAGTAAATATATTTACATAAATATTTAATAGCAGATTTATGGGAAAGGGAAAGGAGGTAGGGGAAATTAATGGGGCGAGGGATTTTTGGGGGTAGGAAAGCTGTGTTGTATTTAGAAGGTTACATCTTCGTGGTGACAACAATGTCTCAGTGACTTATTCACCCGGACCAAGTAACAGATGGCGCTAGTTTGACGTTTAATTGCAAGGCGACACCAAAACTAAGACAGTAGGCTGTCTTTATTTTGTTATACCGTAATGTTACCACATAGTGATTTAAAATTTCCCCAATTAAAAGGAATTTTTAGAAGTACTTTTTTATTAAATTGGGGAAAATGACAAATGGGAACACTAAGCGTATTTATGACTTCACAAAGTTTGAAAATTAATTAAAAAATAAATAACCGCTATTTTACAAAAATAATCAAATTAGTTACTTAAAATAGTAAAAGGTATTGGAAAAAAATATCAAAAAAATATTAAAACCATACTTAAAAATTTGTTCTCATAGCCCATTGTAAGCTTCAAGTGGCTCAAATATTTTTTGCCAATTTCTTTGCCGAAATTCTTTGCCAACAACCTGTAGCCATGGCTTCAGAGCAAAACTCATGAATTCTCTAGCTCATTACCATCAACTCCTCCTAAACATCTTAGCGTGAAATTCCCAGTTGCGTCTAAAGCTCTCGTTTCGAAACTTGGACCAGTAGCTTCTGACACCAATTCGTATCAATTGTAATGGGTTTACCGCAACCTTTTGTTAGATAAATCGAGTGCACTGGATGCATGTAATGATTGAGAGAGTTATTTGAGTAGTCCGTGTTAGGCTTGGGTCTGATTGGGCCTCCAGTACCCGGCCTCACTAACTAGGCGAAACACAGGCGTTAGAATAGAATAGAATTTTTATTTGCAAGAATGAGGTACATTTCAGGTGTTGCAATATAAGCTAATTGTGAGGAACTAAACACATTCACGGCATGCAAATAATTGTTACTTACTTAGTTATAAAATTAATTAATTCATTATTCATATTAAATAAACATCATTGCATAATAATTAAAATACATTCATACTATTACAAAATCATAATATACATGTCAATTTTTGTAGTCAAAATATTCGCTTAAACTATAAACTAAACTTAACTACTATGTGTTTTCTAAATTCAAATCTTTGGTGACAGAGTATCTATCAGGCCCCTAGCCTGATGGATGCTCGTAGCTCTGTCACTACTGTCACGCCTAGCACTAAGTTTTTTTACTAATCTAATTTAATTTAATTAAGATACATAAGGAATCGAAACAAATGTTTTTCTCATAAGCGCTATGTACGCCGTTATTTTGATGCATATCAGAACTGTGACCTTATTAATATGTGCCTTGTGATTGTAATAATATGTATCATGTGGCTGTACTAAATAAATAAAAACAATGGTGAATTAGCCACATTTTAAGGTCGCGTTTAAATTTATTTAATTTCAATTCCGGTGCGTCTATGGGTAATTTATTATATATTTTGATCGCCATAGATCATCATCATCGTTATTTCAGGCTAGTTTTCTGTGAGGACACGGTGTCACTCCAGTTGAGTCGGCCCATGCCGAAATGTGGCTGTTCTACGATAGTTTTCCCTGGGACGTATGTTTTACGTTCTCGTGCAGAATCATAGAATTCATTACCAACACCCTGTAGTCTTAGCTCCAGAACAAAAAGGAAAAAGTGCACGAATCCCTTACCTCATTACCGACACCTATTCGTATCATTTCTAATGTGTTTACCGCAACTGTTGTTATCGAGTGCTGGATGCAATGAGGAAGATGGTTATTTGAGCGGTCAGGGCTGGCATTTGTGGGCTAATTTAGTTGTAATGTACTGCAAAGGTAGCCAGAAGAAAGAAATAGCATGCCGACCAAACACTCGAACACAAAACGAAAAAGTATGTTTATTTTATATATTTTATTTATAATATACACACAACACATTACAATCATAAATAAAGAAAGTGAGAAAAATAAAGTGCAGTTTATTGATATCCTATAACTTAAATTGAGAAAGATACGGCAAAATACTTAAAAAACCGGCCAAGTGCGAGTCGGACTCGCCCCTGAAGAGTTCCGTAGCAGCAAGTAAGATAATGGAAGGTAAATTGCGTTTTACGGTCTATAACGTATTAAAAAAAACTACTTACTAGATCTAGTCCAAACCAATTTCCGTTGTTAGCTTTTATGGTAATGTATAATCATATATTTTTTTTAGTTTTATAATTCATTTATCATAGTAGTTTATAATTCATTTATCATAATAGTATGAGTGTTTGCCGAGAGGTTGTAACCCTGGAATTGTTTAAAATAAATCCCGTTTAGTAGCTAAAAATTAAAATCGATTGGCGTTGCTAGTATGTCACCTTAACAAAATACATCTATTTACCAAGTTTCAATAGTATAGTAGAAAAGTGGCTGTGACATACGGACGGACGGACAGACGGACAGACATGACGAATCTATAAGGGTTCCGTTTTTTGCCAAAACGCCCTACCATCGCATCGATCAGCTGGTTTATTTTGTATGAGAAGGCAAACAGTTTAGCCGATTTTTAAAAAAGGAGGAAGACATAATTCTACCCTATGTTTCTTAGAGAAAATCGTTCATATTGAAGTATAGAGTACGAGCCATCAAAAAAATCCAGTTAAAAATATTTTGTGGCGTCGACTCTACTTACCTGGGATATTAAAAGGGGCACTTTGTATTACCTAAAAATATAATTTATTTTCTTTATAACACTTTATTTTGAAGTCAGTAAAATGATTTATTTTTTGCAAATATTTTGGATTTTGTTGCTTGGAGCTTAGAGAAACCAGCAAATGTAGAACACCCAGCGCTATCTGTCGCCACTTCAAACCACTTATCAACCACTCCCACCTTTTACTAAATTAATGGAAATAAAATTAGATATCAAATCGAATGAGCATCGTAAAAATTAAATAATTTGTCTTTCTTTGAATAAAATATGTAATTCATTGGAATTTATCATTCCTATAACATTTTTGTGTACATTGCCATCTATTGGTTCCCACACAAACTACTACACGTAGGTTGGGAAAAGCAGAGCGCTTGCTTTCAGATAAACTTTAAGCATTTCTAACTTTTCTACATAGAGGGCGGTAAACCATATTTTTATTCAAATGCTTTCGCCTTTAAAAAATATTTACGGAGAAAAGAATTTTACATCTTTCAAGGAAAAGTTTTGCATGTTTAAGTAACTCATTTGGAATGAAATGTATTTAAGAGTTCAGAAACGTTTTTATTTGAAATACTTTCGACGGAATTAAATTATGTAAGTAAGTAACTACAGTCGAAAAAGGAAGTGTCTATTAATTTTGAAACGTAAAACTTTTGGATAAGTAATTAGGTAAGTAAATTTCATGAGGTTTTAGAATATATCTCGAGAACTATTAACCGTGGGCGTGGGAGAGCCACCTTTTTTACCATGGCGGACAAACGAGTAGACGGCTCACCTGATGGTAAGTGCATCTGCAACACATGAGGCATCACAGGTGCGTTGGTAGGGCACACTAGCGACGCCAACCGATTTTAATTTTTAGCTACTAAACCGGATCTATTTAAAGCAATTTCGGGGTTACAACCTCTGGCCAAACACTTATACTATTTATTTAATAACTATGCAAAAATGTTGGGTCCAATTTGTACGCGAAAAATTGATTCACGCCAAAAGCGGCCACTTTTGGTGTGAATAAATTTCGGGGCCGGGGCTCGTGACATTTATCATCATTCATACTACATATCACTTAAATATAGAATATATATCACTTAAATATAGTTGTTTGTATGGATTTCATGTGACATCCGCCATGTTGTTTCATATCGAGAATCCCGAGAATTGGGCTCCAGGAGCCCAATTCTCGGGCTCGTGACATTTATTTTCATACGACATATATCACTAAAACATAGTTTTTTTGTATGGATTTCGGGTGATATCCGCCATGTTCTCAAAATATCACACGAGAATTGGGCTCCAGAAGCCCAATGTTAAAAAATGCGATACGACCATTAGAATAAGGTACATACATACATTATAACCTATGAAACCGGATACACTTCAAACAATTTCGCAGCTCCAGTTTCTAAGCAGGGCACATAGCGAGGAGAATAGACGACCGTTGGGGCGGAAAGGTCCTCGAGTGGAGGCCGCGTACAGGAAGTCGTAGCCGTGGCAGGCCCCCCACAAGGTGGACAGACGATCTGGTGAAGTTCGCGCGAATCCACTAGATGTGCGCGGCACAGGACCGACCTGTGTGGAGAACATTGGGGGAGGCCTATGTCTTGCAGTGGTCGTCTATTGGCTGAAATGATGGTGATGAGTCTCTAAGCAAACATTTATAATGTTTATTTAATATTTGTTCACTTTTTTATCGGTTTTTCATAAGTGGCCGTTTTAGGTGGTAATTCAAATTTCGAGTACAAAAGCAGATCAAAAAATTAAGTACAAGTATTAAATAAATAGTAGCTTTCCTAGAGACTGGCACTTGTTATGAAGATATTCGGTTTAGTTGTCAATTAGGTTTCTGTAATGCCTAGTTTTTTAAGTTGTGTTTTTTGCAATAAAGTATATATCTATCTATCTATCAATTTAAATCAATGAGGGTTTTCGCGATTGAAAAATCTGCTAGATGGCGTACTGTTGGACTGAGGTCCAACATCAACCGCATTGGTTGTTTAGTTTGTCAAATTCACATTTTGACAGATCACGTTTAAAAATAACCAATCAAATTGTATATGTACCGCACGCCTACAGTACTCCAGCTAGTGGATTTTTCACTCGCGAAAACCCTCAGTGACATCACCTATACTATTTATTAATTACTTATATGTTTGGTCTGCTTTTGCACTCGAATTTTGAATTACCGCCAAAAACGGCCATTTTGGCGTGAATCAATTCTTCGCGTACAAAAACGGACCCAACATTTGTGCATGGTTATTTAATAAATAGTATAAGTGTTTTCCGAGAGGTTGTAACCCCGAAGTTGTTTTAAAGAGATCCGGTTTAGTAGCTAAAAATTAAAATCGATTGGCGTCGCTAGTGTGCCCTACCCGTCACCTTAACCGCATTACGATTTTTACACAATAATTGGAAAAAATAAAAATGGGGGGGGGGGAGGGGTCTCCATACTTGAAACTGAAACTCAAATTTTTTTTTCATCAAACCTATACGTGTGGGGTATCTATGGATAGGTCTTTAAAAATGATATTCCCCCCCCCCCCCCCCCCCCATCTCTAACTACTATGATAAATGAATTATAAAACTAAAAAATATATATGATTATACATTACCATAAAAGCTAGTAAGTACTAGATCTAGTAAGTTGTTTTTTTAATACGTTATAAACCGTAAAACCGTATTTTCTTGAAAGTCACCAAATCGTATCTGTTCGAAAAATTCATCGTAGCTAATGGGAAGTGGCGTGAGAAACGCACTGTGGTGGAATAAAATCCATCCAAGTGACGTGGATAGAATTTGGACGTTTCGGCTTGAATAGGCTGGAATTCTCGACGAATTGATACAAATGCGCAAAGCAGCGCTTGCTCTGTGTTGCCAAGTGAGTGAGAAGACCGTAGTAGAAGTACCGAAGACCCAATTCGGAGGAAGAGAAAAATGTTGGCAGCGTATTTATGAGTTCACTGGTGTATCTACCGTTGCAGGTATCTATGGGCGGTGATAATCACTTACCAACAGGTAGGTACTCGTTTGCTCGTCTGCCACCTTTGACTAAAAAAAATATTTCCAATTTCTTTTTCAAATTTAATAAAGACCTTTAGGTAGCAATACCGATAAGGCGAGAATATCTTTAACTAAAGGTCTAAGATTGAAATTCGTTCAAGGCTTGTTCAAGGTATTTTCGTTTTTCCAATTTAAATGTTAGGTTCCACTACGATGGAGGTGTCGAGAAGAAAAATCTACCTATATTGAAATTGAACGATGTAGGCTTCGGTAACAAATTAAGAAGGTAGCTATTAGGTACCTGTGGTATTAGGTAGGTTTCTTTATAAGGGTTCCGTAGCCAAATGGCAAAAAACGGTACCCTTATAGATTCGTCATATCTGTCTGTCTGTCCGTCCGTATGGCACAGCCACTTTTTTCCGAAACTACATATAATACCTTAGAAAGATATGAGATTTATGTTACCAAGGTTTGCATTGCATGAAAAAAACCGATTGCCAAGTCTTTTGTAATGCAAATTAAGAAAATACTCAATAACAAAAATTACTACTGTGTGCAAGAATATTTAGAAGATAAGCTTAAATAGGTATATAAGTAACAAGAAAGATGTTAATGATACTTACAAAAACGTGCAATATTTGAAACCTAGTTAAAATAAACATAATGATACTACATATATTATAAGATATGAATACAACATAATATTATAGATTTACATTACATACATACAGTATAAGATTTTAATATAATTTATATATTTAAATAAAATTAGCTGTCTAGTAAAAAAATATTATTCAAATTATTCTTGTAACTGAAAGTGTAAGGTGACTCCTCCCGTCTCTTATCTATGCCGTGCCCGACAGGGTCCATAATTGTACTGTACTAAGTTATTACCACCTTTTGTAAATAAATAATTATCTCACAACTTTTCACGGTAGAACAACTGAGTGCGAGACTTGAATTGTTTGACAAGTTTTGTTTTTTATGGGCTATCATCATTTCTTTTTGTAGTTCACCTACTTTTTTTCTGTCCGGTACCTTCACCTTCAACTGCTAACGTAACTTTGTAATCCTACACATTTATAAGACATTACAAAGTTATTCATGCAGTTGGTGTATTTAGAAAACTGGACCGAAATAACGAAAAATTTAAGTTTTCCCATGATTAAGACACTCAATTCTATTTGTATTCTAAATTTGAAGCATCTATGTCTGCTAGAAGTGCCTTGGACTTATGGTGAGTGAATGAATGAATGAATGAATATACTTTTTTTGCACTCAAAATAAAGTATGAAAACTTTAAAAACTAGATATTACAAGGGTGTGTACAACGAAGGTGGCCTTAGGAGTGGTGAGTCAGTCAGTCAGTGAGTGACAAAATTCAGAAATTTTAACGAGTTGTCATTTTTAAACCACTGGTTCAAATTGACTGCAAATTTAGCTATACCGTGTTTAAACAATGCCTGATTAGTTACTGAAAATTCAGGCTGCTTGTTTTATCCACAACGAAATTATAGGGGGGTCGGAAATAGCCTGAATTGCTTCGAGAGAAGGATGGTCGATTGGCGTCGCTAGTGTGCCCTACCCGTCACCTTAAAGAGCCATGGTAGCTCAGTGGCTAAGAACGCGCCTGCTACGCGGGGGGTCGTGGTTGGAATCCGAGTATGCACTTATGCATTTTTCAAATCCATGTGTGTATTTCTACCATTAGCTGCTGTGAGGGAAGACATCGTGAGGAAACCAGCACATTTCGCATAGTTTCTGGAACGTGTAACCATAATTCTGTTGGTCTAGTTTCTCCCCTGTTACAGGGTAGCGAAGGTCAGACGGCAGTGGCTTCATTGTTATTACCAGATTCCCCAAATCTTGAAACAAGGTGTAAGCGTACCCCGGGTTCCAGAGAGCGACAGCTTAGGACGCAACCGGATATGTCACACGCTAAGATGAGATGGAGACGATTTATATAGAGGTAAATCCTACAGATAGCATAACAATAAATTTCATATCTACCTACATATTTATAATATGTACCTATGTAAACTTTATTTATAAAGCGCCATCTAGCGTCGTTGCGTGGGACTGGTCGATAGCACAAGCAGATTATGTCGATAATTTATTAGCAGCCAGTTCCTCGCACCGCCGCTAGATGTCGCCGAGAGATCACGGCCTGCGTGCCACCATGTTTTCACATTCTCACTTCGACGAACGACGACCGCAGAGTACTTGTAATACACAGACTTAACACAGAGTACTTTTAAATGACGACTTTGTAACGGGACAAAAGAAATAAATAATTCTCATGTAAATTCAATACGTAGGTATGATGTGACGATTTCAATATGTATCTATGTCCAAGAATGGCAAGTAAAGGCATTGGATACGGAGGAATGGAGAGACTTGTGGGAGGTCTTTGCCCAGTAGTGGGACTCTGCGGAATACTTAAATTAAAAAAAAATCAATATGTACAGGTATTTTTCTCATCACCCCCGACTCCGCCCGCAAACACAGCAGCATCCGAAAACAATATAGGTACGCTTGCGCGATTCAATTGACACCAAGCGCCCTCTATTAAGAGATTATGAATAAAGTCTCATTTGAGGAAAAAATACGTTATGAAATATGTTATTCTGCAACAAAAGATGCGTTCTATAATGTTTTCAAATAATATGAAATGTTGCATATTTCATACATTTGAGGTTTCAAAACAGTCACTCGTAAACAAAACAAATCCCAACCATTTTAGTGTAGAGCCGCAATTTATATTTAAGTTTAAAATGTTACATACAATTCACTCTACAAGGTAGTTTTATAGTTCCGACTGTACCTACTAACTCTCACTGCTATGGTGTAGTGATGTCAAACGAATCGCTCACTCGATGTAAAGTATCAGCCTATATACTGTCCCACTGCAGAGCAAAGGCCTCCATCATAGAAATCAAGTCATCGCTACTATGATGGGATTAGGCATAATCACCACGCTTGCCAAATGCGGATTGGTGATCACAAACACGAGCTAAGTTCGAAAAATTCGAAATATACTTTTTGCTCGACCCGGGAATCGAACCCAGGACCCCGAGATTACGGCCCGGTACTTAAACCACTAAACCAACAGGGCGTTACACTCGATATATTTGAGGTATTTTATTACACTCATTTTATTTTAGAACTCTTGCCTAAAACCACGATCCAGTTTGCCTGGTTTTCCCTGTCAAGGATTTCAAAGATCAGACGGCAGTCATTACATTGTTCACCAGACTCCTAAATCATGAATCATGGTCTAAGCGTATCCTGGACAGCGAACGCGACAACATTGGATATAACCGAGAATTATACATTAAACTCGTACCGAGGTGTCGTAAAAGGCGACTAAGGTAAAGCAGCTGGCATGATCATCAGCAGCCAGAGAAGGAAAACTCTGCATTTATATCAAAACCCTCGCCAACCCGTCTGCCAAGCGTGGTGAGTATGGCAATTACCCCTCATGTGATTGAGGGAGGCCCGTGCCCCAGCAGTGGGGACTTAAATGGGCTGACGATGATGATGATGATACGTTAAAATGAACGAAAGTAATTAACACACTTAAAATTTTCATCTCGTATTCAGGCGGGACTTGAACCCACACCTTCCACAATCCGGGTGAATGTTCTACCAATTAGACCACTGAACTCGTTAATAAGCCGACGAAATTTTAAATGCTTGATTCGACATGATCTGTCGATAGTCTCATCAATATCGTAGGTATTGGATATTTACAATATCCAGTGGAAATATTATTACAAATATTTGACCACCAGTTAAAATGAGAATAACTTATTTACTTAAGAATAAATTGCAAAAGATTGCTATAAAAATATCAACTAATGAAGGAAAGTACTCAATGATGTAATTTGATATTGTAATAATAATCTTGTGCCATACAAAATATATTAAAACCTAGATAGTTCAATTTTAACAATTATTCCGAGTAGGTATGATGTTTTGATATGATTATTAATGTAATCAATAATCTTAAAATCACAAATACCTGCTATTCTCTGGCCTACCTAACGAAGAAATTTTTACACACGGCGACACGTGAAGTTATCCTTACTTTACTTTACGACTTTCGACCGTCCTTATGTCTCTCTTCTCTCGATATCCACCAGTGGTGAATAACACGGTCACAGATCATCATCATCATCAGCCTATCGCAGTCCACTGCTGGACGTAGGCCTCTCCAATTGTTCGCCACTGTGATCTATCCATGGCTTCTCGCATCCAGCTCTTGCCAGCCATCCTGCGCAGATCGTCCCCCCACCTAGCCAGAGGGCGCCCTATATTACGTTTGCCAAGACGCGGTCTCCACTCTAGAACTCGTTTACCCCATCGGTTGTCGGTTCTGCGGCTAATATGGCCAGCCCACTGCCACTTAAGCTTGCTAATTCGGTGAGCAATGTCGATGACTTTGGTTCTCTGCCGGACCACCTCATTTCGTATTCGATCTCGGAGAGAGACGCCGAGCATTGCTCGTTCCATAGCCCGCTGAGCGACCTTTAACTTGTTGACCAGCCGTAGCGTAAGTGTCCACGTTTCGGCTCCGTATGTTATGATGATGTCACAGATCATTTAAAATATTTGATGTGTGTACACGGTAAATATCGACAGTTTCACTTCACTAGCGTCTAGTAGAGGTTTCATTGGCTCTATAAATTTCAGTGAGAGTTAAATAGGGAACATCCTTTACTTTCTTTCTAGCTTGCTTTGCGGTGAGTTTGCGCTGGGGCTTTAAAGTCTGTGAGAGGTTTATTGGCTGGAGCTAAATTGATTTAAAGCATGTGAGTGCAGTATAAACCAATCAGTAAAACACCGTCTTTCCTGGTATGGCTGTTGCATCTATCTGGTTAAATTAGCCATCCAAACGGACACCTAGAGCTTTCGTTAAACGCCGGCATCATATAGGATGCCTAGGCCGATGGGTGTTAGAACAAAAATCACACGTTTTACAACTTGGCGTATTAAAAGTTAGCCCATTCGAAATGACTGATCAAAGCTTAGCCAAGTGATTCATTTTTATTTCCGCTTTACTCCACTGCAGCGCTAATCATTAAAACAAATATGGCGTCTGCAGTGAAAACAACTGTAAATGTTGAATGAAGTAGCAATAGCAAAATGAATAAGCAAAATTGAATTGAAATTATCAACTTGCCGTATTGAAAGTTAGCCCATTCGAAATGACTGATCAAAGCTCAGCCAAGTGATTCAAATTTATTTCAGTTTGTGTTAGCCCTTTAGAGTAGTCGCTGATGTTTCACTGGTCTTTTAGGGAGCACCTTTTAAACCCTCACGAAATACCACTGCAATCAATATTTCGTTGCACTCATCCATAGCACGCATCCGTAGCACTCATCGATAGACACGCTATTCCATAGCACGCATCTGATAGCACGCATCATACTCGCTTCATTGCACTACATCATATTGCTCGCATCCAGGGCACGCATCCGTAATACGCATCCATAGCACGCAGCTAGATCACGCATCCCTAGCATGCATCCATAGCACGCATCCATAGACACGCATCCATAGCACGCATTCATTGCACGCATCTATTGCTCGTATCCAGGGCACGCATCCGTAGTAACAGCATCCATAGCACGCAGCTAGATCACGCCATCCCTAGTATGCATCCATAGCACGCATCCATAGACACGTATCCATAGCACGCATCCATAGCACGCATCCATAGCACGTATTCATTGCACGCATCTATTGCTCGCATCCAGGGCACGCATCCGTAGAACGCATCCATAGCACGCAGCTAGATCACGCATCCCTAGCATGCATCCATAGCACGCATCCAAAGACACGCATCCATAGCACGCATTCATTGCACGCATCTATTGCTCGTATCCAGGGCACGCATCCGTAGTACGCATCCATAGCACGCAGCTAGATCACCCATCCCTAGTATGCATCCATAGCACGCATCCATAGACACGTATCCATAGCACGCATCCATAGCACGCATCCATAGTACGTATTCATTGCACGGCATCTATTGCGCGCATCCAGGGCACGCATCCGTAGACGCATCCATGAGCACGCAGCTAGATCGACGCATCCCTAGCATGCATCCATAGCACACGCATCCAAAGACACGCATCCATAGCACGCATTCATTGCACGCATCTATTGCTCGCTATCCAGGGGCTACGCATCCGTAGAACACATCCATAGCACGCAGCTTAGATCACGCATCCTAGCATGCATCCATAGCCCGCCTCCATAGACACGCATCCATAGCACGCATCCATAGTCACCACTCCATCAGCTACGTATTCCATTGCACGCATCTATTGCTCGCATCCAGCAGGCACCGTCATGCATCCGTAGCACGCATCCTATAGCATGCAGCCATAGACATCGCATCCCTAGGGCACTGCATCCATTAGCACGCATCCTAAGACACGCATCATAGCACGCATTCCATTGCACGCATCTATGCTCGCATCCAGGGCACACCTCCGTACCACTCAACCTTAGCACGCAACTCTAGCACGTATCCATAGCACGCAACCATAGCACGATACCATAGCGCCCATCCATAGCACACATCCATAGCATGCATCTAGGGCGCGCATCTTTCCATATAAAAGTCATAGCTCAGTTGAACCCGTTTTCACCACTGCTGCGTTTTGTGGACCATTGAACATGATTGGTAGATATTCGCATCCATAGAAACGTCATATTATCTTATTTCGAAAATCTGTGGAAATTTTAATAAAAATAAAAACGGTATTCCCGTCCAACGTAATACATTTCAATGCTTATTTTCCAAAAGAAATTGATTGCAAGAGCTTCATTTGATTAATGACTAGTCGTTATTAAATTATGTTAACGGAAAATCTTTGCTAACTTCTGAACGAAATTGCGATGAAAGAAAATATATTATGTTTCTTTTCCCTTCATTCGTTATTTAATTTTTAAATTCCTGGAGGTTGGTTCTCATTTGCATGTTTGAATTTTGATTTCAGATGATGGATGGTTTATTTGTATTGTTTGTGTTTTACAAACACAAATGTTAATGGCACGGAAGTTTGTCCCAGAAACAGAACCTACCAAACGTGGCATTAGGCCAGTCAAGTACTCAAATACTTTTTATTATGCTACAGCCGACAAATTAGCAAGCGGTTCACCTGATGGATCAACGCCTGTGAAATCAGAGAGGCTAATGCGTTGCCGGCCTTTTAAAAAAAAGTACTACGCTCTTTTCTTGAAAGCTGTTCAATGCTGTAAAGTGAGAAATCATAATTATAACGGAAACTTAATTAAAAACCCGACTGTGTGTACAAACCCTAAATCAAGAAAATCGTCATATTGTTTAGCAATCGGGACCCATTCAAGAAGGTCAGTCGTCTTGTTGATTAGAGTAAAATTTGCTCTCTATTCACAAACCTTCTAGAGGTGGTCCCAACTTCTAAAAGTATCACTTTATACTCGGTATCACTTTCAAAATCAATACAAATCTAAGGACACCTTTGAAGCCAAAATACATCTAGATGTATTTTAGCTTCAAAGGTGTCCTTAGATTTAATAAAATTCAAACGGCTAGCCGTTTAGGCAGCAGAGCGTTGGCGCCATGAAGTGGCCATTTTTTTATTTTTATATTATTTAATGTCACCATAAAAATTCAAATTTCCATTCTTCTAAGAACACCACAAATAAAATGACACCAATATGTAAAAATCCGTCAAGCCGTTCAGGCTGTAGGGTGTAGACGTGTGTAACTCTTTACTGAAAAGACTCAGTGATCTGACTCAGATATTACTACTGTTCCGAATCTCTTATGCTCCGAACGTATCGTTCGACTCATTTGAGTCTATCGACTCATTTAGGATCTCGTCCAAGTGAACAACCCACCACCTCCCATGGCCATACCAACACTATGGTTATACTGGCCGAATCGTGGGAGATGTGCGCGGATATTGCGTGTCCCCGGGACTATTGCACTCCACCGCGCACAATTCTTGACTCCCTACAAGTTATTAATCTATGTCCTTGTCCCTAATCGGCTAATGTTCAAGTGAACAGAATGATTTGAATGATCCGATGAGCCGTATGAGCTGAATGATCTGAGTGAGCCGAATTATCCGAATGAGCGGAATGATCCGATGAGCCGAATGATCCGAATGTGCTGAATGATGCAAGTGAGCCGAATGAGCTAAATTAAACACGGATCTATCTGGGAGTCGATGTTCCAAATGATGCGTTTCACTGTTTCGCATCTTTGCACTGATCCAGATGCAAATGTTAAAATTTTTTGAAAGATAAGTTATTGCCCGGTCTAGTAGGGCGTGTCCAAGAAATGGACATACGTACGCCCGTAATATCGTCTTCTGTTTTAGTGATATGTCCGATAAACTTGACCCTCCATAGTCGGGCAAAAACAGCACCAAATTTTTGTTTAAAATACTACAGATCTTTAAATGAATGGACAGCCCAAAACTCTACAAATCCCAAACTAAACCTATTAACAAACAGCTATTCTCGTCCCATGTTTCGACTATTCAGCAACTCCCAACAAAAAATGCCAAGCCAAGAACCCTCATGTTGAGACTTTGAAGAGACACTTGTAGAAGAATAAAAGAGGGCTCCGATTTATGTAATATGGAGTTCCTTAGGAATCTGCGTTTTATTACCAGGCCCTGTTGTGTTTTATGAGCTTCGTATCTGTGCCGGCCTTGGTTTGCGGCCCAAGGCATAAGCTGACTACTGAGCGTTCACAGAGACCTCATTTCATATTGAGGACGATGATGGTAAACCCATTATAGACGCACCTCCTGTCATCCCACGGTGCGAGTAAGTTAACTTTTTTTTTATTATGGCTCTACCCGAAGATATCTTGCCAATGTCAAGTACCTAACTTATTGAGAATAAGTGGGTAGTCAAAAGTCGAAGTCAGCCACATTCACTAAATAAAACGCCGGTGTTTTACGTTTTATTGACCTACGGATTCTGCCGATACCACTCTTAATACAATCGCGGGTTTTAAGACTATTAAGTATAAGCAAGCTGTCAACAACTCACTCGACACACAATAGAAGTGTAAAAAACGATACAATTCAACGATTCTTATTATCAGGATCACTTCGCGGCACTTCTCTACACAAATAGTGTTTGTCTCCTACCGCCAGAGTAAGCTGGAGGTTACAGTTGGAAAGCTTTCACATGACACTTGACATGGACGAGCTGACTCAATCAGAGTTCTACAACGGCTTCTAAATAAGCTAGTAAGGTGAGTAATGTTACCTGAGGCCCGATACCGCAAAAGAGGTGTAGTATCAGCTGATTGGGCAGCTCCTCTGCCACCTTTTCATTAAATGCAGATCGCAATCCAAGCCAGTGCATGGCTCATGGTAGGGTCGTGGATCGAATCCGAGCATGCACCTCTATTAGCTCGGCAGTGAGTGATGTCATCATGATTCAGTTGGTCTGGTTCTACTGTCAAAAGGATTGGGAAGGTCAGACGGCAGTCGCTTCATTGTAATTACCATCCTCCCCAAATCCTGATTCATGGCCTAAGCTTACCCTGGGCTCTAATTAGACAGCTTTGGAAGCAACTGGGGATCACACTTAAAGATGAGGGAGGGGCTTGCCCTTGCCCCAGGAGACAAGAGTTCATTCCAAGGTACCTATAGATTGAGCATGTGATGACTCCTTTACCATCGTTCGGGCACATTCCTAGAGGTTTCAGAACTGACAGCGTAATGTAAACCGATGGAGGATGATACTCATACAGTCGTGGCGACCGGCACTTTCGACATCTTGTGTTGGAGAAACCGGCGTTCGCATACTACGTCGTCAGTTTAGAAACGCTAGGCATTATGTTTTATCATCATCATCATTTCATCCAATAGACGTCCACTGCTGAATATAGGCCTCTCCCAATGCTCTCCACATAGATCGGTCCTGTACCACCCGCATCCAATGGATTCCCGCGACGGAATGCTACGGAATGCTACGGCTACGACTTCTTGTACGTGGCCTCCACTCGACCTTTCCACCCCAACGGCTGTCTGTTCTCTTCACTATGTGCCCTGCCCATTGCCACCTAAGGCTTACAATCCTTCGGGCTATGTCTGTGACCTTGGTTCTTCTGCGGGTCTCATCATTTCTGATATGATCAGCAAGGAGATTCCGAGCATAGCCCTCTCCATTGCTCTCTGGGTGACTTTGAGCCTCCTTAATCGGCACATTGTAAGCGGCTACGTTTCGGTTCCGTATATCATTACTGGGAACACACGCATTAAAGGCTTTCGTCTTGGGACAATGCGGTAGATAGGCAGAAAATATGCTGCGTAGCTTCCCGAACGCTACCCAGCCGAGTTGCATTCGTCAATCGACCTCTTTCTGGAAGTTATCTGTTATGGCGAAAACAAAATGTTTTTAGGATTTATAAGTCTGTAAGCAAAAACAAGCGTTTTTAAATTGTCAATACCCTATTTCGCGATGTAAGCGACACCTAGCGCCATCTATTGGTATAAAGTGGCAATAGTAACAAATAAACTTGCGATCCGAATTCATCCAGCAATTTGAAATAAAAAATATGCGAACGTCGGATTTCTACAAAATGCCTTCGACAGACACACGAAAAACAATCGTCGTAGCCCAGGGATATATACTCTTTCTCCTCCTTAGTCGTTCACTCTTGGCAGAGTGGTCATGATTGACGATGTAGCACTTTCGTGTGCTGATGAGGCTCGCGCGATGTGTCTCCACTTGTTGCGGGACAGCGTCTCGGGAGTTTTGGACAATGGATGTCTGTGTCACAGCACAGCCCTAATGAGGTCTGTCCAACGTGTGGGCGCTCGCGCGACTGCTTGCCTTCCACAGGTGGAACCCTGGACAATGAGTTGTTTCTTAATCGTTCCTCCGTCGAGCCGTTCATTGCCAACAACGTGGCCATAATATTTGAGATTCGTAATTGCACAGTTGACGATAGCCTCTGTTTGATTTTAATTTCTTCCAGAATTGAAACGTTGGTTCTGTGTGCTCTCCAGGGAATCTGCAGCAGTCGCCGCCAACACCATATCTCGAGTATCTACTACTAGAGCTATTTATATTATTTGAAAAGCGCCACCTCAGCTGTAAAACAACTAAATTACAAAGTTAAAGAATCTAAGGTTGAGCTCGTAAAGTAGCTAAAAGCTGCTAAATAGCTGCTGTAAAGTTTCTGTTGGTACTGAAGAACAATTAAGTGGCTATAATGCTTGTGTAACTGCTTTTAAGCACGATACAGCTGTTGTGTATTGCTGCTGTATCCTAATTCTTTTTATATTGAGATCATTGAATGTGGTCAGTGGTCCTTTTGCGCGAAGTCTTTTATTATGCATTGCAGGCCTTAAAATTTGACTATACCTACCTGAACATTTATTTTGCCAATGTCAAGTAAATTATAGAGAATAAATAAATAAAAAAAAAACAAATATTTCACAACATCACATTCACCACAGTAGATAACTACGCTAAATCAAAATCGACACTCCGCCATTTTGGACAGAAAGTTACCTACCCTATAGGGTTGTTCTTTTATTTTTGTAAAATATTATGCTTACCTTGGGAAAAACTCAAGTACAATTTTTGGCCCGGATCTTATTAACCAGGGATTCCAAGCGCAGCCGTTGCTTTAAAGTGCGACGCACACCGACATACTTAGACAATTTAACACGGGACGTGGTATAGTGCAGATCTAGTTTCAAAACATTCTGCCGAAATCCGCGGGGGGAAGTTTAGTGATGGTCTACATTTATTAATATAAATGAGTGACATTCTAGTAATGAGTTAGTTGCATACAAAAATGTTGTTTTGTAGGTTACATGTACAAAAGCATGTAAAATTGCGTATATATAAGTAATGAAATGAAATGATGATTTTTGTTTACGAACATAGGTGAACCACTCGCTCACAGCAGCGAAAATGCAGATAAGTACTAGAATGTGGTTTCGGCGGTCACCAGGATGGTGAAAGGGATTTTTGAAACCGTCATACAGTGTTAGCTGTTCATTTTAGTAAAAATGTAATACCTATGCATCTAAAGGCTATGCGTAGAAAATTTTCAAAATATTTCAGGATATGATGATGGAATCTTAGAGAAACCGAAGTCTTTAATAACTGATAGCAATAGTGAGACATTTATTATTTATTCTTTCTATCACTGTCACAACACTAATCAACATCGGGTACCATCTTGCACCATCGTTTATTCGTACCCCGATATCGCCTATTGTTTTTTGGAGTTATTTTTGTCGTAAAATATGTAGATGAAAAAGGTTATTATTCCGTGAAATAACGTTTTTTTATTAGAACATTACTTATGAACCATACGAAAGATAAATTTGATCGTCGTTCGCAAGTAAAAACTTCACAACAACCATTTTGACGAGTTCCGCTTAGCGACAGAAACGAATTCAAAATGGCGATTGATCGCGCCGATCTAGTTTTAATAAACGTATACGAACGTTTGTTCGTGTACTTTGGCAGAGTGGAACGCGTCCACATGCCACGTCACGTGTTAAATTGTTTAAGCCGACGTACGACGAGGCAGTCCGACTCTACACCTTATCATAAACGTGGCATTTGGGCCAAAGTTCTGTAGCCCGTCCGCTGTGTCTGCATACATTAGGCCGCTCTCTAGGCCCAGGCTGTCCAATAAAATAGTTCTTATGTGGGTACTTGGCCCGTGTAGTTTGTCAGATATCTGTCCTTCTCCCAGTCGTAACGCTCCCTCGTGACTGAGCACGATAAACAGGGAACGGGTGTGCGACCGCCAAGTTTTGTTATTGTTTTTTTATGGTTGATGTGTTTACTTGGAGAATGTCACTTTTGCTTATGAAGACGTAAATAAACAACATGCATTTTTTGGGCTTTATACATAACCTCACAAGACAGAATAATGAAATATTGTTTGTTTTTTTTTTTGCTGATAGTTGAGATGTAGTTTAGTTAAGATACACCTTAAGAAAAGCTGTACAAAAATAAAATATAAATTAACAACCATTTAATTAAAATATAAACTAAAAGGAAATTAATTAAAAAAACAACTGATGTGCGTGTGCGTGTGCGTGTGCGTGTGCGTGTGCGTGTGCGTGTGCGTGTGCGTGTGCGTGTGCGTGTGCGTGTGCGTGTGCGTGTGCGTGTGCGTGTGCGTGTGCGTGTGCGTGTGCGTGTGCGTGTGCGTGTGCGTGTGCGCGTGCGTGTGCGTGCGCGCGTGCGCGTGCGCGTGCGCGTGCGGGTGTGCGTGTGTGTGTGTGTGTGTGTGTGTTAACGTGTATGACAAAAAGCACAGCTTTCAGTCACTAGTGGGAAGAAGTTGTTCTGTTTCAATATAAGTTACCTCCAAAGCTGTCGCTTTAGAGCCTCAGGTACTCTTAGGGCCCAGTTAACTTTAAAAAAACGGTAATCACACTTTAACCGTGCTTGCTATTGGTGCTTTGAACGGCCCTTAGACAATGATTCAGGATTTGGGGAATCTAGCAATTTCAATGAAGCGACTGCCGTCTGACCTTATAACCCTTATACAGGAAACCAGTCCAACTATAATATCATGGTTACACGTTTCGGAAACTATCCGACGCGCAGGTTTCCTCACAATGTCCCACCCTGAGAGATCTCTCGCCGCCGAGCTAATGGTAGAAATACGCACATTGATAAATAGCTTTTAAAATTTTCGCGGTGCATTATTACTATAATTAATCAAGACGGGAATTAACACGATATTTATTATGTGATACAACATTGTGTACTCACAACCGTGGTCGAGCAAAATATGTGAGTAGGTACACAATGTTGTATCACATAATAAATGTCGTGATAATTCTCGTCTTGATTAATTACGCACCAATGTGCGTAATTAATCAAGACGAGAATTAAATCAATATTTGAAAAAAAAAAAACCAAAAGGTGCATTCTTGGATTAACACAGATCTGTGTCCACTACGCTACCATTACTCGAAGTCTATCTACTTTTTTATTCTTGGCAGATGAGCAGACGGATGACCTGATGTTAAGCGATTGCCACCGCCCATGGCCCTGCAACACCAGTGGAGTCACAAGTGCGCTGCCAACATTTACACCCCCTTTCCCCCGGACATTACTTACATTACACATGAATCTTCTGCTACTGTTTATTCGCCTCATATTTCTTCCCCAACCCCATTAAGCCGTTTCGGCAATTTTAACATTAACTCCACCATTGAAATGCAGAAGTGTTATTGCAATTTATTCTGATGCGTTGGTGATTTCGGCTATTTATTGCATCCATGCAATCCATTGCAAATGTGGGAGAGCCACGCTTAGGCATAATCATTTCAGCAGAGACAATTATCTTGTTTAGTACTTTTTAGATCGTGTTTTTTTGGTAGTCGGGTTTTAGTTTTTAAACTTTATTTTTATTTAACATATTTTTAGTCATGTAAATATAATTACATATTTGAAATGTGCTAAAAAAGCTCTTTCATTTGATACCCTACACGGTACCGTCGAGTAATTTTTTTTTTTAGTTCCTTACTCTAAGTCCCCTAGAGGGCGCTGTAATAAATTTAACGTGACGTCATGTTGCCTATAACCAGAAGACAACCAAGACGCTTCTAACGACACCTCATTTGTTCAAATATGATAACTAGTTTAGAAGTTACGTGGAAACAGATGAACATACATACATACATACATAGCCTGTCAAAATCATAACCCTCCTTTTGCTTTGCCGTAATCGGGTAAAAATATTATATCGTTTACATCCCGAGAAGCCGAAAACCACTTAGTAGGTATTGTAAATAAAGTGTATCAGCATATTAGACCAACAAAATAAGTGAAAATAAATCGGAAAATAAATATTTTCTTGATCTAAGATGCTAAATGGACTTCATTCACGATACTTAGAGGTTTTCGGGATATAAACGATAAAAAAATAACGGTGTACATAGACTGTTACTTTACTTTACTTTTTAGGTACCGAACAATTTTCAAAACGCACGGTCTACCATCGCTCTGGTAGTCCTAACTAGCGACACGAATCGATTTAAATTGTTAGCTATGTACTGAACTGGATTAATTTTAAACAATTTCAAAGCGGGAGTCTCTAGGCAAACATTTATCATCATCATCATCAGCCCATTTAAGTTCCCACTGCTGGGGCACGGGCCTCACTCAAACACATGAGGGGTAATTGCCATACTCACCACGCTTGGCAAGACGGGTTGGCGAGGGTTTTGATATAAATGCAGAGTTTTTCTTCTCTGGGTGCTGATGATCGTGCAAGCAGCTTTACCTTAGTCGCCTTTTACGACACCTCGGTAAGAGTGAGGGTGGCCTATTCTACTCTGCCGGGGACAAACATTTAAACTATTTATTTAATAATTGTGCACTACTTTTTGATCGGTTTTTGTACTCGAAATTTGGATTAACACCATAAGAGGCCGTTTTTGGCGGTAATTCAAATTTCGAGCACAAAAGCAGGCCCATAAGTTAAGTATAAGTATTAAATAAATACTATAAGTGTTGTCGAAATTGTTAAATGGTTTAGTTTCTAAAAACTTAAATCAATTGGCGTCGCCAGTGTGCCCTAATGATACGTTGCTTTAAACTGCTAACTACTACTTTCTCCATAACATTGAAGAGGTAAGCAACATACAAAACCTGTTGTCAACGTCAAAACGATCCATCTCATAACCTCTAGACTTCATTTTAATATTGCCAGGACAATAAAGTGTTCTTTATACCCCCATTTCGGGTGTTGCTAGCTTTAAAAGTACTAAAAGCACCGGTAATTTTGTTTCGACGGATCTGGTTGTTTATGAGTATAATAAAGTTTCTGATATTGAGGGAATCATTTTGAATTTTATTGGCTCACTAGCTTTAAATGTTGGTTTGCTTACGTTATTGTATTTTTTTGAAGAACAATGAGTCTTATTTATATGCTGTGTTGGCATGGTTTCAAACGTGCGATCTGTATAACAAATGGGGAACCGTTTTTGGTCCAAGTGCCGGCCAGTATTTTTTTTGCATTATTCTGTAGGACTTGCCCTCTGAGTATTGATAAATATGGCACCAAAGCTGTAGGGCTTAGGGTAGGGATTCTTGTTTTTTTATTTGAGTTCAAAAATCAACATTTCATAATACACAGTTATTTTTCGATTAACAAAATCAGCGAAAAAAAATATCCTATTCCATACGAAATAAAATGTCCACCCGGCAATAATGTATATATACGCCGTGTGGTCCCCGGCAGAGTAGAATAGGCCACCCTCACCCTTACCGAGGAGTCGTAAAAGGCGACTAAGGTAAAGCTGCTGGCATGATCATCAGCACACAGAGAAGGAAAACTCTGCATTTACATCAAAACCCTCGCCAACCCGTCTGCCAAGCGTGGTGAGTATGGCAATTAACCCTCATGTGATTGAGGGAGGCCCGTGCCCCAGCAGTGGGGACTTAAATGGG
The DNA here is from genome assembly GCA_019059595.1 of Marasmia exigua. Lineage (NCBI taxonomy): Eukaryota > Metazoa > Arthropoda > Insecta > Lepidoptera > Crambidae > Marasmia > Marasmia exigua. The sequence continues at coordinate 15,958,185 of CM032485.1, forward strand.
CTGACGATGACGATGAAATGACGGCTGATTTTTTTTCGTTTATTTTTTGATGGAACATGCTAAATGGCCTTCATTCACGATACCTATGTGGGCTTTGGGATGAAAACGATAAGAAAAACGGTGTATTTTCAGTGATTAGCTAACAAAAATATTTTTTTTCGTTACATCAAATTTTGACATATGAACATCAGCGGGACAAACCCGTGATAGAATTCAACAATTTTTTTTTTGTTGGAATTTGTAATCTGGACCAAAAATATATGAAAGTATGATAATCTTCAACTTATGAATAATTTCAACTTATCCCATCCTCCCCTTTCCACTTCCGAACAACACATGCTGGAAAGGCGTTGCCATCCGCATACCATCCAGACAATGGCGCACCAAGAGGTTTGGCTCCTCGTTCCTGCCCCGAGCCATTAAGGCATGGAATGCCCTCCCAGCTCATGTGTTTCCTCCTTCATACAATCCGGGGTGTTTTAGGCGGGGCGTGAAACGGCATCTCAGCAGGCCATTAGGGTGAGGATGGCAGACACAATGGGTACTTTGTTAGTTCTTTTGTGCCTGTCAACCTCATATTTGGATTTCACGGCCGCTTACCATCAGGCGGAGTGAAGTTATCCTGATTGGCCTTTCTATAAAAAAAATCTCCTTTTCCGCGCTAAGAGAATAGTCACAGCATATACAAAGTCAACGCTCTACACCAAAGATACCTATCCTAATTTTAGGGTTCCTTAGTTCACGAGGAACCCCTATAGTTCCGCCATATCCGACTTTCCGGAACGTATCTTAAGATCTTAGTTAGAAAACTGTGTATTTGGCTGGGACAAACAGAATTATTCATTTCGCCAACAAAGCGGTGACTTAAATTTGTTTTTTTTTAGCTCAAATAGTCCCACTGCTGGGCAAAGGCCTCCCCTAATAGCCTCCACTGCTCCCTATTCATTGCCAGCGTTCGCCAGTCACGGGAGTATTGGTCCAAATCGTCACGCCATCTCTTTTTCGGCCTACCTCGTGACGGCCATCTGCAGGCTGCCATTTCGTGACAACATGGGTCCATCTATCCGGGTGCATTCTCACAATATGGCCAACCTAGTTCCATTCAGTTAGTTAGTTCGTTGGTTCATTTGACTTAAAATTATGAAAAAAAAAATACGTAGCTCCCATACCGATGACTCCTAAGTATACTGAGTCAACTAACAAAATTCCATAAATGCACTTTTAGCTATATTTACCACATTTAAATCATTTTCTATGTACCTGACGAAGAAAAAAATTTTTATCTTTATTAATACGGAAAATAAAATGACGTACACTAGATCAAGTATATGATTTAGTTATATTGCATATTGTATACTGAGTCGAGTGTACCGATACTAGTATACGCGGGACGCTAGCGCGGCCATATTGGTGCAAGTTGAAACTGGCTCAGTGTTCGCGGGGACAGCGCAACTCGACGACGTGCGGACGCAATGTGAACTCTTCATTATTAAATACGTATTAATTAATTATATGTGTTAGTTTTATTTAAATTTGGAGTCATAACTAAATAGGAAGCAATAATGAGTAATAGATCTCGAAGAATTATTGAATTAGTAAAAGAAAAATATGATTTTATTGAAAGTAACCAGGAAAATAATTTTGAATTTTGTGAAAATGAGGCGGAAAGAGGTAAGTTGAGTTAAATTATAATTGATTACTTTAACAAAATGGTTAAGTAGGTAATAACGCTTATAGTTTTTTTATATTTTAAGTGGTAGCCGCGTATACTGGTGTAACTGTAGTTGGATCAGTATACGTTGAACTACTTTAGCAATGTACTAAGTTAACTCATTATACTGCTGTCTTTTAATTTATTTTACGGTTGATTTTGTAAAATATTTATTACGCAATTTATTATAAATTTAATTAATGATATTATTAACCTTAACTCATCACTGGGATCTAATTACGGGGTGTGCCTAGCTGTTTGAATTTAAAGTAAAATTGATGGGATTATGGAAATCGTTATAGCATTTTATGTTTGATAATATGTATATTTTTTTTTCAGATTCCCCTTTGCCTCCAGGAGCAAATTTTACCCAAGAAGAGTTATCAATATTAGACGATGTAAATTTGGAAGATACTGATATCCTATTACAAGATCTACCATCGAACTCTTCTATTTTTCCAAATGATATTCCCGAATTTTCACCAGCTTTCAATAACACAGACTTTACTGAAGAATCTCCTGCTAAAACTGAAAAATTCCTACCATCTAACTGTTCATCGCCATCATTAAATGAAGATCGTCCGAGCACACCTAATCACACTTCTGATTCAAATATCCTAGCAGCAAATCCTAGCAGCAGTGCCGAAACAAGATACGATGATACTCCTGTGCCATCACCCTACGAAGATTTTACACCTTCACCATCTTGCAATGACAACCTTTGTAACAGTCCTGTATCTACGCCTGCAACTAATGTTCACGACACGGACTCTCCAATAACTACGCCATCTATTCGAAGACGCAAACGAATTTCAGGAAATAGAAAAGACGCAGGTAGACAAAGAGAACGTTATGAAAAGGAGTGGAAGGATGAGGTAAGAAAACGAAACGTGAATAGAGGCTTACAATATATTAGTAGAAATGGAAAAGTACATAATAAAAAAATAATGAAACCGTCATGTCCGGCAACTTGTAGAAAGAAATGCTATGATAAAATATCGGAAAATACAAGGGCAAGAATATTTAAAATGTTTTGGGAGATTGGCGATCATTCCAGGCAGTGGGATTTTTTGACAAAATATGCTACCAAAAACATGAAGAAGAGGATAACAACAGATCAGGAGAATTCTAAAAGACTGAGTACTATTACTTATACTCTACCTATTTATGAAACGGACAATATTGTAATTAGGAATATTCCTGTCTGTCAAACCATGTTCCTAAATACCCTATCTATCAGTTTTAATTTCCTGTATACAGCTCTAGAAAAACTTGAAAAGGGACAAGGAGCTGTACAGCCTGACCAAAGGGGAAAGCATGTTCACCATTTAAAAAAAAAAACAGAGGATATGAAAGGAAGTGTTCTTGATCATGTTGCCAGTTTTTCGCCTGTGGAATCTCATTACACTCGAAAAGATTCTACCAAAAAGTATCTTGACGGATCCCTATCGTTTCCTAAAATGTACAAATTGTATGAAGAATGGTTCGATTCAAATAAGTACACAGATAAGGTGACTAGCGTGCGACAATATCGGGACATTATCAACAAAAACTTAAATATTAGTTTCCACAAGCCCAAAAAAGATGTGTGTGAAGAATGTCACATATTTGAAAACAATAAACAGCGTACAGAACAAGAAATTACAAAGCAGGCTGAACACTTGAAACAAAAAGATTTAGCAAGAAAGTTAAAAGCAGAAGATAAAGAGTTAGCACAGCAGGATTCTAATATTCTGACTGCAGCCTATGATCTCCAAAAGTGTTTAAATGTACCTCATGGAAATGTTAGTACTTTTTATTATAAACGCAAGCTTACCATTTATAATTTCACTATATTTGATATAGGACATCGACAGGGTTATTGCTTTTCCTGGCACCAACAGACTGCTAAGAGAGGAGCTAATGAAATTGCTAGCTGTGTTTATAAATTTATTGAAGAAGCAGTAAAGACAGGTAAAAAGGATTTCAGATTCTGGTCTGATAATTGTGGAGGTCAAAACCGTAACAGGATTGTTTTTCTAATGTACATGATGGCAAGTTATAAACATAAAATTCAAATTAGTCACCGTTTTTTGATTGTTGGTCATACACAAAACGAGGGAGATAGTATGCATGCTCTAATAGAAAGACAGACGAAAGATAAAATACTTTATACACCTGCTCAATGGTACATGGCGTTTCAATTTGCAAAAACTGACGATAAACCCTATAGGGTTACGGAAGTGTCTCAAGATATTGTGATGGACTTCAAAATAATGCTTAAAAGGGTCAACAACTGGCTTTTTGCCAGTGATGGGTCTAAAATGCAATGGAACAAAGTCACTGAAATAAAGATTGAGGCAGAAAATCCTTATAAACTATTTTATAAAACGAGTTACATGGAAGACTCCTATAAATGGATAGATTGTGCTAACAAACCTAAAGCTACACGGAACAAGATTGTCCCTAATATCGAATTTCGTGATCTTCGGCCAGCTTATAATAAACCAATCCCATTAGATAAAAATAAACATAAAGATTTAATGGATATGTGCCATAAACTGGTGATTCCCAGGGAGTACCACTTGTTTTTTTCTAATTTGGTTAAAACCGACAGCAATGCAGTCGTAAGCGATTCTGAATAAGTATTTTTTTATTATTATTTTTAAATATTTTTAACGTTGATACCTAACCTAACCTAATTATGATACCTTTTGTGCAATTTTAGAGACTGATTATAGCAATAATGATTGACTAAATATCAAACACTGTGATTTCATTATAAGTAATAAAGATTAAAGATTAAAGTTGCTAAATGGTTGTGATTTAGATTAAAATTAATATAAATAAAAAAGATAATAGTTCCTAAATGATTGTGATTTAGATTAATAATAATGTTATTTTTTTAATGTGCAATGTGTACAATAAGCATTTTTTATTTTTATTACCAAAGACCTAAGTCGTTGCTACTGATTTTCTCATAACGTTTATTTAGTATTGGTAATTTCTAAGAATTTTAATGTTGTGATAATTATCCCAATACCATTTTGTAATTTCATTAATTTATAATTAAACATCTAAATAATTAAGCGAGGTTTTAATTATTTAACCTACTTTGTAACACCTGACTCAGTATATAAATTGTTAATATTAAAAATTATATCCATGTATAGTGAGTCAACTTATTCTACTTTAACAAATATAATAAATTTAAAAAAAAATTTAATACTTTTGAAAATTAAAAAATAAATAAAAAATATTTTTGCTATATTTATTACTTAATATATACACAATACGTATATTCCATAAGGCGACGTATAAAAATATAAGTGGTAGTTGATCCATTTTTAATATAGTAATAATTAACGTATACTAATATATCTACATTATCTCATTAAATAATAAAATAATTTAAATTCGAATTAGCGCTGATGAAGGGCCTTATTATAGTTAATTGATTGTGACTAGTTATTTTTTCTTGATTTTAATAACATTAAAAATATTAGCGTTCGCTCTTGCTTTTGCCCCCCTGTAAAGTTGTTAGAGTTGTAGTTGACCCAGTATACTTAGGAGCCGTCGATACGCCAGTTGGTCTGGTTCCCCTGTCTAAGGGCTGTGCAAGACGAACGGTGGTCAACACTAATAGTATTTATTTATTTTTATTTATTTATTAGGCACATCAACAATATAAACACAAGCATTTTACATATACAAGGCAAGGGACTATTCTAATGTTTACATTAATTACAGACATGCACATCATGATATTTTAGAGGTTACAGTAATTTACTTAAAGGGTAAGCTTAGCAAAAATTATAGATTTTTAAAATTTTTCTTTTTAATAAATTGGCGTGGTCATGAAAAATGTCAAGTTTGTGCAGTCTTTGTCACTCATTATATGCAATTACAAATCTAGGAACTGGCGCATGCAAACCCAGATTAGTAGTAAAAACTATTCCAGCCAATACGAGATTTTGGCATTTCTCGATGATTTGTAATTGCCTTCGCGTGTTGTAACATCCGGCTTAGAAATTTTAGAGATGGTCCTTTTTAAATTCTGTTCTGAAAATCTAAAACTCAATATGAATGAAAATAAATGCGAAATTTTTAAACATAAAATCACTTATTTGGGTAATAAGACACAGTCCCTCCACCAGCCCATGGTCCTTCCTACCGTCTCGGCATAAGGACCGAATCTTGGGAGACGCTCACCAGGTACTTGCTAAGGGCTCTTTCCCCGGTGCGTTTCTTCACTCCCTACAAAGTCTGTGTCTGTGTCCCATCTCAATGTCACTTATTTGGATAATAACCATACTTCCTGAATCCTGGATCATGGTCCAAGCGTCCCCCGGGCTCCGAAGCGACGGCTTTGGACGCAACTGGGAATTACACGCTAAGATGAAGGCAAGGGCTCATATACACGTATAGGCTTTTTTTAATAATAATAATAATAATAATTCTCACAACATCTCATACGACTGTTCGATGTTACAACATATAAGAGAGATCTTAAAACAATCAATTATATTTAACTATACTAATTTGTAGTCACATGTTGCAGCGCATAAAATTAAGTTACGGTGCGAGAAAAAATACGGCTATTCTACATATAATACACTCTTAAGAAGAAGAAAAAAAAAATCCTCACAACATCTCATACGTTGACCTGATTCCGTACTAAGTAGCTTAAGCACTTGTGTTACGGATATCAGACAACAGAGGAACTCAAATATATACTTAAATACATATATTACACCCAGACACCGAACAAACACAAGTGTTCATCGCACGAATGTTAGTCCAGGGTGGGGAACCCACTACCTTTGACGGAAGAGGCAGGGTCACTACCAATGGACAACATTTCATATTTTAAACATGTCCATATTGTTTTTTATATGAAAATTGACATAAAATGAACAGACCCATATTTTTTCTTTTTTCAAAATTTGTCCATTTTCATGCATAAAATAATTATTGAAATTCTTTATATTCTAAATAGACGTAAGCGCCAAATGACGTCATCGGACGGCTGAATACAGCGATATTCCTTTGCTTATCATTGTTTTAATAAAAAAAAGTACTACTGTCAAAAGTAAATAATACTAGTGTCAACATTGTCAACGTCATTCATTCATTCAATGTTGACAAGTTGTCTTTTTTTTGACAGTTGCATGTTGTGGGTTTGGCATTTTGTAAATTTAAAACTATAATGTGCCAAGCAAAGAAATATTTTACATTCTGCCGTCCGATGACGTCATCTTACATTTTTTAGTTTTTAATTTTTTTCTCAGTAAATAAGTAATATAAAAAATGAATAAATATATATTCGAGCAGCGGAAAAGTAAATAAAGAATTGGTATTTTTTGTTTCAGAGCTTAGCAATTTTGACCATTGCGTCCATTGCGCCATCCGGTCAGCTTTATAGCCCTTCGCTTTCTCCTCGTTTGGGAACACGGTACCCTAACTCACACGGTAATACAGTTTTCTGTGCGACCGTATTATATATAACCCCACTCGAGCGGTCCATTTATGCCAATGCGTGGATTTCCCACGATTTACATAATGGTAAATTTGGTAACGTATTAACAGACAAACAAACATTTCTAAAACCTACATCTTGATTAGTCGACAAGAAAATTAATTGTTTTGCCGTTTCTATTAATTCCTAATGGGTTGTTAAGAAACACTCGGAGAATAGCCCATTAAATACGAATTTAACGAGGGAAATTTAATTTCCTATAATATTTGTTTGCGCTTTCTTGATGACTTGTTTAATATCTTACGTATCAATGAAATCTGTAGAACTGAGGCATCTGTTTTGTATGTGAAACGTGGCAGACGAGCAGACGGATTACCGCAGGCTCACCTGAAAAACTAGCACGAAATTTTCGAAGAATCGTGGCTTATGCGTATTGTAACTAATTTGTATGAAAGCTGAAGAGCTCCCTCTATCGAACATAACGAGAAATATCTTCTTTCATACTTGGAATTGAAAAGTGACAACAAATTGCGTGGTTACGGCTACGAATTCCTAGAATATTCGTAATAATCCCTGATAGTGATTACCGAGGCCGTGTGGTCCCGGCAGAGTAGAATAGGCCACCCTCACTCTTACCGATGTGTCGTAAAAGGCGACTAAGGTAAAGCTGCTGGCATGATCATCAGCACCCAGAGAAGGAAAACTCTGCATTTATATCAAAACCCTCGCCAACCCGTCTGCCAAGCGTGTTGAGTATGGCAATTACCCCTCATGTGATTGAGGGAGGCCCGTGCCCCAGCAGTGGGGACTTAAATGGGCTGACGATGATGATGATGAGCGATTACCGTCGCCCATGGAAATCTGCAACACATGAAAAATTTAAAAATTGTCCCGAATTGTCAGCTTAAGATCTATTCTAAACAATTTCGGGGTTACAATCGCTCGGCAAACACTTATAGGTACTATTTATTAAATAACCATGCACAAATGTTGGGCCCGTTTTTGTACGCGAATAATTGATAACCGCCAAAAGCGGCCACTTTTAGCGTGAATAAATTTTTCGCGTGCAAATGTAGGGTCCGTTTTTGTACGCGATTAATTGATTACCGCCAAAGGCGGTCACTTTTACCGTGAATCAATTTTTCGCGTGCAAATGTTGGGTCCGCATTTGGGCATGATTATTCAATAAATAGTATAAGTGTTTGCCAAAAGGTTGTAACCGTGAAATTGTTTAAAATAGACCCGGTATAGTAGTTAAAAATTAAAACCGATTGGCGTCGCTAGTGTGCCTTACCCGTCACCTTAATGATGGTGAGCGATTGCCGCCGCCCATGGCCATAACACCAGTGGCAGTTGACTGCCTCGGTGGAGCAGTGGTTAGTGGGTCGCACTTTAAAGCAACGGCTGTGCAAGAGGTCCCGGGTTCGATCCCCGGGTCGGGCCAAATTTTGTACCTAAGTTTTCGGTAAGAAATTCTTAGTGGCAGCCCGGAGTCTGGAAGTTGGCGGTCTTGTACCCCCGTGCCTCGGAAAGCACGTTAAGCCGTTGGTCCTGCGCCTATCCCTCTCTGGTCGTGTCACAGTAGTGTCCCATCGGAATATGAGGGTAAGGGAATAGAGAGTGCACTTGTGTTTGCGCACACACTTGAGCACTATAATATATCCTGCGTACGTGGCTGATCGTTGAGATTGGCCGCCGTAGCCGTAATCGGTTGGAGGATATATTAACACCAGTGGATTCTCAAGTGCGCTGCCGATCTTTTAATTCCCCTTGCGGGACAATTACTCACTTACACACCTTATCTTTGCATTAAATTCCCAGTTGCGTCCAAATCTATCGCTCGGGAGCCCGGGTTACGCTTTGGCCATGATTCAGGATTTGGGGTTTTTTTTTTTAATGGACTGTAGGCTAACGCATGACCACAATCTCACCTGATGGAATGTGACGAAGGTCTACACGTTTGCCTAGAATGTGGCTGCTCACTCTTGCCTTAAAGATGTCCAGATTGTAGTGGTCCGGAAAAACAGACCTTGGGAAGGAGTTCCATTCCTTAGCCGTCCGCAATATGAACGTGGAAGCAATTTGCTTTGTGCGGATAAGGGGCAATCGTCGCTAGTGTGCCCTACTCGTCACCTTAAAGTTTTCCATTTTACTCGTATCATTTCAAATGCCAAAATAATATTACGATCAAACAATTTAGAACGAAACTCAATACAAGAGTAACTCGGTTTAGTCAATGACCCGTTTTAACTGGGTTTTGAATTTACATCACAATTGCATTTGTCTATTTGCATGTACGAGAGGACATACACCTTAATAGGTGACGGGGAGGGCACACTAGCGACTCCAATCCATTTTAATTTTTAGCTACTAAACCGTATCTATTTTAAACAATTTCGGGGTTACAACCTCTCGGCAAACACTTATACTATTTATCAGTGGCGAAGGGTGGATATTTTCAAAAAGGAAGCCGGAATATGAAATTAACTTACCAAAATGCTCAGCATGCCCATGGATACCCGTGACATTATTGGAGTCACAAGTGCGCTGCCAACCTTTAAACCCCAACTTCCCCCGACTTGGGCCTCCGGTACCCCCACTCACGCAGCGAAACACAGTACAGTGCTGCTTCACGCCGGTTTTCTGTGAGGTCGTGGTACCACTACGATCAAACCGGCCCATTCATGCCGATGCGTGGCTACCCCACGGTCATATGTTAAAGTCGAAAAAAAAAATATTTTGATTGGCGCGGCCTAATTTTACTACGTTTTTTGTTTTCAAAACTTAGAGAACGAAGTCTTGTTCGATAGCAAATAATCTGTGCGACAACAATATATCAGTATTAATGACATTTTTAACCGACGACCGACATTAAGATGACTTAAGCTCAACACATAATACAAAAATTAATCCAATTCACCACAATTCAACACCAAAACAAATAAAATTCGACAAAACGAAAGCAACAAGTTGTTTACAATTAGCATTATCCGCCATTAAATAAAAACTAAAAAGCAAGGGAAATAAAAATATAGTACGCTCCTGTCATGATTTAATACCGTGCTACATTCATTCTTAATTCGGAATCATTACAATTGTACTTCTTTCTCGCTTGCACCTGTGCGTTGCTAATTAACCTATCTCTATAACAAGCCGATAGGCATCGAGTTATTTCCAAGTAAATTTGCACGTGCTAAAACGAGACGGAACATGACGATCTATACACATAAATGAAAAGGACAGGTGCTCAGTATGAGAATTTGTAGTATGAAGAAGTAACTCGGTATTTTACCGGCTTGCCACCTGCATTATTTGCGTTGCTCATCAAATTTTGTAGGCGTTAAGTCTATAATTCAAACTATTTGAACTATGTAAGTGTGACACTAAGTGAATTTAACAGATAAAAATATCGTTGGCCCATAGATTCGATTTTTCGTAAGGGAAGCCGACGGGAATCGGGTTGTATGGACTCTTCGCCACTGCTATTTATTGATATACAAATGTTGAGTTCAACGCATACGCGAAACAATGATTCACGTCAAAAGCGGTCACATTTGGCGTCAATCAATTTTTCGCGTACAAAAACGGACCCAACATTTTTTTTTTATTTATTTATTATCCCATCACAATCAGCTACTTAGAACAAAGTTATCAAACAAACTCTAAAGAAAACTTATGACATATTTTTTTATAGCCTGAATAGTGAGGGACTGGTGCCTGAAATAGGTATCAAAATGAAACCTGTGCTACAGGTCACCAGGCCACACCCTCAGAACCCTATAATGTGATTACACTTTAATTTTAATTCGCTTTTAGAGGTAGGTAATATTAAAATACATTTTGCTCCTGCGATACACAGTACGTATTTACGAAGGATAATAGAGAGAAGAATAAAAAAAAGAGGTGCAAAGGAACTTAAGAGGTAAAATACAAACAAATATAATTAATCTATTGATTTACAGGGTTGTGTAATGAGCATTAAGTGTGAAAGATAATGATTACTATAGTAGGGCCAAATTAACAGGCCACATTTGACATTTCATTAAAATTCGACAACGTAACCTTGTAACAACGGGCATGTTCCCCAAATAATCGAACTAATACAATGTTTCCTCGTGAAGGATTTTTCAACCATAAATGAAAAGCGCATTCGGATTAAATAAAACGTATTATTCTGTTGTTTAAAAATATAAATACATTTATAACTTGGTAAACAGAAAAACTATATATGGCACCCAATATAAGCGCTTTGATTACGAAGAAAAAGAAATAAACTGGTCACGGGTCAATATTATGGATTATCTACTGTTTTCTTTCTTTTCAATAATATCGATTCACGTTTCTCCAAATTAAATTACTAATAACTTCTTTTCCAATGTTATTTTATTCGATTCACATTTGTTTGAAGTACATATTCACTTTAATCGAAGTTTTTAGTAGGTCACCTCTCTATGAGAGAAACGTCAAAATAATGTGGTTTACCTATTATTTTGGCTCAACTGTATTCACGTCGTCGTCGAGTTACCCTTGTTGACCTTTGGACCGTCCTTATGTCTAGGGCACAAGTGCTATTTTTCCACTGCAGGGGGTAACTTGATCTGACGCTGACTGTTTGTGATACATTAAATGACAGTTTTTTTCTTCATCATAGCTTCGACTTGCGAATACGCTCCACACTTCGTGTTCGCTGGCGGCTTCTTCGCGCGCACGCGACTAAGGGCCGGTTTCTGTATTGAGAATTTGACAATTCAAAAACCGGCCCTAAGTGTGGAACGGGCTTTTGGAGTTTAAAAAGTTTAGTGATATCTCCTGGTCAAAGTAACCCCTAGTGTTTTAAATGGAACTTTGTTTAAAGTACCTATCTGTAGATTATTTGAAATAAAATTACCGTAAATATTTAGTTTTTTGTTTAATTACATATTATTTGCTCAAATAAAACCTCAATAAATTCAAACTGATATAGGTTTAAGGTTTAAGATCTTTATTCTCATTAAGAATTACAGGAATTCGCTTACAACGAGAACATAAAATAGAATTTACAAAGTAAATCGTAGAGCTTAAAATGGGGGGTACATATAAAATAAGTATCGCAGAGCGCTCGGTGTAGATGGCACGCACGGTAAACAAGGATCACAGATATAGATTTATGCTACACTCACGGCATGACTAGATGTGGCAAAATACTTGAATGTGATCTAATCTTTGGATTTTATGTTAATGTGCCTGATTGAGTGTTTGTCTTTGTTTTTATTTATTATATTTTAATGGTTTTCTGTATTTCTTTATGTATATGATATATTTACCAGACTTACGACAATCGTGCACCTAACGTCAATCTGTTGAGTAGCTCTAACTGCCGCACTCAGAGATATAAAATTAACTTTAATTGGTACTGAAGAAAAAATATTGACACTTATTGAAATATGCATAAAGACTTTCCATAATTAAGTAAGTGAACATTTAGCTTAATTGACGTTTCTGAGTGCGGCAGTAAGCTGTACATTATAACATATTTTTCATACCAAGACGCAATAAAAGTAAAAAAACTAAAACCCAACTACGACAAAAAAACGTCGCTGAAAAAGTATAAAACAAGCCTTCGTTGTCAATTTATGCAATATTCACTATGTAGAGATAAAATTTCATGTTTGGAAATCCGCAGTCACACGTTGTCAAAGGGTAGTATATTTAACGTGTGACTACGCCTTTCCAAACATGAAATTTTATCTCTACATAGTGAATATTGCATAAATTGACAACGAAGGCTTGTTTTATACTTTTTCAGCGACGTTTTTTGTCGTAGTTGGGTTTTAGTTTTTTACTTTTATTTTATTTGTACTATTTTGGTGTCCAAGTGCTAGTAATATATATATATATATATATATATACATATATATATATATATATATATATATATTCAAAATGTACAAGTCAAGCGCTTTCAAATGATACCAAACACGGCATATTTATCATAACTTTATTTTTTTACTCTGTATGTTTTGTCCGCTAGAGGGCGCCACATTAGATTTTGTGAAACTTCATATAGCCTATAACCAGCGGACGATCAAGACGCTTATAATGATATGTCATTTGTCGAATTCTGATAAGTAGTTAAGAAGTTACGTGGAAACAGATGAACATACATACATACATACATACATACATACATACATAGCCTGTCAAAATCATAACCCTCCTTTTGCTTTGCCGTAGTCGGGTAAAAAAATATATACTAAGAAAAATTTAAGGTTCGCCATTGTCCGTTGAATGTTGAATGGCGACTCAACTCAAATCAAAAGTGGCGCTCTCTACATATTGTTACAGATTTAACTAACGGGTGGGTATTGCTAGTTAAATTAGTTTTTGATTGTTTTGGTTGTCCATTACACTTTATAAAATCCATTTCAGATATTAACATCACGCCACTGTGAATTTCAATTTATCGAGAAATCGCTCGACATAAAATAAATCTATTTTCATTTAGGTGTCCAAACAAAAATGGTGAAAAATAGACTTAATTTAACTTTTACATTTATTGCTGGGATAGCAAACCATTTTCAATTTTGTATTCAGCCAATTTTGATTTGGTGATGGAGCAAAACCTACGCCGAAACATGAATAGATTCTGGCGATGAGGACTAAAACACTCCGCGTGGGCTGATGCAATTCAAAGGTTTCAAATTAGTTACTAGTGGTTTTTAGTAAACAATTTTGATGTTTATTGGTGCAGTGAACTGCCGCGAAGTGATCCTAATAGGAATCGTTGAATTGTATCGTTTTTAACTTTGAGTGAGTTTTTAACACGTGAAAACTTGCTTGGACCTAATAGAGTCCTTAAAACCCGTAATTATGTTTAGTGGTATCGGCAGAATCCGTAGGTCGATAAAACGTAAAACACCAGCGTTTTACTGAGTGACTCTCACTTTGACTGACTTCGACTGTTGAATATGTTACTTGACATTGGCAAAATATCTTCAAGTAGGTATAAAAAAATAGCTTGATCAGCATGACAGCTGTCAGTGGACCTTTATTTCAATGATCATAAGGTTTATCATGTTACCAAGTTTCGTTCCATATTTTTTATTACTGTAGACCTAAAGATCATTTATTTACCTATGACACCAATGGATGTTATTCTAATCAAGCTACAACATTCTAAACATGTCATCAAATTTTAGCAACTGTTTTTAATAGACAATAATATCCTCCAACCGATTACGGCTACGGCGGCCAATCTCAACGATCAGCCACTTACGCAGGATATATTATAGTGCTCAAGTGTGTGCGCAAACACAAGTGCACTCTCTATTCCCTTACCCTCATATTCCGATGGGACACTACTGTGACACGACCAGAGAGGGATTGGGCGCAGGACCAACGGCTTAACGTGCTTTCCGAGGCACGGGGGTACAAGACCGCCAACTTCCAGACTCCGGGCTGCCACTAAGAATTTCTTACCGAAAACTTAGGTACAAATTTTTGGCCCGACCCGGGGATCGAACCCGGGACCTCTTGCACAGCCGTCGCTTTAAAGTGCGACCCACTAACCACTGCGCCACCGAGGCAGTCGACAATATAGATGTATCATAAGTAAAGAACATCAAACAGAAAGGTTGTGGCCGCGTCGCCAACATGGTTCCCCAACGGATGGCTATGAACGCAACCGGGATAAGTTCGCTGAGATTGTGATCAGTCAACGACGAGACAACGTATATCTGTCTATCTCATCATCATCATCAGCAACCCACACTCGTCCACTGCTGGACATAGGTCTCCCCTAATGCACGCCACTGCTCCCAATTTTCGGCCACTCTCATCCAGCCCACACCAGCCAGCCTTCGAATGTCATCATCCCATCTTGTCACAGGGCGTCCAACACTACGCTTACCGAGTCGCGGTCTCCACTCAAGGACTTTACGGCTATAACGGCTGTCAGTTCTGCGGCTAATGTGACCAGCATACTGCCACTTCAGTTTGCTAATTCGGTGGGCTATGTCGGTGACTCTGGTTCTCTGTCGGATTACATCATTTCTGATGCGGTCCTTTAGAAATACTGCGAGCATAGCCCTTTGCATAGCTCTTTGAGCGACTTTGAACCGGTAGACTAGTCCAGCCGTGAGTGTCCACGTTTCGGCACCGTAAGTCATGACCGGGAAGACGCACCGGTCGTAGACTTTCGACTTAAGACTGAGGGATGGGTGACGAGAACACTTGACGAAGTTTACCAAATGCTGCCCAGCCTAGCTGAATTCTTCTATTGGCTTCTCCCTCGAAGTTGTTTCTGCCTAATTGGAGCGTTTGTCCTAGATAGACATATTCCTGAACAACTTCGAGAGATACTTCATTAAAACGACCGGTCCCGGATCAACGAGCTCGTTGAATACGACCTTGGTTTTATCCAAGTTCATCCGAAGACCGATGTGTTTGAAAGATTCAGCCAGGCTGCTCACCATCTCCTGTAGGATCTTGTAGGGTTTCCGACAAGATGACGATGTCGTCTGCGAATCGTAGGTGTGACATGTACTCGCCATTAATATTGATTCTGCGCTCTTTCCACTTTAGCGTTCCGAACATGTCTTGCAAGCGCAGCGGAGCTATCTATCCATCTAACCAAATTCTTTATAAAGAGTTCATTCTATCTAACGGATCCGGATCTATCTATCTAATCTAACCGTATTGTTTATAAGGAGTTCATTTCTATTAAACATTGAAAAGGCTTATTTACAAACCGAAAAAGCGAAACAGTTGCGCGATCTATTCGGCACTTAATGCCCTCTATTGATATGGTTTTGAACTAACAGCAAAATTAATCTCCTTATTACAAATCGCGAATTAAGGATAATCCCGAAACAAAACTCGTGCCAGCACCTTCTAACATTGCGTGTTGGAACGAGATGACATGAGCTTTAGTACGGTAATAACTTTAGATTGCTATTTGCAGTAAGGTGGATAGTTTTCCACCTTTCAAAGTTGTATCGTTTTACCTTGTTTTACAGATACCTACACCCAGTCAAAGCAAGTCTTAGCGAAATCACCGGTTTTACGACTCTTAACTGAAAGCAAGTTGTCCATGTGACAACTCAATCAACTTACAACAGCTGTGTTATAAACGAAATAATAAACACCATTCCCTTTTCCAATTTCATTCGCCCAACCCTTTCCTTGTCAGACGTGTTGTCAAGTGGACAACGCCCTTATAGACGCCGGCTGTAAATGACTTGTTAACGTCCTAATAGTTCTCTTTTGTTTGCGTCGTATTCCAGACTGGAAAATTCCATTTTGAGTTCCAGCAAAATGGATTTCACGAACGTTTGGTATGATTAAATTTAAATTGCTTTGGGATGTTTTAAAACAAAAGGAGGGGGATTGTGGTTTAGTTAGAATTTTCTGGTTAGACAAGCTTGTACAATGCCGATGACATTTCTATAATGATTTTTTTGGTTGACTTTTCGTAAAAGGACATTTTTAATAAAGTCGACAATTTTTTTTAATGTAAGAGGTGGCAGACGAGCAGACGGATCGCCAGATGGTAAGCGGTTGCCGCCGCCCATAGACAGCCGCGACACCAGTGGAGTCACAAGTTTAAACCCCCTTTCAAACCACGCAGCGAAACACAGCACAGTGCTTCACGACGGTTTTCTGTGAGGCCGGTTTGAGCCAGCCCATTCATGCCAAAGCGTGGCTCTCCCAGGGTAAAATAATATTTAGTAAATAGCATAACGAAGAAAAGTGTAAAATAAATAAATATTATAGAACACCCCAAGAGGAAGACCCGAAATGCGTTGGTTTGATGACATCAAAAGGCTGGCAGGAACAAAGTGGGTAGAAACCGCCCAAGATCGAAAAAATGGCATAAACTGAAAGAGGCCTACACCTTAGAGGTGGAAAATGGCTAAAGAAGAAGAGAGACAACACCAAATACATCGGGCGATAGTAGCTTAGTGGATTAGAGCGCCTTGCAGACGGGAGGCCGCGTATTCTCCATGTACGATTCTCTAAAATTTTCTAATATTTTATTTTTACATTGTAGCGGATAAACGAGCAGACGGCACACCTAATGGCGAGTGATTGCCGTCGGTCATAGACATCTGCAACACCCGAGGTATCATCATATATGCGTTGGCTCTTAACGTTTTACCAGGCAGTTAACCACACGGGACCACCAGATTTTGAACTTTGTATAAATGATAAAGATAAAAGATAAAGATTTCTTTATTGGCCACAGAATACAAATTTAAACACGAGTGACATAAATACACATATAGACCAAATTCTATAGCCAACAAGGCCCAACCTCAGCATTTGCTACAGTGGCCGAAGCCGCTGCAGCGCTGGTTTTCAGGCGGAGCCTTGGGCGACGTACGTGCACACATACATACAACAGAAATAAAGACAAAACAACGAAAAAAAATAACAATAGAATCAAACAAATAACAATATTAATAACATAAAGCCTCCAAGTAACATAAAAACAATCACTCAAAATGTTACACTTCAAATAACATTTTATAACAGTACACCCGAGAAAAGGTGTTACCGAAGTCGGCGTCCAATACCTACTATCTTGTAATTGAATACAACATTCAAATATTCAACACGGTTAGGATAATAAGGTATAATGAAAATTTAATGAAGTTGTGTAGGTATAATAAAATAAAGACATAGTAAACGTAATGAGATAAGGTTGAAAACCAATGAAATAAATGATGTCTAGTTTTTCATTTTATTTATGTGATAGGTGGCAGACGAGCAGACGGATCGCCTGATGGTAAGCGATTGCCGCCGCCCATGGATGCTCGCGACACCCCTATAGAGTCACAAGTGCGTTAGCAGCCTTTAAACCGCGCGTAGTAAAACTAAGGAACCAGCTATCAACGATGGTGTTTCCGAACAGATACGACCTGGTGACCTTCAAGAAAATAGCTTATTCCTCCCTTAAGAGCCGGCAACGCATCTGTGATGCCCCGTGTGTCGCAGATGTTCATGGGCGGCGGTAATCACTTACCATCAGGTGAAAACTCGTTTGGCACCGATGACATATAAAATGTCACCCATTTGATACTCGAATGGTTCTTTTTATGTGATAGGTGGCAGACGAGCAGTCGGATCACTTGATTGTTTGCGATTGCCGCTAAATTAATGCCATTTATGGTTATGTTCTTTAGATTGACGTTTCGGCTGCGTTATAAAGATGATTTGAAAGATGATCTCGACATAGAGAGGGAACGCAGGGCATTGTCGGTAAGGAGTAATATGCTGGCCCGCAGGTTTGCTCGATGCTCTTATGAAGTAAAAGTAACTCTATTTAGAGTTTACTGCCAATCTTTTTACTCGAGCAGCCTGTGGACCCAGTATACGAAAAGAGCCTACAATGCACTGCGTGTGCAATACAACAACGCCCTTAGGATGTTGTTAAGGCTGCCGCGCCACTGCAGCGCATCTGGCATGTTTACGGAAGTCAGGGTGGACGGTTTTCACGCAATAATGCGCAAAAGGGTCGCGTCGATAATGCAGCGGGTGCGCGACAGCAACAACAATATCCTTAGAACCATAGCAGCCCGTTTCGACTGCCCGATCCAAAAACATTGGGTACAGAAGGTGATGGGTCTAATTTAATTTAACTCTACTCAGAACTGTTTTTGATTTTTGTTTTTAACTGTATGTTTGTATTTTATTTTTGTAACTTGTACTATGGATGTAATTTCCGAAATAAAGAGATTATTATTATTATAGCAACCGTAGTCACAATTGGACTTAAGGTGACGGGTAGCGACCCAATCAATTTAAATTTTTAGCTACTAAACCGGATCTATTTTAAACAATTTCGGGGTTACAATCTCTCGACAAACACCTATACTATTTATTAAATAACCATGCACAAATGTTGGGCCTATTTTTGTAGGCGAAAAATTATTCACGCCAAAAACGACCACTTTTGGCGTGAATCAATTTTTCGCGTACGCGTTGGACCCAACATTTTTACATGGTAAGAGACAATTTTCTTGTTTCGTGCTTTTAGAGAGTGATTTTTGGTAGTCGGGTTTTAGTTTTTAAACTTTATTTTTATTAACAAATTTTTAGTTATGTAAATATAATTACATATTTGAAATGTGCTAAAAAAGCTCTTTCATTTGATACCACACACGGTACCGTCAAAGCAATTTTTTTTATTTAGTTCCTTACTCTAAGTCCCCTAGAGGGCGCTGTAGTCAATTTAACGTGACGTCATGTCGCCTATAACCAGAAGACAATCAATATGCTTCTAACGAAACCTCATTTGTTCAAATTTGATAAACTAGTTTAGGAGTTATGAGTTAACAGATGAACAACCATACATACATACAAGTCAAAATCATAAGAGTTATGCTTCGCCGTTGTCGGGTAAAAATTACGCCCCATTAATTCGCGTGATTAGTAACCATTGATAAAAATGTTGTTTATCATAGTCTAAACACCGTTTTTTTTATCGTTTTCATCCCGAAAACATCATGATTCCGGTATCGTGAAAAAAAACCTGCTGATCCTAGAAAGCCGCCCAGCAATAATGCATGGAGCAGCTGATTTTTTTTCGCTTATATTGTTGATCTAACATGATGTGTCTGTCCTCCGTACGCTGCCTCATTCACGACTGGTGAGCGCCGGAGGCGCGCTCTCTCTTATATTTATCACCTCGGCGCGAGAGGTCCGAGCGCGCCCTCTCAGTCACTCCGTGGCCCTCTACGTAAATACTGCGCGTCCTCCGAAACCAACTTAAATGATAATTTCTGATTGGGCAAAAATAATGTGTTGTAATTTGCAAATGTTTTAGTCAATAAGTTAGTAAGAAAGAAAGACATAGAAAGAAATAATATTCATTTAGTGACACAAATAAAGTAACAAAATTACAAAACGTTAATACATCTATAACAATATTAAGGTTATGTACAGTAAAAGAGATAAAGGCAATAAAAAAAATGTGTCACCAAAAAGGTTTGGCACTCAGCATATGCCGAAGGGACGCTTCGACGCTGGTCTTCCGTGCAAGCCTCGTGCTGTAGAGCAACTAGGTACGTTGTATGTAGTATATGTGTTGCAGTGGTTTGATATGTTTCTCACAGCTTAGTTAGGTAGTATGTACTGTAATGAATAGTGTCGGAAGTCGTCGTGAAGGTACATTGAAGTTCACTCACAGATGCAAACCCTTTCTAAAAAGAATGAGCGTAAATTGCATGGCTCCAAAGATCTATAACAAAATCCCATTGTATATCAGATCAATCAATGATAATAAAAAGTTTAAAACTACCCTATACAGCTTTCTTGCTGAAAAAGCTTACTATGATGTCAGATCTTTCTTTGATGATAAGCTATAAAAATTACTTTAGATTTAGAAGTGTCAAAATGATGTCTTATTATAATAAATTGTAAACTAATATGATTGACATGCATGTAATAATAATGAAATTGAATTGTAATTGAAATGTAATGTATGTATCAAATATTAATATTTATATTCATATACCTTTACGGTGAATCATGGCTGTACCTAACAATATTTTATTTAATATCTTGTAACACTTACCCATGTTTATGAATGAATAAATGATTATGATTATGATTATACTTAATTACAATAAAATCAGAAAAGAGACAGTGGATAAAGAGACACAGCACAGCTATACATTATTCTTTTGCAAATTTAATAAATACTCCCTAAAGTTAATGCGAAAAGATGTTAGATTTTAATTTGTATAAATAGTTAGGAATCTGTAAATAAATCATCATTACGACTTTGGACTGCGAGTTTACCTTATCTCTCAACACAACTCCCGATCTTCACACTAACTAGGTTAACGCAGCGATCCATAGTGAGTCTTGGCCTCCGATAATAAGAGCCTCCATCTTGGTCGATCCTGCGCCACCTCCTGCCAGTCATCTGCGGAGAGTCCGCGCAAGTCTTTTTGACCTCATCCTTCCAGCGATATCTGGGCGGTAAAGCGAGCGATTTTCACACTGGGTTCCATAATGCTAAATGGACTTCAATCACGATACCTATCACGAGGTTTTCAGGATGTAAACGATAGAAAAAAACGGTGTATGTGTAAATTTTCGGTGTGTGTGATTAATGATTTATTGTTCTTTTCAAGTTTTCATCATCATTATCATCATCATCATTTCAGCCAATAGACGTCCACTGCTGGACATAGGCCTCCCCCAATGTTCTCCACACAGATCGGTCCTGTGCCTCCCGCATCCAATGGATTGCCGCGATCTTCACCAGATCGTCGGTCCACCTTGTAGCAGGCCTGCCACGGCTGCGACTTCCTGTACGTGGCCTCCACTCGAGGACCTTTCCGCCCCAACGGCCGTCTGTTCTCCTCTATGTGCCCTGCCCATTGCCACTTGAGGCATGCAATCCTTTGGGCTACGTCTGTGACCTTAGTTCTCCTGCGGATCTCATCATTTCTGATACGATCACGCAGGGAGACTCCGAGCATAGCCCTCTCCATTGCTCTCTGGGTGACTTTGAGCCTCCTTAATCGGCACATTGTAAGCGGCCACGTTTCGGTTCCGTATGTCATCACTGGCAACACACACGGATTAAAGACTTTCGTCTTGAGACACTGCGGTAGATCTGCCGAAAATATGAAATATGTTCTTTTCAAGTGTCAATTAAAGAGTTTGCATTCATTCACTTGTGTGTGACTTCCTATTTGAAAGCGCATTTACTGGTTGCTATTTATTTACGACTGCTCCTAGCCACTTATATGTATTGTGTTCTAGTATTTCATCAAATATCCAGAAAATGTATTGAGTTGAGAGAGCACACGGCACTCAACTGCATAACACAATTTGGCTATGCATATTTTATAAGAGTAGCATTCCCTTTCGATATGCGTTTTCTATGGAATATTTTATCCAGGGTTAATTTAAATATACTTACTATCAATTTCCCATTTCATTATGAGCTGTTTTATGCGGCGTGATTTTTTAAATACCTGAGAAACTTCTGAGGGATTTATAGAAATGAAAACAATTACAATTCGTGTATATAATTATATACATATATCTATTCTCACCTACATTATAAATCGTTTTCCTCCTTTCAGATCCATCTCACCTAACTCACTCACAACCAGGTTCCACCAGAATACCAGCGTTGCTGCGGCATCGCAGATAATGCCGTAGCAGCAAATGCTCAGGTTGGGACCTGATTGACCACACACTCACAATTCTTCTTCCCTGTATCCATGTTGTTTCATGTGTGCCTCAATAGGATAGAACATGGAACGAGTTTACAGTATTATAAGTACGATACAATTATCGTACTTATGATACTGTAAACTTGTTCTATGTTCTATCATGTTCTTTGTGCTGTAAATGTTGTGATGGTCAATAAATGCTTTTTCTTTCTTTTTTTCTAATAATTTTTCCCTAAAGAAGGAAGGCATTTTTTTTAGATTAAACCCTAATCTAAAAAAATTGCCTTCCCATCCTAATTTCATCATCATCATCAGCCCATTTAAGTCCCCACTGCTGGGGCACGGGCCTCCCTCAATCACATGAGGGGTAATTGCCATACTCACCACGCTTGGCAGACGGGTTGGCGAGGGTTTTGATATAAATGCAGAGTTTTCCTTCGCTGGGTGCTGATGATCATGCCAGCAGCTTTACCTTAGTCGCCTTTTACGACACCTCGGTAAGAGTGAGGGTGGCCTATTCTACTCTGCCGGGGACCACACGGCCAAATTTATCCTAATCCTTATTATCATCCTAATTTATTTTAATGTTTTTATATTGTACCTACTAGTGGCCCGCCGTCACTTCATTTCGGGACATTAGTTCCATTTTTAACAATAGATGGCGCTAGGTGTCGATTACATCGCGCAAGCGTTTCGTGTTTTCGGATTAGCTATAAGCGTTGCTACTGTCTGTAGGATTTACCTCTTTTAAAAAAGTACATTTTTTTTAATGCTAGAGGCGGTAGGGATGATCGATAATAGAAAAACATCGATGTTAACATCGAATCAAAAGTATCGATGTACGATAAATATCGATCGAAAGAAATCGATATTTCTAAAACATCGACGTTTCAGGAAACAAATAAAACAGTGTTTTAATTATTACATAAATGCACTCCTACTGAGACAACGAAGTTTCATTATTTACAAAATCAATAGAAAATCTAATTTGCTAATGTTTCACAACTTTACTCACAATACAACATCCCTCATCAAGTGTGTGACAGTTAGTTTTTTCAATCTCTTGAGAAATTAAAAAAATACTTATTCGCAAGGCTGTGGGTTTACTCCGATTATTTTGATCAGAGTCATCTAGTGGAAAATAGTTAAAACTTAATGGTCATCTATGCAATATTTAGTTGAAGCTAGTACACCTACTGCACGCTAAACTGCGGCGGAAAATAATTGACGTTTCGATATTTTATTCAGGCAAAATCGATGTTTCGATGATATCAAAGTCAACCCATCGATGTTAAAACATCGATTTTATAGTTTTATAGTTAAACATAGATGTTTATACAACATCGATAAATATCGATCATCCCTAAGAGGCGAAATCAGATAGATCGCTAATGTGTTGCCGGCCTTTTAAAAAAGAGTACGCTCTTCTCTTGAAGTTTCATAAGTCGTAGCCGTCCGGAAATACTCCTGCAGCCAAACCGTTCCACAGAACTGAGGAACAGTTAAATTAAATACCCAATACGTTGAATAACAACGCCAAACATATACATAAACTCCAATTTTATTTTAATTGCATCAATCAGCTAATTTCTTTTGTATGGGAAAGTGTTTTTTTTTATTTGACTATAACCTTTTTGGCCGAGCCGTGAGGTCCCGGCAGAGTAGAATAGGCCACCCTCACTCTTACCGAGGTGTCGTAAAAGGCGACTAAGGTAAAGCTGCTGGCATGATCATCAGCACCCAGAGAAGGAAAACTCTGCATTTATATCAAAACCCTCGCCAACCCGTCTGCCAAGCGTGGTGAGTATGGCAATTACCCCTCATGTGATTGAGGGAGGACCGTTCCCCAGCAGTGGGGACTTAAATGGGCTGACGATGATGATGAACCTTTTCGGTCCCTTGAGGAAAAATGTTCAAGTTTTCATCGGAGGGAAGCGTATCCGACGCCATGTTTTATAACGAAAATCCAAATGGTTTCGTTGTAGGCACTCTAAAGTAATAGCTGTCGGTACTTTATTCATTATCGTCATCATTTCAGTGAGTAGACGCCCACTGCTGGAAATAGGCCTCCCCCAATGTTCTCCACACAGATCGGTCCTGTGCCGCCCGCATCCAATGGATCCCGCGACCTTCACCCGTGACCTTCACGTCAACCTTGTGGCAGGGCCACGGTTGCGTATTTTATTAGCCAGATTATAAAAAAAAAAGTGAAAGCAATTATTTTTGCGTAAAAATAGGTATTCTAAATAATATCCCATTGGTTGAAACGTAAATCATGTTTCTGTTATTTCAATTAGGTGATATAAATATAGCTATCACAGATAAAAATAACAACAAAATGGCTAAATCATTCCTGTGTATTTATTTGGATGAAAAGCTCTGAATGACGTCACGAGCTGTCAAATAACTTCCCGCCGTATTAGAGAGCTGACTGAACCTGATAACGTTTTTAGGCTCTGCCTATGAATTAGGCGCTTTTACTTTTGGATAAGGCGTTTTATTAACTAGTGGCCCGCCCTCACTTTGTTTTGGAATATTAGTTTCATTTTATACCAATAGATGGCGTTAGATATTATATTATTACTTTCTTCTATATTAGTGCATGTTATGCTCTTCTTAAAGTAATGTGACACTTAGTCTTAAATTAGTCTTGTATGTTTTTTATGTAAGAGTGTACTCATTGTTGAGGAGCCAAATAAATAAAATAAATAGGTGTCGATTGCATCGCGCAAGCGATTCGTGTTTTCGTATTATATGCTTATTCCAGCTGCAATTTTTCACCACCTCACATCACGTCAGAACGCGAAATACCATCCACATCACCTGGATGGATTTATATCGACTACAGTGCGTTTCTCACGTCATTTCCTACCACGCACAGTAAAACTGTGGAACCAGCTGTCATCCGTGGTGTTTCCGAACAGATACGACTTGGTGACCTTCAAGAAAAGGGTGTACTCCTTTCTTAAGAGCCGGCAACGCATATGTGATACCTCAGGTGTTGCAGATGTCCATGGGCGGCGGTGATCACTTTCCATCAGGTGTGCCGTCTGCTCGTTTGTCCGCTATAATGTAAAAAAAAAAATGATTTACCTCTTTATAAATAGTATAGATGTATTTGGAATTTGCCGTGCTATCTGAATCAAATAAGTACATAAATTTAAAAAATTATATTGACATAGAATAGACTTAGGAATTATCTTTTTATACTGTGGTATAAGTAAAGGTATGAAGACGAACAGACGGATCACTTGCTGTTAAACGATTGCCGGCACCCATGGATACCCGTAAACACTAGAGTCACAAAATAGTGGGAGTGGGACCATGGGAAAGCCACTTTTCGGCATGAATGGGACGGGTCGACTGGAGTGATATCACGGACTCACAGAAAACAGGCGTGAAGCCGCACTGTGCTGTGATTCGCTGCGTGAGTGAGGGTACCGAGGGTACGGAGGGTTTAAAGGTTGGCAGCGCACTTGTAACCACTGGTGTCGTGGGTGTCAATGGGCGGCGGCAATGGCTTACCATAAGGCGATCCGTCTGCCACCTATCACATAAAAGAAACTACATTTACACACATAATTTGCCTCCTCCAACACTTCCTAGTCCTGGTTGTTTTGTTATTCAGGATTTCCTTATCTTTCGCCAACAAAAAATGCTTTAACGCATTTCTCGTCCTGATTGATGAAAACGTTTATTTATTTGTCTTTTTAACGAAATTCGATATGAAAATTGCGATTGATATACTTTTGCGGGGTATCGAATTATATCTACTGTGACGGCTTCGTCGTCGGGAGAATTCGGGAATGAGGTTAATATTATCGTCTCTCTTAGAATTTTTTGTAGGTAGATGTGTTATTTATTTACTATCATCATCATCATCATCGTCAGCCCATTTATGTCCCCACTGCTGGGGCACAGGCCTCTTTCAATCACATGAGGGGTAATTGCCATACTCACCACGCTTGGCAGACGGGTTGGCGAGGGTTTTGATATAAATGCAGAGTTTTCCTTCTCTGGGTGCTGATGATCATGCCAGCAGCTTTACCTTAGTCGCCTTTTACGACACCTCGGTAAGAGTGAGTGTGGCCTATTCTACTCTGCCGGGGACCACACGGCCAGTTTATTTACTATACGTAAGTACATATACACCGTGCTCTTTTAACCGTCGTGCCCCTTGCCGAGGGCATTATACTGATGACAACAAACACATTCCCCAAGGAACATAGGGTTCTAATCTCAAAAAAAAAAAAATTGAACCAGTCAGCTGATTAGGTACTTTTGTATGGGAAGGTGATATTTTTTTAAGATTAGACCCTATGTTCCTTGGGGGAAAAATTTTGTTTTCATCAGAATAATGCCCTCGATAAGGGTGCACGACGGTTAAAAAAGCACGATGTGTTTTTTTAAATTGTCGTAATAACTTGTCCAGGGCATCAATATCCTCCAACCGATAACTACTACGCCAGCCAATCTCAATGATCAGCCACGTACGCAGGATATATTATAGTGATCAAGTGTATGCGCAAACACAAGTGCACTCTCTATTCCCTGACCCTCATATTCCTATGGGACACTACTGTGACACGACCGTAAAGGGATCGGGCGCAGGACCATCAGCTTAATGTGCTTTCTGAGACACGGGGGTACAAGACCGCCACATTCCAGACCCTGGGTTGCCTCTAAGAATTTCTTACCGAAAACATAGGTACAAATGTTTGGCCCGACCCAGTGATCGAACCCGGAACCTTTTGCACAGCCTTCGCTTTTAAGTGCGACCCACTAACCACTGCGCCACCGAGGCACTCACAAAGGCATTATATTAATGAAAATAAAATTTAAAATTTAAAAATCCCCGACGGCGGCCATCTTGGATTTGAAGTAGTTACAATAAATATTATATTTTGCTACTCAAGCCCTTTTATATGATACCCATATTGTGGGAGTTGAGTTAAAACTATACAATCTATATCTTTGTGACGGCGGCCATCTTTACAACGTAGCTAAGAACTCTCCCCCTTATCATCTTTCAAACAAAAAAAAACAAAATAAAAACCGGTTTATATGTTCGGGAGCTACGATGCCATAGACACACACACACACACACACACACTCACAGACACTTCAAACTTATAACACCCCGTCGTTTTTGTGCGGGGGTTAAAAACAGCTCGACTTAGATCTTTTTGAAATTCGGAGAGCACTAATTATTCTATGACTTTCAAATTTGCAATATCTTGAGTACACACTTATAAAATTCATCTTGTATCCCGCCTGAACACGAGATGAATTTTTTAAGTGTGTTATTTACTTAAGAATAAATTGCAAAACACATTCCCATACATAATAAGGGTGTAAGTAAGACACAAAATATGAAAAAAAAATGTAGGTACCAAGAAACTGACGTGTTTTGAATTTAAATAGACCCATGATATCTGACCCGATAAAGTTAAAAATTAATAATCAGAAGCATCTCTCTATTTAAATTCAATATGTTAAGTAAGCGATGTCTGAAAAGTTTTTCGATTACCATTTACCAGATTGTTCACCTTTATAAGGGGTGGTAGACTGTCCACTGATTGAGATTCACTTTGTGAATTAAAAAAAAAAGTAAGATCAGGAGCCCAATTCTCGGGCTTGTGATATTTTGAAAACATGGCGGATATCACTTGAAAACCATACAAAAATATATGTCGTATGAAAATAAATATAAAAAACATTTTTTTGTTAAACACACACGACACACAACATTACAAATAAAGAACAAAAAAAAAAACAAACTTCTGATGTTTATACCAGGAAAAACAACACAAAGGAAAAATAAACAAAAAAAAAATCCTACAAGTTAAAATATTTATGGCGGGCAATATATACCTACATTGTGTCCAGGTGTGTCGCGGTTCATACAAAAAGGAGCTCACCCAGCTAAAGCCATGACTTAGGGGTAGGTACCTTTCTGTAGGTCATACGGCGCTGGTTATACATAGTTATGGGGAATAAAATATATAATAATAACGAAGATATACCTACGTACCTAATGAGAATACAAATGAATAAATAAGAATATGATATTATTAAATATCACGAGCACGAGAGTTGGGCTCTGGTAATATAATAATATTATTGTTGGAGACAGACCTCTTTTTTATTATCTATAGTTTTATAAGATTTTTATATATTTGAATTTACCGTTCTTTTCTTTTGATATTCATATTTTTACTTTGGCCCGTTTGGAACAGTGGTAGTGAACGCTGCCGGTGCAAGGGTTGCGGGTTCGATCCCCGCACAGTACAAACATTTGTGTGCATGAACATATCTGCAGTATTATGGGTATATATTTGTAATGCCACTGTCGATACTGATATCCGTAACACAGGTACTTGAGCTACTTATTTCGGAGTCAGATCAATGTTTGTGGTTTGAAATATTTTACTGAGTGTCATTCATTTTAAGTGTCACTGTGGTAGATAGACAAAAGGGTATTTTAATAACATTAATTCTTTAATATAAAAGTTACGCTCAACAGTACGTTTTAATCCTAAAACCGATTTTGGCTAAGGCCAATCGCATATCAATCAGCCACTTACACAGGATATATTTTAGTGCTCAAGTGTGCGCTCGATGAATTGAAAAAGTTTATTATCTCTTTGGGCCAATCGACGGGAGGTAGAGGGTAGAAGGTGACGGGTAGGGAACACTAACGACGCCAATCGATTTTAATTGTATCTACTAAACCGGTTCTATTTTAATCGATTTCGAGGTTACAACCTCTCGGCAAACACTTATACTGTTTATTAAATAACCATGCACAAATGTTGGGTCCGTTTTTGTACGCGAAAAGTTTATTAACGCCAAAAGTTGCCGCTATTAGCGGTAATCAATAAAAAAAAACGGATTTAACACTTATGCATGCACTTATGGTTATTTAATAAATAGTATAAGTGTTTGAAATTGTTTATATTACTTAGAGCGAAATTGCTTCAAATAGATTCGGTTTAGTAGCTGAAAATTAAAATCAAAGTGTGCCCTACCCGTCACCTTAATATGGAAAAGAGATGGAACTTATAAAAGGCAATAAAGAAGGTGTTTCGGCGTTTTTTCGGTAGATGTCACTATGCATTTTTACTTCGCGCTAGTAAAGCGTGTTTCCGAAACAATGACATCAAAATTCTTTTCTTTTCAATTTACTTCCATAGAAATACGTAACGCAAATAATATAATGTATTTCTTAATTAAAAGAATATGAGCTGAGCACGCACTACTGATTTTTTTAAATCTTTATGCGTATTTCTATCATTCATCTCCGTAAGTGAGGGTACCGGAGGCCCAATCCGGGGAAAAGGGGGGCTTAAAGGATGGCAGCGCACCTGTAACTCCATTGGTGTGGCGGGTGTCTATGGGCGGCGGCAGTCGCTTACCATCAGGCGATCCATCTGCCCGTCTGCCACTATTCACATAAAAAAATGCCACGCAATGCATGTTTCGGATAGTTTCTCTAGCAGCCCTAACTAAGTCCTATTTATCTAAAGTCTGGATTAAATTGACTAGGGGTAATGCGTAATATTAGTTGGCTTAACAAATATACCTAGTAATCAACTAATCAAAAATTTTATTGAACTATTAGTCAAATCATTAATCTTGTTTATTAAAATTATTAATTTATTCTCATATTATATAAAAGAAGAACCTGACTGAGTAAGGTATTAAGTGATTACGTGACCAGGAATGCACCCACCAGTCCAAACTACTGACCCTAGAAACTTAGGAAGGGAGTTCCTTTAATAGTGAAAGTGAGCACTAAGAAGGGATTTTTGAAAATTCAACCCATAAGGGGGTAAAAAGGGGGTTAAAATTTGTATGAAAGTCCGCCATCTTTGATGTTAGAAATGAGAAAATTTGTATTCAGACTAACAATATGAATTTAAAAGTAACCCATTTAACGTTTTTTAAAAATCACCCTTAAAGGGGCATAAAATAGGGGATGGAATGCCAGCATGGGTGTGGCTAAATGACCTCTTTAAGTTAATCATTTTATTTTCGTTTTAATTTTGTTTCTCAATTTGACGTTTTATATTGTCATTGATTTTTTTTGGTGCAGACGGTACGAAAATATATTTTATTTCTATTTTTTATTGTTTTCCTGTTATTTTTACCCATCTCCCTTGCTTGCTAACAATGGGGATTTAGCCATTAAAAAAAACTGTATTAATTATGCAGTGGTAGTGCACGGTGCCTCTGATACAAGGGTTGCGGGTTCGATCCCCGCACAGTACAAACATTTGTGTGCATGAACATGTTTGTTTGTATTGGTCTGGGTGTTTGCTATGTATTATAAGTATGTATTTACAAAAGAAAAGTATTATATGTATATATTTGTAATCCCACTGTTGATTCTGATATCCGTAACACAGGTGCTTGAGCTACCTAACTCGGAGTCAGATCAATGTGTGTGACGTTGTGAAATATTTATTTATTTAATTATTTAAGAGTTAATTTTATAGATGGTCACACATAGTTATATAAATACAGATTATTTATTTGTACTAAGAGAATCTTGTATTACAGGTATTTAGAGCTATCTTAATTTAATTGAAACAATAATAAAATCTAGCTAAATATAGAAACAAAAAGGTAGACAATAGGACTCATTACTTAGATTAAAATACGCTGTAAGTACTTAGAACCGTTACAGAGCTAAGAGATGTATTAATTATTTTATAAAAGATTCTTTATTTAAAAAGATCTAGGTCCTGTAATTCTTTTTTTAGACCGCTCCTGTTTTGAACTAGATCATGATAATTTATGGAAAAAACATCTTCCTCGAGTTTAATCGTGTTAATTTTATATACATTATTTTAGTGGGCTGGCCTTTAAGTAATTTTAAGTCTAGGGCTAGAAGGGTGGATTTGTAGTTGGTGAGAGAGGTATTGGTGACGGCCTATTGCATAAACTATACTATCAACCATATAAAATAGAATATAAAGTAAGTAAATATAGAATAAAGCTAAGATATGTGGATTATGGCGCTCTCAGGCGTCTTCATAATTGATAGTATTGATATACCTTTGTTCTGCCATTACTTTCGCAGGACATAGGCAGGACGGGCATAACGTGCAGGATGCGTAGACAGCGGGATCGGCTTTTTTGTGACATTCTTTTGTTGTATGGCCTAATGATGCACAGTGGCCGCAAGTGTCAGTCTGCGCTTTGCATGTCCTTGAGGCGTGGCCATACTGCTGACATTTAAAACACCTGGTGACCAGTGTGAAGTTCCGTACAGGGCACGACGTGCAATTGATTTATAATCTATCTTTGCGAATATTGGCTGGGACTTCTATGATATAGTTGCAGGAGTCAGCTTCCCTTTTCCCTGATTTGTGGCTGAGTTTGATAGTCGATACAAAACTATCCAAGGTTAGGTCTTTGACTTTTTCTGCTAAATTTTGTTCATAAATGCATTTGAATACATTTTGGTCTGACAATCTTGTAGGTACTCCGATCACTAAGTCGACGGAGAGGCCAGAAGTCGTTAGGTTCTCTGATTTTTTCATTTTCTCGATATCGTCCTGATTGTCTGTGCTAATAATGACGCCTCCATGTTAAGTTTTTCTTAAGCCCCTGATATGCAGCTTCATGGAGTATGGTTTGATTATATTTTGAACGAGTTGGTTAGTGTCCTCGCTAGATTTTAGCTTGTCACTAGGATAAATTAGAGGGCTGGGTTTAACAAAATTATTGATACCTTTTTTTAACGTATATTCACGCCAAATGTAACCGCTTTTGGCGTGAATCAATTTTTCGCGTACGCGTTGGACCCAACATTTTTGCATGGTTATTTGATAAATAGTATAAGTGTTTGCCGAGAGCGGTTGTACTCCCGAAATTGTTGAAAATAGATTTAGTAGCTGTTTAGCTAATTTATTAAAAACGTAATGTTTAAATGTTTAATGTTTATTAAAAAGTCGCTAGTGTGTCCTACCCTTAAGTTATTATCATGGCAATATTAAAAATAATTTACGTTTTAAACGTCTTTTACTGTCGGAGTATGGATAGTCTTTATGCTTAAATAAGTGTCATTGTTTTAAATTTAATTTGACGTCTATGAGTACGGCTGTAAGAATCACTTGTTTTTTCAATTAAAAAGTACCTAAAGATGCTACCTACTTTCAAATACTGCCGCCAGGGGAGCTTTTCAGTTTTGGATGCGACATGCGAATATTCTCACTCGTTACGGGACAGGTTCAAAAGGCACCTGTTTATTTATTTAAACATTAATAAGTGTCCCTTCCCCGTTCACTTCGTTTCGGGACATTAGTTCCATTTTATACCAATAGATGGCGTTAGCTGTTGATTACATCGTACGAGCGTTTCGTATTTTCGGTTCACCTATAAGCGTTGCCCCTGTCTATGGGAATTACCTCTTTATGAAGTAGTTTATTAATACAAACATTTCTTGAAGGCCAACCAAGTCATGCCTACATAGGTTTTTACAAGTACCTCACCCCGTGTCTCACTATAACTTTGCACAATTGCTCAAGCTAAATAGAGCTGGCAAAAACGTATCTTTCAAAAGATTGCAACATTTGCGTCAGGATCAATGCACAGATGCGGAACAGTGAAACGCTTCATTTGATTCATTTGTAACATCAACTCTCAGATAGATCCGTGATTATTTTTTTTATTTTTTTTTACTGTAGATAGGTAAGCGTTTGACCATATTTCACCTGATGGTAAGTGATAATATGGTCTAAGATGTAGCACGATTACCTAGAAGATACCTATTCACTCGCGCTTTGAAAACCCCCAAATTATAGCCTCTAGGGAACACCTCTTCAGGCAATTGATTCCACTGTTTCGTTGATTGATTTGGTTATAAATAAATATTCGATCCCCTCCTGATGTGCCATGTAATATCATCGTCAGCCCATTTAAGTCCCCACTGCACGGGCCTCCCTCAATCACATGAGGGTTAATTGCCATCACCACGCTTGGCAGACGGGCTGGCGAGGGTTTAGATATAAATGCAGAGTTTTCCTTCTCTGGGTGTTGACGATCGTGCCAGCAGCTTTACCTTAGTCGCCTCTTACCGTGCCATGTAATATATTTATCTCTTATCCCCGTAATACATGACGGTTGCCTATTCACCCCGGACTGCCCAGTTCTTTCGCTATGAATTCGAATCATTCTGCTCACTCGGATCATTCAGCTCATTCGGATCATTCGACTCATTCGGCTCATTCGGATCATTTGGCTCACTCGGACTCGAGATTTTTTTTTTTTATATGAGAGGTGGCAGACGAGCAGACGGATCACCTGATGGTAAGCAAATCCGCCGCCCATGGATACCCGCAACACCAGTGGAGTCACAAGTGCGCTGCCAACCTTTTCCCCTTCCCCCCCTTGGGCCTCCGGTAGCCTCACTCACACGGCGAAACACAGCGCGAGCGCTGCTTCACGCCGGTCTTCTGTGAGGTAGTGGTATCACTCCGGTCGAGCCAGCCCATTCATGCCTAAGCGTGGCTCTCCCACATTAACTCGGACTCGAGATCCATTTGTGTCGAATGATACATTCAGAGTGAACATTAGAAATTCGGAACAGTGTATCATTTGGCTGAGTCGGATCACTGACTCGTTTTCAGTAAAGAGTTACATACGTCTAAAACTTAACTTCTTAAACCCATAACTAACCCATTGGACTGTATCAACTAGCCCAGTCATTCGAACAGTCATGCATTGAACCGTATGTCTTCGTTTTAAGGCAGTTTTCGGGTCAGCGGCTTGGAAATCTTTAAAATCCCGCTGTTCGCCATCTGGCGTGGGTCTAAGGGTGTTTTTGCAAGTGTGAAAAAGGTGTGGATATGAAGAATAGTACCTATTTTTGCGATGAAGAAATGCGTAACATGATTTAAAGATGAAGTCAAGTGTAGGCTGTCCCACTGCAAAGTAAAAGCCACCATCATAGAAATCAGCAAGAGAGGGTAGAGTAACTTAATCGTATGTTGTTTTTCAGAAGTTTATAAACAAATTAAAAACAGAAACTTAACTTTTCGACCGTAGGAGAGCCACGCTTCGGCATGAATGGGCCGGCAAGACCGGAGTGATGCCACGGCCTCACAGAAAACCGGCGTGAAGCAGCACTGTGCTGTGTTTCACTGCGTGATTGAGGGTACCGAAAACCCAATCCCAATTCGAAAGGGAGGATTAAAGGTTGGCAGCATTTGTGTCTACTCGTCAGCCACTTATCACATAAAAAAAAAAACATTTCGCGACATAAGTGCAACCCTTTCCCCCCGATAAGGCGGTGAAATCTCTTAAATCAAACCGGCCTATTCATGACGAAGCGTGGCTTTGCCATGGTCAAAGGATGGAGAAGATGTACCTTCTCCTCATCTTGGTATGTGTTTCCCGGTTGCGTCCAAAGCTGTAACTCTGGAGTCCGGGGTAAGCTTGGACCATGATTCTTGATTGAAGGAGTCTGGTAATTACAATGAAGCGACTATGACACCAGATCAACTGAATCATGTTTTGGTACACACGTTTCAGAAAATATCTAAAATGTGGAGGTTTCCTCACTATTTTTTCCCTCACCGCCGAGCGGATGGTAGAAATACGCACATAGATTTTGAAAAGTCCAGAGGTGCATGCTCGGATTCGAACCCGGTACCCCCAAATGGAAGGCGCGTTCTAAGCCACTGAGCTACCAGCGCTCTGATGTATAGTCAATAGTCAAATAGTCAATAGTCAAATAGTCAATAATAATTCTCTCAACATCTCATACGTTGACCTGATTCCGTACTAAGTAGCTTAAGCACTTGTGTTACAGCTATCAGACAACAGAGGAACACAAATATATACTTAAATACATATATTACACCCAGACACTGAACAAACACAAGTGTTCATCGCACGAATGTTTGTCCAGGGTGGGGATCGAACCCACGACCTTTGGCGTAAGAGGCAGGGTCACTACCAATTTCGCCATCCGGTCAGTCGAATAGTCAATAGTCAAATAGTCAATAGTCAAATAGTCAATAGTCAAATAGTCAATAGTCAATAGTCAATAGTCAATAGTCAATAGTCAATAGTCAATAGTCAATAGTCAATAGTCAATAGTCAATAGTCAAATAGTCAATAGTCAAATAGTCAATAGTCAAATAGTCAATAGTCAAATAGTCAATAGTCAATAGTCAATAGTCAAATAGTCAAATAGTCAATAGTAAAATAGTCAATAGTCAAATAGTCAAATAGTCAATAGTCAAATAGTCAATAGTCAATAGTCAAATAGTCAATAGTCATATAGTCAATAGTCAAATAGTCAATAGTCTAATAGTCAAATAGACAATAGTCAAATCGTTAATAGTCAAATAGTCAATAGTCAATAGTCAATAGTCAATAGTCAATAGTCAATAGTCAATAGTCAATAGTCAATAGTCAATAGTCAATAGTCAATAGTCAATAGTCAAATAGTCAATAGTCAAATAGTCAAATAGTCAAATAGTCAATAGTCAAATAGTCAATAGTCAATAGTCATATAGTCAATAGTCAAATAGTCAATAGTAAAATAGTCAATAGTCAAATAGTCAATAGTCAAATAGTCAAATATTCTTTATTTGCATAGGCTTGTACACAGCACTTACAAATCGTCATACATTTGAATGACTTATAACTATTTATAAGTACTTATGTATAATTTACATGTTAATAAATATATACATAAAATATATGTACTAAAGTAATAAATAAACATAATGCGATTCTACCACCGGCTCGGAAAGTTGTTTCTGGTCGAGAAGAACCGGCAAGAGACTCGCCAGTTACTCTTCTTATACCTTCTGTACTCCTATTTTATAATCAACCATTTCTAAAATGAATTATTTTCTTGTTTCGTGTAGAAAGTCGTGAATAATTTATTTAACTTTGAAGATATTACCAGAGATAAATTATTTCTTGTTTGATTTAAATCTACTTAA
This sequence comes from Marasmia exigua, assembly GCA_019059595.1. NCBI lineage: Eukaryota > Metazoa > Arthropoda > Insecta > Lepidoptera > Crambidae > Marasmia > Marasmia exigua. The sequence continues at coordinate 15,994,503 of CM032485.1, forward strand.
AAATTAAAATTATTGCAAAGTTCTGCTTCTAATTTTGAATTTTTGAATTTGATTAAGAGTTTGTAGTTTTAATTAAATAATTAATTTAATTTTATAAATAGCGAGTGGCTTCTTGGTTTGAGTTAAATATTAATTTAATATTAATATAATTAAGAAGCTTTTGGTCTGGTAAATATAGATAAATATATTTCATCATTAATTATTGAATAAAACTATATTTATGGATACTTGTTTTTTTAATGAATGAATGAATGTTAACTTTATTTGGCACAATACAAAACAAGGAAACTTAATTGACCGTGGGAGTGCCACGCTTCGGCATGAATGGGCCGGCTCGACCGGATTAATACCACGGCCTCACAGAAAACCGGCGTGAAGCAGCACTGTGCTGTGTTTCGCTGCGTGATTGAGGGTACCGGAGTTCCAAAGGTTGGCAGCGCACTTGTGACTCCACTCGTGTCGCGGTTGTCCATGGGCGGCAATCGCTTACCATCAGGTGATCCGTCTGCTTGTCTGCTACCTATAACATAAAAAAATAAACATAACATAGATTTGATAAATCCAGAGGTGCATGCTCGTATTCGAACCACGATGGAATGCGCATTCTGAACCACTGAGCTTACCATGGCTCTTGTCACTAAAAAATACTACTTCCTTAAAACAGAAGGATCCAGATTCCAAGAATAAGTTTTTACTTCCCGAATGGGAGGGGGTGCTATGTACCTACCCCTAAATTAACTCCAATTGTGTCCTGAGGAGTATTTTGACAGACGCAGAAACTTTCGCAATTTTCCATCCCATAGAACAAGGGATTACGTTGGGTTTATTTTATTATCATCTGTAAAAAGAAACGGTTGTTGCAAGGTTTTCGCCATGGAGATGCGATTTTGTTGCTATCTAAATCTGTATGTCACATGTCTGCGATAAGCGACAAGCGAAAGCTGACTGACAGACTGACCTAGCAACGCAGATCCTGAACTATAAGTGTCATCATCATCATCATTTCAGCCAATAGACGTGCACTGCTGGACATAGGCCTCCCCCAATGTTCTCCACACAGATCGGTTCTATGCCGCCCGCATCCAATGGGTTCCCGCGATCTTCACCAAATCGGCGGTCCACCTTGTTGGAGGCCTGCCACGGCTGCGATCTCTTGTACGTGGCTTCCACTCGAAGACCTTTCCGCCCCAACGGCCGTCTGTTCTCCTCGCTATGTGCCCTGCCCATTGCCACTTGAGGCGTGCAATCCTTTGGGCTATGTCTGTCACCTGAGTTCTCCTGCGGGCTTCATCATTTCTGATACAATCACGCAAGGAGACTCCGAGTATAGCCCTTTTCATTGCTCTGTGGGTGACTTTGAGCCTCTTTAATCGGCACATTGTAAGCGGCCACGTTTCGGTTCCGTATGTCATCACTGGCAACACACACGCATTACTAAATAAAAGGAAAAGTAGGACTTTTATTTATTTATTAGATCTGTCAACATTATAACACCCGACCCGATTGGAACAGTGGTAGTGAACGCTACCTCTGATACAAGGGTTGCGGGTTCGATCCCCGCACAGTACAAACATTTGTGTGCATGAACATGTTTATTTGTATTGGTCTGGGTGTTTGCTATGTATTATAAGTATGTATTTACAAAAGAAAAGTATTATATGTATGTATTTGTAATCCCACTGTTGATTCTGATATCCGTAACACAGGTGCTTGAGCTACCTATCTCGGAGTCAGATCAATGTATATGATGTTGTGAAATATTATTATTATTATTATAACATTTTAAGCGCATAATTTTGTAATGTTATAATGTTATAACATTACTAAATTATGCGCTTAAAAGTAACTTTAATCTAAATTATAATTATCTTTTTAATTAACTTAATTTCGACTCTTTTTTATTTTTAACACTCCACTGGTGTTGCCATTGCCGCCGCCCATGGAAACCCGTCCATGGGCGGCGGCAATGGCTTACCATCAGGTGATCCGTCTGCTCATCTGCCACTTAAAGTTTTTGTGCCTTTGTCGTCCCTCTGTGGCAAATTCATCAAAAAACCGGCAAATCCGCTTCTAGCACTTGAGACATAAAAGCGAAAGTCAAAGTTTGTCTGCAAAGTCCAGGAGTATGATAAGCGATTCGCATTTTAACGTCCCAGAGGCGGAACTAACCATTACATCATGAAATTTATGATTTCAATTTATTAGGTAAGTACTGGAGTTGTTTCAAATCTATGTGCAGCCGAGCTTTTGGAAGAAATATCTTCCAAAAGCTCGGCTCGGGAAAACATCGCGAGGAAACCTGTACGTTTCGATCAGTTTCTGAAGCGTGTAACTATGATTCAGTTTGTCGGTTTCTCCTGTTTTTTATGTGATAGGTGGCTGACGAGCAGACGGATCAACTGATGGTAAGCGATTGCCGCTGCCCATGGACACCCGCAACACCAGTGGAGTCAAAAGTGCCCTGCCAACCTTTAAGCCCCATTTTCCCCGGATTTGGCCTCCGGTACCCTCACTCACGCAGCAAAACATAACCTGTGCGGATAAAGAATGGGATCAGAAATGGCGGTTCATCTATTCACGAGAAGTGAATAGATGCGCCGCCATTGCACACTATTTGCGTCTATACTCGCACTCGTGGGTGTGCGAGCGAGAAGTGAATAGATGCACCGCCATTTCTGATCCCATTCTTTAACCGCACAGGATGTACAGTGCTGTTTCACGCCGATGTTCTGTGAGACCGTGGTATTACTCCGGTCGAGCCGGAGCATTCGTGCCGAACTGTCGCTCTCCCACGGTCTTGTTAAAGGATTGCGAAGGTCAGACGGCAGTCGCTTCATTGTAATTACCAGATTTTCCAAATTCTGAATCATGGTCTAAGTGTACCCTGGGCTCCGACGCGACAGATTCGTATGCTACCGGAAAATATACTCTAAGATGTAGAGAGAGGTAAGTACTAAAGTCCAAATGTTTGTACGAGTCGAGTCATATTCATTTCTTATGGCCGTGTAAAGACCTCTGAAATCATTGATGTGCTTTGATCAGTACACGTAAAAAAGCATAAAATAATATATAAATTGAAAATTTTAAAAAAACCCCGACGGCGGTTATCTTGGATTTGAAATTTGTCACAATAAATATATTCTGCTTTTATATGTTACCCATATTGTGGGAGTTGTGTTAAAATCATACAATCCATATCTATGTGACGGCGGCCATCTTGGATCGATTTTTATTCAACTTAGCTAAGAACACTTCCCCCCTTATTCATCTTTCAAACAAAATCAAAATCAGTTCATTTGTTCGGGAGCTACGATGCCGTAGACAGACACACACACACACACGCATGCACGCATGCACGCATTCACGCACGCACGCACTTCGTTGAAAAATGTTTCTTTAAAAAAAACCGCCTTCAAAAACTACGAACTAAGAAATGTAAAATAATAATTTTAAATTTTTCATAAACTTCAGATAACATTTTATAAAAGTGTCATCTGAAGTGATAACCACTCGATAAATGGTTTTACTGATTACTGACTGAAAGCCCGTTTTTTTTTTTCGAAGATAATTTTTTTTCATGCATTCACTATTTTTTTTTATTTTTGTAATCAAAAGACCTCTCAATGATAGAAACATCGTTGAAAGAATTATTTGATTATCATTTAAACTACCTGAGATATCACATTATTTTAGATGTGACGTCACACGCAAGTATTTTGTATGCATTTGCCCATGAATCTTTGAATGACCATAAAACCGGCTGGACGTTATATTTTTAATTGAGAATTTTGCTATGGCTTATATTATTTACACATATTTTGATAAAATATTTATATATTGTAAAATCTCGAGCTTAGTCAAATACCCTTTTTGAGGGTTGCCCAAGATTGCCCAAGATCATCAGACGTTAATATGGTGACAATGAGACCAACTCAGGAGTGTGCTCTTTCAAATAAAAAAGAACTCTGCAAATCGGTGAAACTCTGCAAACATACATAAAAACAAACAGTCAAACGTAGACCCTTCTTTTTTGAAATCGGTCAAAAATTCACTCATCTTATTCATGCCTCATTCATTACGTCCTATGTCGTAAATGGATAAAGATTTTTATGAACGGGTAACCGTGATCCAGTTGGCATGGTTTCCCTGTCTAACCCTGTCGGGTTGAGAAGTTCAGACGGCAGTCGCATCACAATATCAACACTTCCAGAATCCTGGATCATGGTCCAAACGTGTCCCGCGCTCCAATGTGACAGCTTAGGATGCTACTGGGAATGAATGAGGAGGGATAGAAAGTGACAGACGCTACTTTTTGTCTCGTATTAAGTACCTATAATTACTAAATAAATTCTGGTAGGAGTTAAACACTCCGCGTGGGATGGTGTAATTCAAAGATTTTTAATTAGTTTCTAGCGGTTTTTAGTGAACAAATTTAGTGTTTATTTGTGCAGTGAATTGCGGCGAAGATCCTGGTAATAAGAAACGTTGATTCGTTTTTAACACTGCTATTGTGTGCTCGGAGTCTCCTTGCGTGATTGTATCAGAAATGATGAGATCCGCAGCAGAACTAAGGTCACAGACATAGCCCAAAGGATTGCATGCCTCAAGTGGCAATGGGCAGGGCACATAGCGAGGAGCACAGACGGCCGTTGGGGCGGAAAGGTCCTCGAGTGGATCTCACGTACAGGAAGTCGCAGCCGTGGCAGGTCCCCTACAAGGTGGACCGACGATCTGGTGAAGATCGCGGGAATCCATTGGATGCGGGCGGCACAGGACCGTTCTGAGAACATTGGGGGAGGCCTATGTCCAGCAGTGGACGTCTATTGGCTGAAATGATGGTGATTGTGTGTCGAGTGAATTGTCACAGACATCTTACTCGAACCTCAAAGAGTCTTAAAACCCGCGATTGTGTTTAAAGTGGTATCGGCAGAATCCGTAGATCAATAAAACGTTTTAATAAGTGACTACACTACTGTGATTTTGACTGACTTCAACTGTTGACTACCCACTTATTCTCAATAAGTTAGTTGACATTTGCCAGATATTTTTTTTTATGCTAGAGGCGGAGAAACGAGCTAGCGCTTCACCTGATGGAAAGTAATCAAAGCCGCGCATGAACATCCGCGAAATCAGCTATCGCTAATGTGATGCCGGCTTTTTTAAAAAGAGTACGCTCTTCTCTTGAAGGTCTCTAAGTCGTAGCCTTCCGGAAATACTTCTGCAAACCAACCGTTCCACAGAACTGAGGTATCTTCGTGTAGAGCCATAATATAAAAAGAAATACTAATATTTGAAATGGATAAGTGTATACGAATCTGTAACAAACATATATGTTTTTTTTGTCGTGATTGAAGTGAAATTTTCGTGATTTTTTAAATGGAGATATTAAAGTATCTCCATAAAGTACCTACATTGCGTCCAATTGCCGCATAGGCTACTATGTGGCAATTGGACGCGAGCGAAGCCGCGGGCGACCGCTAGTCTTGCATAAAATCAAGCGAAAAACGCCTGAAATGAACTCTGCATGAAATGGAGGCTTTTATCGTGACTAAATTTCGTATTTCCCTCATTTGATAAAGGGAGGCGAGAACCCTTTTTATTCTGGGTGTATCTCGATGTATCCTTGACTGGGTTTTATGGCAATTTATGGAGTGAAAGAATTCCGTAGTGTTTAAAGGGAACCTTTTTTTCATAGACTGGGGCTTGATTAACCAGGGGCCTGTTTGCTACTGACCAGTTAAAATGTGTTGACTGTGTTTACCAGCGCCATGGCCTACAGGAAGGTACATACTCCTTCCTTAAGTCGTGGCTTTGGCTGAGTGAGCTTTTATTTTTTGGTGCATACACCGCGACACACCTGGACACAATGTAGGTATACTTATATTGCCGCCTGAACTATTTCAACTTGTAGGATTCTTTTTGTTTATTTTTCCTTGGATTTTATGTGTTGTTTTTACTTTTGTCTTTATATCACAAGTTTGTTTTTTTCTGTTCATTATTTGTAATGTTGTGTGTCTTGTGTGTGCACTTGTGACTCCACTGGTGTCGCGTGTGTTTATGGGCGGCGGCAATTACTTACCATCAGGTGATCAGTCTGCTCGTATGCCACCTATCACATAAAAAAATGACGAGTGAACCCATTTTAATGCCATTTCATATTCGTTTCTTTTTTTTGTGTATTTTCAAGAAATGTAAGTGTTTTGGCATTGAATAAATTATTTTTATTCATTTATTTTATTTAAAAGCCAGATGCTACAGCAACATATCTCATGTCGCAGATATTCATGGGCTGCAGTGATTCTTACCATCAGGTGACCCGTTAATTCGTTTGTCGTCTCTTTCATAAAAAATATGTTTTTTTTTATTTTAAGCGGGCGGCTAAGTAGGTCCTATTCAGACCAGTATCGCTGCGACCGGTTTGATCTATTGTGATCGCCACTGTTCACATATCAGTCCCAAACCCTACACTTTTCAGAAAGTATATTAGTTGTTTGGGACTGAGATCCCTAGCTTGGTTGGGTCTTAAAAAGTGCTTCCCCAGATGTAAGCTACGTTTGCGCATCAGCGGTACGCATTCAGTGATTATGTGTATAGATAGGGGTTTCATCCGCCTCGTTACACATTCTGCAGATTCTAGTGTCGCTCAGTCCTATAGAGGCCATGTGCTTATTGAGGCAACACTGACCGGTTCTACGTTAGGTAACCTAAATTTATATTTACAGTTTCCATTTAGTTTGCAATTTTAGGTTGACGTCAAGTCTCAAATTCCCTACAATGGACCCCCGCCCTACGATTGCCTAAGTAATGATCTTCATACCCGCCCTTCATAACTTAGGGGCCGAATCTAGCGCGTGACGTCATTATTTGGGACGTGGGCCTCTTCGGGCGTAGTTGACCTTGGCATAAATAATCTGCAATGAACTGTTGGGGACTATACTCTTGATGCTCGGTGGCACTTTGAAATGTTGAATGTAGATTCATTCATTCATTGATGAATTCATTTGAAGGATTGAGCATAAGAATGTTTAATAAGTTACCTCAAAATATTATTGATTAATACATAAGCAAAAGTTGCGTGTAAAAAACTGCCTAAGGCAGAAAAGCTAATATAAAGTAGATGAATTTGAATGATAAGGATTCCTGGACATGTTGATCTCTTCGCCTGTCCTCTAATGTATAATTAATTTTATAATTTTTCTTTGACGATTTATCTAAACGATATTGATTATAAGCATTGTATGTTATACTGTCACTGTAATCATAATTTGTATAAGAATGAACATTGTAATTAGCATATTATTTGAATAGAGTAACTACTGAGTTTCTAGCTGATTCTTCTCGGCAGAAATTGACATTCCGAATCAGCGGTAGATTACATAATATTTGACATTCATCAATGTTCTGTATGGACTTAAATTGAATAAAGACATTTTTGATTTTGATTTGTAGGTGTAGAATAAGAGCGAATCTCAAATAAATAAAAAACCGACCGAGTGCGAGTCGGACTCGCCCACGAAGGGTTCCGTAGCAGCAAGTAAGATATATGGAAGGTGAATTGCGGTTTACGGTTTATAACGTATTAAAAAAACTACTCACTAGATCTAGTTCAAACCAATTTTCGTTGTTAGTTTTCATGATAATGTATATCATACAGGGTGTATCTGTGAACATTTACATCCCTCCAACCACCTTTACTAACCATTCTGAACAACATTGGCTCTATGACTTTTGGAAATTCGCATAAAAAAATGCAACTTTTCATACAAAGTTGGTCACGTGACTTGGCCATTTTGTATGGTTCACAAATACACCCTGTATATTTTTTTTAGTTTTATAATCCTTTTATTAATATAAGTTTTAGTACTGTTATAAAATGTTATTTTAAGTGTATTAAGTGTTAAAAATATTATTTTACACTTTTTAGTTTGTGGTTTTTGACGGCGGTTCTTTTTGAAGATTTTTTTTTATTATTGCTTGTTGGAGCGGGATGACATGGAGCTTTAGTACGGTATAACTTAAGCTTGCGTCTATTATAAAATGTTATTTGAAGTGTATTAAGTGTTTAAAATATTGTTTTACACTTTTTAGTTTGTGGTTTTTGAAGGCGGTTTTTTTTCGAAGATTTTTTTTGTTATTGCAATGTTGGAGCGGGATGACATGGAGCTTAAGTACGGTATAACTTAAGCTCGCGTCTATTATAAAATGTTATTTGAAGTGTATGAAGTTTTAAAAATATTATTATACACTTTTTAGTTTGTGGTTTATGACGGCGGTTATTTTCGTAGATTTTTTTTTCATGTTTTTTAGTGTCTCATTTTTTGAAGTCGGTTAAAAAGGGGCCAGAACGAGTTTACTTCCGGAACTGTGGTTAGATAGCTTTTAGTTATTTTATAAAAAATGCAGGGTAATTATTTATTTGCAATTATGTGTATTTCATTTGTTACACAAAAGTACTCCAAATTATCCCGTAACGCGCATCGTACTACGCACTGTTGACTGTGTTGACCAGCGCCATGGCCTAAAGGAAGGTACATACCCCTTCCTTAAGCGTGGCTTTAGCTGAGTGAGCTCCTTTTTGTATACACCGCGACACACCTGGACACAATGTAGGTATACTTATATTGCCCGCCTGAATTATTTCAACAGGTAGGATTTTTTTTTTGTTTATTTTTCCTTGGATTTTATGTGTTGTTTTTACTTTTGTCTTTATATCACAAGTTTGTTTTTTTTTGTTCTTTATTTGTAATGTTGTGTGTCTTGTGTTTTTAACAAATAAATGTTTTTTTATCTTTAGCTGTTGAGAATGACAAAATTATAGGTCCGATCACGGTTATTTGGCACGTGGCAAAAGTAGGAACTAAAGCTGTTTCCTTTACAAGAGTGTCGGTGCTTTTGTCATTTCTCATAGAAAAAATATTGTACAGCGCCCCCATGTCAATGTCACTAAAGTGCCTTCTGATCTTGGACAGTGGGAGAGCCACGCTTCGGCATTAATGGACCGCCTCGATCATAGTGATACCACGGCCTCACAGAAAACCAACGTGAAACAGCGCTGTGCTGTGTTTCGCTGCGTGAGTTAGGGTATCGGACGCCCAATACGGGGGAAAGGGGGGTTAAAAGGTTGGCAGTGCACTTGTGACTCCACTGGTGTCGCGGATGACCATGGGCGGCGGCAATTACTTGCCATCAGGTAATCAGTCTGCTCGTCTCCCACCTATCACATAAAAAAATGACGAGTGAACCCATTTCAATGCCATTTCATTTACGTTCCTTTTTTTTGTGTATTTTCAAGAAATGTAAGTGTTTTTTACGCCTTGTGGTCCCGGCAGAGTAGAATAGGCCACCCTCATTCTTACCGAGGTGTCGTAAAAGGCGACTAAGGTAAAGCTGTTGGCATGATCATCAGTACCCAGAGAAGGAAAACTCTGCATTTACATTAAAACCCGCGCCAACCCGTCTGCCAAGCGTGGTGAGTATGGCATTTACCCCTCATGTGATTGAGGGAGGCCCGTGCCCCAGCAGTGGGGACTTAAATGGGCTGATGATGTAAGTGTTTTGTCATTGAATAAATTATTTTTATTCATTTATTTTATTTAAAAGCCAGATGCTACAGCAATTTATCTCATGTCGCAGATATTCTTGGGCTACACCCATCACATACATCTACACTACATCCCTCCAACCACCTTTACTAACCATTCTGAACAACATTGGTTCTATGACTTTTGGAAATTCACATAAAAAAATACAACTTTTCATACAAAGTTGGTCACGTGACTTGGCCATTTTGTAGGGTTCACAGATAGACCCTGTATATTTTTTTTAGTTTTATAATCCTTTTATTAATAGAAGTTTTAGTACTGTTATAAAATGTTATTTGAAGTGTATTAAGTGTTAAAAATATTATTTTACACTTTTTAGGTTGTGGTTTTTTGACGGCGGGTTTTATTCGAAGATTTTTTTTTATTATTGCTTATTGGAGCAGGATGACATGGAGCTTTAGTACGGTATAACTTAAGCTCGCGTTTCTGTTATAAAATGTTATTTGAAGTGTATAAAGTGTTAAAAATATTATTATACACTTTTTAGTTTGTGGTTTATGACGGCGGTTTTTTTTCGAAGATTTTTTTTGTTATTGCAATGTTGGAGCGGGATGACATGGAGCTTAAGTACGGTATAACTTAAGCTCGCGTCTATTATAAAATGTTATTTGAAGTGTATGAAGTTTTAAAAATATTATTATACACTTTTTAGTTTGTGGTTTATGACGGCGGTTATTTTCGTAGATTTTTTTTTTCATGTTTTTTAGTGTCTCATTTTTTGAAGTCGGTTAAAAAGGGGCCAGAACGAGTTTACTTCCGGAACTGTGGTTAGATAGCTTTTTAGTTATTTTATAAAAAATGCAGGGTAATTATTTATTTGCAATTATGTGTATTTCATTTGTTACACAAAAGTACTCCAAATTATCCCGTAACGCGCATCGTACTACGCACCATTTAATTTTGTTCATCGTTACAGCCCGGCGAGTGAGTTATGTGACGTGAAGTTAAATATTTGAATACTCCTGCAATTGTTTTTGAGAGAATGGGCATGAGGCAGTGCTTGATTTGTGTTTCGACAAGTGAGTTAGGGTACAAGAACCCCAATTAAGCTGAGTGAGGGCCATTTATACTAGACGTCATAACACACCATAATATTCATTTGGCACTGTCTGGACATGATTGAATATAGTTTTTTTTCCTTTTGTTTTATTTTTATGTATTTTTAATTGTTTTTTGTTTTGTTTTCTGTTTGTGCCAAATTGTGTTCTGTTTACAATTGCTATATGTTCTGTGTTGTGATGTCTATAATAATAAATATTTTCTTTCTTTCTTTCTTTCAATTCGGGGGAAGGACAAAAGGTTAGCAACGGACATAAAAATTCACTTCTTTTTTTAGAAAATTGCATGAAGCAGTGCTTGATTTTTGTTTCGACAAGTTTCGACAAGTGAGTTATGGTATGGGAGGCCCCATTCGGTACTAGGGTAAAAGTTTAGCAACGCACATAACAATTCACTGCTGTTGGGTGTCCATGGGCGGTGGCATTCGCTGACCATCAAGTAATCCGTCTACTTGTCTGCCATCTATCACACGAATTAAAGTTTGGTTCAAACTTCCTTACAAATTTGAATCACACAGTTCTCATTAAATATGTGTTACAGATATCACAAAGTTGAGTTGGGAGAGCCACGCTTTGAACGAATGGGCTGGCTCGACCGAAGTGATACCACGGACTTACAGAAAACCGGCGTGAAGCAGCACTGTGCTGTGTTTCGCTGCGTGAGTAAATGGAGTAAAACCGGAGGAACGATCCGGGGGAAAGGGGGGTTTAAAGGTTGGCAGCGCACTTGTGACTTCACTGGTGTCGCGGGTGTCCTTGGGCGGCGGCAATCGCATTTGCGTGTATGAACATATCTGTTTGTATTGGTCTGGGTGTTTGTATGTATTATAAGTATGTATTTACAAAAGAAAATATATTTGTAATTCCGCTGTTGATTCTGATACCCGTAACACAGGTGCTTGAGCTACCTATCTCGGAGTCAGATCAATGTATGTGATGTTGTTAAAAAAAAAATAGTAAAAAAAAAAATTAAAAAAATAATCGCTTACCATCAGGTGATCCGTCTGCTCGTCTGCCACCTATCACAGCTAACAGCGCAGACACAAGTGCACTCTCTATTCGCGTACCCTCTTATTTCGATGGGACACTAGTCTGACACGACCGAAGAGGGATTAGGTGCAGGACCAACGGCTTAACATGCTTTATACACTAACATATACAATGTCAATGAAAAGGAATTTTTTATTTGTATTTTAAATATTTCTCGTAGGTTGCATTCCGAACCGTCCCGGAGAGATTCCGTCCCCATTAAATATTGTCTGAATAAATACGCGTATTCAGCAAGAATGTCCGACTCCTTCGACTCAAACAATAGATATATTGGACATAATTTTTTGGGGTATCAAAAAGTGCTTACTTGGAACACTTACTTTAATATACTGTGTTGAGGCGAAAAAACAGGGAAAGCGCGTTATGGTAAGGAATCAACGCCGCCCATCGACCCATGCCATGGACGACCTGTTCGGAACAGTGTTAGTGAACGTGGTCCGGAAGCCCAATCCGAGGGGAAGGGGGGTTTAAAGGTTGGCAGCGCACTTGTGACTCCACAGGCGTCGCGGATGTCCATGGGCGGCGGCAATCGCTTACCATCAAGTGATCCGTCTACTCGTCTGCCGCCTATCAAATAAAAAAAAAAAATCCGCTCTATCACACTGACACTTCAGCCATAATTTACTGTAATAATCATGTAATGTGCCTACCAAATAAATGCTTATTCTATTCTATTCTATTCTAAAATGGACTAACTAAACGATATATAGCCGATCGTTCTTGTATCTCCTAGGTGCAAACTCCGGACTTGGTGCGAAACGGTTGCAACTATAAAGCGGATTACACTGTGATAGTACCCTGTGGCCGCACGGACATTGCCGTCATTTGAATGGGCCAGCTACACCGCTTATTCGTGAAGGTTTACATGACGTCATATTAAAGATACTCTAAGCAATCATCATCATCATCATTTCAGCCAATAGACGTCCACTGCTGGACATAGGCCTCCCCCAATGTTCTCCACACAGATCGGTCCTGTGCCGCCCGCATCCAATGGATTCCCGCGATCTTCACCAGATCGTCGGTCCACCTTGTGGCCTGCCACGGCTGCGACTTCCTGTACGTGGCCTCCACTCGAGGACCTTTTCGCCCCACCGGCCATCTGTTCTCCTCGCTATGTGCCCTTACCATTGCCGCTTCAGGCATGCAATCCTTTAGGGACGTGAAGTAAGGTTCTTTAACCCGTACTCATGTCCCCTCCCCACTCTGGCCATGAGGGAGCGTCGCTGGGGTTTAGTCGGTATGCCTCTGGTCGGCTTCTCGCTAGGAGAAGCCCCCTCCAGTGGAGAGCCCGACATAACCCGCCGGCCTCCGGCAAGAGGGTATGCATAAGAAGGCATTCCCCAGCGTCAAAAAAAAAAAAAAGGCATGCAATCCTTTGGGCTATGTCTGTGACCTTATTTCTGCGGGTCTCATCATTTCTGATACGATCACACAGGGAGACTCCGAGCATAGCCCTCTCCATGGCTCTGAGCAATGGTAGCTTTAAATTAAGACAACATAAATTGTGGCGATTGGACTGTATATGAAATAAGCGCTGGTGAGAGGTGCCAATAAAAGTCACTGATATCAGCAAAACAATTTTCTGGTAGATATTGACAGCTCATGTCGAATCACACTTACAAATTTCCTCGGCTTAGTAACGCGTTCGGTGATCTAATTGGTAGAACATTCACCCGGATTGTGGAAGGTGTGGGTTTGAGTCCCGCTTAATCACAAGATGAACTTTTTAAGTGTGTTATTTACTCAAGAATAAATTGCAAAAGATTGCTATAAAAATATCAACTATTCTGGTAGATATATTCACAGACACAGACCCTAAGACACTAAATGTCCTCCAAACCGATATTTCGGTCATGGCGGCTAATCTCAGCGATCAGCCATCGACGCATGACATACTATAGTGCATAAGTATTTGCGCAGACACAAGTGCACTCTCTATAAAGGGTTCTCCCGTTTAAAAGGGATTGCTGTAAAAAAAATAGTTGTTGTTGTGCCTTCCCATTTTCTAGGCACTACTTATCAGAACAAAAATAACAGTATTCACCTATTGAATACTACATTATATAATTTAGTTTACTAGTCATAGCGACAACTTTGTGTTTTTTGACACAAATAAATTTATTAATTATAAGTTGATAGTGACTGGCAAAAAGTTTTATTTGCCTTATAATGTAAAAAAAGAACTAGCTACTTTGTTAGCATTTAAATATAATAATATATATAGGCAGACTTTGGAAATTATTCCAAACAATTTAAATTTAAGTCTAAGACAATAGAGGACGCCTCTAGCAATTTATTGACCAGGGAAGATAATTTAAAACTTATTCACCAAAATATACAGGGACTTCCTGGTAAAGAACTAGAACTAGAATTATTTTTAGAAGAAATAAATGTTGATGTACTATGTCTCACCGAACATTGGTTAAATAAACATCAATTAATTGTTACTATTAATAATTACAAAATTATCAGTTCGTTCACGAGAGACTCTGCAATAAGAGGAGGGTCACTCATTTTGTTAAAAAGTACTCTTAAATGTAAACAACGTAAAGATATTGAGTCACTATCTATAGAACGAACTATTGAAATTTCATGTGCAGAGCTGGAGCAGCATATCATTGTCTGCGTTTATAGACCCCTTCTGCAAATTACGCCTCATTTGAGACTAGCATGGAAGAAGTCCTGAGAAAAGTATGTGCAACTAGTAAACAAGTTATCGTGTGCGGTGACTTTAATATTAACATCCTGGAGAATTCGCAGAACTCAGTTAGGTTTCTGAATCTTTTTAAGTGTTTCAATCTGGTGCACCTCTTCAACGAACCTACCAGAATCACCCCCACTTCAGCTACATGCTTGGACAACATATTCTGTGATTGTATTGTAGGGGAGAAATCTATAATAAATTTCATAAACTCTGATCACAGTGGTCAGCTGGCTGTTATCGACTGTCATCGAAATGATCCGACTACAAGTTTTACAAGTAGGCCTATTACAAAAAGACGTATAGATAAATTCAAAGATAATATTTATAATAAGGTATCCTTAATGCCTGGTAACAAAAATAGTGTCGACCAGTTGTATGAAAGCCTTTTCGAAATTGTTGAAAAGGAATTTAATGATATTTTTACAAAAAAGACCATTAAATTAAACAGTTCTAAAAATAAATTTAGTGACTGGGCCACTACAGGGATTCACATAAGCAGGAGAAAATTGTTTGAATTATATGATATTAAAGCTAATTCACGTGATCCTGCGATAGTTGAATATGTTAGAAATTATTCTAAGTGCTTTAAGAAAGTATGTGCAGTTGCTAAATCTAACTACATTAAAAACAAAATAAGTAAAGCAACTAACAAAAGTAAAATCACGTGGAACATCATCAACAAAGAGACTTGTAAAAATAAAACACAACAACACAAGTTCTCTCTAAAAATAAATGGCAAATGTCTTGACTCTGATACTGAAGTGGCAAATGCATTTGAGTCGTTCTTCACTAATATACCAGTGGCAACAACAAGTACATTAAATTCAAGTTCTTATCTTGCTATCTCATTACTTAAAGCAAATGTTGCCGAGTGTCAAACGCCTTTCAAATTTTACCATGTAACCTCCGAGATAATAGTTAAAACTTTCAAAGATCTGAATATGAAAAAAACTGAAGATCTTTGGGGAATATCAGTGGACATTTTAAAAATATAATACTAGCTATTGCACCCCATTTGGCAACGATATTCAACAGATGTATTGATGAGGGTCAGTTTCCTAGCTTAATGAAGTACAGCAAAATCATACCGTTATTTAAATCAGGTGATAAAAGTGACCCTTCTAACTTTAGGCCTATTTCTATTTACCAGCACTGAGTAAAATTTTTGAAAAAGTCATATTCGTTCAGTTGCTGTCTCATTTTAAAGTTAACGATTTACTTCATAATAAACAATTTGGGTTTACCAAGGGTAAGTCAACCACTGACGCAGGAGTTGAACTTATCAAGTATATTTTTGATGCATGGGAAAACAAACAGGATGCAATTGGTGTTTTCTGCGACCTCTCGAAGGCGTTTGATTGCGTTGAGCATCAAACATTGTTGTTGAAGTTAGCTCACAATGGTGTTCTAAATAATGCATCAAGTTTGATAAATTCTTACTTATCAGATAGACTTCAGAAAGTCAGTGTCAATGGAACTGACTCTTCAGGCGCCCCTTTATTAATGGGAGTGCCCCAAGGATCAATATTGGGACCTCTGCTCTTCCTAATGTACATAAATGACCTCCCTTACTTTGCACAAGATCTTTGTGAAGTAGTGTTATTTGCTGATGATACCTCGTTGATTTTTAACGTTGACCGTCGAAAAGATACGTTTGGACGACGTAAATGACACCCTCTCACAAGTGCTACATTGGTTTACAACTAACAACTTGCTTTTAAATGCCAAGAAAACCAAATGTGTTAAATTCACTATGCCCAATGTAAAGCAGGTCAACACTAACGTCGTTATGAATAATGAACATATTGAAGTTATTAATTCGACAATTTTCTTAGGTATTACACTGGATTCCAAACTGCAATGGAAGCCACACTTGGCAGCCTTGGCGGGAAGACTTAGTTCCGCCGCATATGCGGTTAAGAAGATCAGACATCTGACTGATATTGAAACCGCGAGACTGGTTTATTTTAGTTATTTTCATAGTATAATGTCATATGGTCTTTTGTTGTGGGGGTCGGCGGCTGAGATACAGACTATTTTTGTATTGCAGAAGAGGGCCATCCGCTCCATATACAACCTTAGGCCTCGCGATTCGCTGAAAGAACTGTTTAAGAATATCGACATTTTAACTGTAGCTTCCCAATACATTTTGGACTGTATTTTGTACGTGCGAAAGAACATTGATATTTTTTCTAAAAAATCTGATTGTCATGGTTTTAACACTAGAAATAAACACAAGCTTGCGATTCCAAATCTGAAGCTCCAAAAGATTAATAGTTCATTTGTTGGTCAAAGTATTAAAATGTACAATAAGTTGCCACAAAATGTTATTGAGTTACCAACGCATAAATTTAAATCCCACGTGAAAACCTGTTTAATGAGTAAAGGATACTATAAAATTGTAGATTACTTAAATGACAAGGATTCATGGACATGATGACCTCCGTGCCTGCACACATGTAGTAATATTATAAATATTTACTGGAATCATTATTATTATATAATTAATCATTTTTAATAAATTAGGCTTAGCAGCATTTATTATTGTATACAAATTGATTAGTATTGATTAATCAAACAATTGACAAGATGCTAACCACCTACTATTGTACACCTCGTCCTGCAGTTTATTAGTATTGGATTAAGTACTCTGTGACCTATGAGGGGAACCTAAGTAGTCATGCTCACTCAAATGTCTCTGAGGTGGTGGCGTTATGTGGCGGGTCATTACATTCCCTCTAATATGGTTGAGTGAAATGATGGCTGACACATACGTCATACTTGTGAACAGGTGCCACTTTTGGGGACTGGTCCGCTTCGGTTTACCTCATATTTAGCTTTTAATTTGCTTCATTCTACTTTGTGTTGCATTAGACTGTATGACTTGGTATGAGGATAATAAACCATTGTAAAAAAAGTAGGCGATTAAAAAGAGTAACTGGCGAGTTTCTTGCCGGATCTTCTCGACCAGAAACAACTTTCCGAGCCGGTGGTAGAATCGCATTATGTTTATTTATTTCTTTAGTATATTTTATGTATCAACATATATATGTATTAACATGTAAATTATACATAAGTACTTATAAATAGTTTTAAGTCATTCAAATGTATGACGATTTGTAAGTGCTGTGTACAAGCCTATGCAAATAAAGAATTATTTGAATTGAATTGAATTGAATTGAATATACCCGTACCTACTTGTTTCGATGGGACACTAGTGTGACACGACCAAGAGGGATTAGGCGCAGGACCAACGGCCTAACGTGTTTCTGAGGCACGGGGGTACAAGACCGCCAACTTCCGGGTTAATACTGAGAATTTCTAAACAGAAAAACTTAGGTACAAATTTTGGCCCGATCCGGGGATCGAACCCGGGACCCCAAGCGCAACCGTCGCTTTAAAGTGCGACTCACTAACCATTGCGCCACCGAGGCAGTCTAAGACACTAAGTCAATCAATAGCAAGTTCATGATTATTACGGAATTTATTTATTTATTAATTTATTAATTGCTTTTCAAAATCTACAGCTCTTAAATTATACTATTTAAAATTTATATACTACTTACAGGCAATAACAGATTTTAAATACATTGACACACACACACACACACACATTACATAATGTTAATTCTTAAATTTTTATTACTAATCCTCGACTAACCATAGACTACTTAGCACCGAAGGATACTGTTTAAATTGATCGAATCATTCAATCATTCGTTCAGTGACATTTCATTTTACATAACCTTATTTTGTAATCTGAAGTTAAAATATTTTAGAATTGTTTTCAAGCAACAATAAATTAAAATTATTGACCTAAGTAAGGTTTCCAAGTAATATGCATAGGAATGGCTTATATTTTTGGGATTATATCCAAAAAAAAAAATAACTACTTTCTCAGAAATAACTTTGGTGTAAAAAGGAATGAACTGTCACAGGAATAAGTTGTCATGGATATAATACTACTCTTTGATTGAATCGATATTTTGATGTTATTATTTTAGTACTCATTCCACTATCGTAGTGATTATATTCTCTTTGGTCATACGGTCCGGGTGGTTTTACCTTTTGATTATGGTTTTACTTAAGTATTATAGTTGATATACTAAATACCGTTAAACTTAGTTTTGTAATGATGTTTACTCTAGTTCTTCAGCTATTCTCAGTATTAATCCTAGAACTTATTTTAAACCACGTTATGGAATAAGAGGGTATGTGTTTGAAAGGAAAGTTTCACGCGAAGTGTTTGGACTTCTCAGAGATGAAAACGGTGAATACCGTATTCGGATTAATCATAAACCAGAGGCACTTATGCATCATGAAACGATCGTCAGATTCATCAAGTCGCAACGTCTGAGATGGGCAGGACATGTTGAGAGAAAGAACAAAAGCAGAGCTACAAAAATAATGACCGACTGGAAGCCGCAGCAGAAGAGACCAAGGAGAAGGACTAAGAAGAGATGGTGCGATTGCATCGAAGACGATATTAAGGCGAAGAAGAAATTTAGCGGACTGCAGACGTACAGCTACGGATCGTCGCGCTTGGCAGTCCATAGCAGAAGAGGCCAAGACCCGCAAGGGATTGTAGCGCCGAAGAAAGTAGTATTTGAAAAATCCAAAGGTACTCGGATTGGAACCACGCTCAACCCTCCTTATTTAAGGCGCGTTCTTATCCACTGAGCTAACAAAAAGAGTCAAGAAGGGACCATCATCCGTACTCTCATCTCTGTCCTTGACTCTTTTTGTTATCATAAAACCATTACTAATAATCGAATCATTCCATATTCAACTTCAAATTGACTTTATCAGTTCCAATTTGAAACTTCCCGGTGAATTTTCACTTTTAGATATCGTGATCGTTAAATTTGCATTCAACTCCACGACAACTTTGTCCGTTTAGACTGAATGTAATGATAGTTTGATCTTCGAGGGGGTTTGTAAGTCGTTAAGGTTTTCCTAACGTGAGTACATCTGTTAGAATAGTTTACGGGATTGTTACCATGTACCTTCCTCATTTTCGTAAATGTTATAAAAAAGAAATTGCATTTTGCAGGCACTTATCTTGTTAAGAACAGGAGCATGATAATCGGGATCTGATAACCTGTCACCGCCCTGCCGATGACAGGTTACCCTCATTAGGGTTTTCGATAGGATTTCCCCTATCTATAAGGTAAGCTTATTATTATTTTACCTCATCAATATGCTTGCTTACCCATTCATTAAGCGCTATCATCAGGGAAAACCCTATAGGTAATAGGCTTACCATATCAAGATAGGGTTTTACAATTCTACTAAGCTATTTTAATCTCTACGCGCAAAGCATTTGAATTAATATTGCGCACCTCCCTAAGGGCGAGCCGATTGGTCGGATTGAGTTCGTTCGTTTGACAGGTCGTGGAAAAGAGATAGACAATCAATAGAGTTAGCCGTGTGGTCCCCGGCAGAGTAGAATAGACCAACCTCACTCTTACCGAGGTGTCGTAAAAGGCGACTAAGGTAAAGCTGCTGGTATGATCATCAGCACCCAGAGAAGGAAAACTCTACATTTATATCAAAACCCTCGCCAACCCGTCTGCCAAGCGTGGTGAGTATGGCAATTACTCCTCATGTGATTGAGGGAGGCCCGTGCCCCAGCAGTGGGGACTTAAATGGGCTGACGATGATGAATCAATAGAGTGACCAATATAATAAAGCTACACAACCATTAGGGTAACCCTATTGATATGGTAAGCTAACAATAGGGTTTCCCTATTAATAAGCTTAACTCTGTAAAGGGGTTTTCCGATCCCTGGTTGTCGGTGGTTTCCTAACAGAAACGACCTGGTGACCTTAAAAACAAAAGAGCCGGCAACGCATATGAGATACTTCGGGTGTTGAAGATGTCCATGGGCGTTGGTTTATGTGACAAGGGGCAGACGAACAGAAGGTAATCACCTGATGGTAAGCGATTGCCGCCGCTCATGGCCACTCGTGACTCCAGTGGAGTCACAAGTGCGCTACCAACCTTTAAACGCCCATTTCGATTGCGTTTTTTGAATCCTCAATCGAAACACAGCACAGCCAGTTTACGGTTAGGTTATGGAGATTGGCCGCCATAGTCGAAATATTAAATAGAGGACATTAGTATTATAATGTACTACACAAATTTACTAGCAATAAATAAATATTTCACAACATCACATACATTGATCTGACTCTGAGATAGGTAGCTGAAGCAGGTGCTGAAGCAGGTGGTGTGTGTTACGGAGGTCAGAAGTAACAGCCAAATCACAAATATAAACATTTTAATACTTTTCTTTTGTAAATACATACTTATAATACATAACAATCAGACATGTTCATATACACTAATGTTTGTACTGTTAATAATTGCTCTAAAATATTTTCTGGAATCAAAGTATGTAAAGTGTACTTATGCGCCGTGGGCACAGGCTCGCCACGCATTGGTGGCAAAGGTCGGCCAGGACCTCTCACTCTATAATATATTCTAAGAGCTATATTAGCGAGTGAGGATGCCTGGAAGGCCTTTGCCGCAAATTGCGAGCATGTGATGGAGGCGAAGGAGGCGGCGGAGCGCGAGCGAGAGGCTGACCCTCTCGCCCCCGCGATCCGCAACGCACGTAGAGGGAGGAGACGACGCCAATACTTGCGTCTCCTTCCCCTGCGAGGAGCAGGTCCGTTGGTGCGTGGGGCTGTAACCCCACCACCGGCATTGCACGGACCTCCTCCTACGCCTGGTGGGGACGGCACGACTCTCTCGGCTGTCCCCATCCCTCCCCCCGGCCCCGGGGGGAGAAGCGCCGTGCCCGCCGTGTAGGCGGGCGTCCCTATCCGGGGGGTGACGTGGTGAAAGGCTCCGAGCTTTGGCCCCATGTCACTCGCCCACTCATGGACATATGAGGGAAAGTCCCAGGAGTTTTAGTCGGTATGCCTCTGACCGGCTTCTCGTTAGGAGAAGCCGTCGCCAGAGGAGAGTCCGACATAACCCATCCGTTTACAGACGGATGGGTATGCGTAACGCATTTCTCCTGGGTCAACAACAAAAAAAAAGGGCGTATATGTGTGAATGTTCCCAGAACATTTACATCCCTTTAACCACGTGTTCTACCAAAATTATAGATTAACAAATTTAGAATTTAATTACAGAAAAGGACCCTTAGTACATAGATACAGCCTTAGATCACATGACTTACTTCGGTAAACATTTAAAGAAATAAATATTTTAACCGTGGTTTTCGCAAGAATCATCAATGTACGTAAGAACTTGCACACTTTTCCAAAAAAGTCCGATAGTCGTAGTGTTAACATAGACTTGTCCCAGTTGAGTCCTTAGACTTCATAAAATCGGTAATTCTTTTATTGGCTTAAGTATTAAGATATTCAATAAACTCCCAAAAAATGTCATTAACTTATCACAGGATACGTTAAAGTTTCATATTACACCTGCTTAATGAAGAAACGTTACTATGATGTACAAGTCTATTTAAATGATTAGGATTGGTCATGTTAATCGATTAGTCTTTTGAGTTATTCATAGTAGTCTGTTAACTTTGATGATTGCATTTTTTTCCTCTTCTCAATTGAAATTCTGTAACATCATCAGTATTTGAAAAGAGTAACTACTGAGTTTCTTGCTGGTGTCTTCTCAGTAGAAATCGACATTCCGAACCAGCGGTAGATGATAATATGTGTACCTATTTTGACATTCTGTGTTCTGTGTTCTGTATGGAGCTAAATTGAATAAATATTTTTTCATCTTTATCTTTATCTTATCTTTTAAAAAAGTAAAAGTCTTAGAACAAATATTAATGAACAGAATTGTTCATATCATCGGCAGCCCATTTAAGTCCCCACTGCTGGGGCACGGGCCTCCCTCAATCACATGAGGGGTAATTGCCATACTCACCACGCTTGGCAGACGGGTTGGCGAGGGTTTTGATATGAATGCAGAGTTTTCCTTCTCTGGGTGCTGATAATCATGCCAGTAGCTTTACCTTAGTCGCCTTTTACGACACCTCGTTAAGAGTGAGGGTGGCCTATTCTACTCTGCCGGGGATCACGCGGCATTGTTCGTATATAACGTGGTTAAAGGGATGGAAATCTTCAGAGATACACCTTGTATGAATAAAAAATCAATAGATTTTGACTTTCAAACTTAACGTACCGAAACTACTTAAACCACACTTAAACTTAAAACTTGACTTTACGAACTTTGCTCAAAGTCGGCTTGCAACTTTGGTAGTTGCATTTCGATTTAGTTGGTTTTAAGTGAAGCTTTCATAACAATATTATAAAAAACTTTTATTTTCAAATATTCGAGTGAAAATATTTGCTATTAAAGTTGCAGAAAATACATATTTTATATTATTAATTGATTATAAAAAAATGTTGAAGTTCTTATTATTTTCGTTTCTATTTGAAAGCTCTGAAATTAGTTCTGGGTACATTTCAAAATGTTTTCAGTTGAGTTTCACATCAGGTTCCTACAGTTTGCCAAAATTCCTCAATTCATATTGAACGAACCCTTTTTTTATGTGATAAGTGGCAGACGAGCAGACGGATCACCTGATGGTAAGCGATTGCCTCCGATTGCTGATGGACACCCGTGGCAGCAGTGGAGTCACAAGTGCGCCGCCAACCTTTAAACCCCTCTTTCCCCCGATTTTGCCTTCGGTACCCTCAGTCACCCCCTCCGGTACCCTCACTCTTACCGAGGTGTTGTAAAAGGCGACTAAGGTAAAGCTGCTGGCATGATCATCAGCACCCAGAGAAGGAAAACTCTGCATTTATATCAAAACCCTCGCCAACCCGTCTGCCAAACGTGGTGAGTATGGCAATTACCCCTCACGAGATTGAGGGAGGCCCGTGCTCCAGCAGTGGGGACTTAAATGGGCTGACGATGATGATGATGACCCTCACTCACGCAGCGAAACACAGCACAGTGCAGCTTCAAGCTGGTTTTCTCCGAGACCGTAGTATCACTTCGGTCAGGCCCATTCATGCCGAAGCGTGACTCTCGCACGGTACTTTGATGTGTGGCCGTAGGTATCTACATAATTTTACTCGTTTATTAGAAAAAAAATTAAGTTCTCCAAAATGATGGGAGGTGAATTTTTAGCCACATTTCTGAACTCACATATGTTCATGGCTGCGGCAATTACCACCAAGTGACACACTTGTTCATTTGCCGCCATAAGAGTAAAACATAATAAGTGCCACGTCATGGATAAGCACTGCAGAAAACAGTCCTCCCTTATCTTAGTGTATTGTTCCGTCCAAATTGTCGCTGTCGCTTTGAAGCCCAGGGTGCGCTTAGCGCATGATTCAGGATTTCGGGAGTCTGTTTATTACACTGAAGCGGCTGCAGTCTGACCTTCGCAACCCTTTAACAGGGGAACTAGACCAACTGAATCGTGTCTACAGAAACTATCCGAAACGTGCTGCCAAAAAATGAGAACCCTCAAATTTTAAAGGCACACGTAATGTTTTTGTATCTTTTTTCAAAACTGCACCAGTGTTTACGACTGATTGTATTAATTTTGTGGCTCTGCTGATGATGGAAGGTCAACTCCTTAACGTTAAGGAGTTAAAGGATAACTCTTTCAATATTGTACTCACAATCACTTTGTTAGTTATTTGGCGGGCGTGGAAGGGGAAGCTAAAAAATCGAGAACCCTCAAATTTTAAACAGGTCTTTTTAGCTAAACTAAAAAGCTTAAAAAATATATTCTGCGAAAAAAACCACGAACTAAAAAGTGTAAAATAATATTTTTATCACTTTATACTTACACTTCAAATAGGTAAAACTTTATTGCAGTACACTCGAGAAAAGGTTTTACCGAAGTCGGCGCCTAATCTCTGTTGAATAATTGAATGTTGTATTAAATTACAAGATAGCAATTGGGAGCCGATTTCGGTAAAACCTTTTCTCGAGTGTAACTGTTATAAAATGTTATTTGAAGTGTATAAAGTGATAAAAAAATATTTTACACTTTTTAGTTCGTGGTTTTTGAAGGCGGTTTTTTTTCGCAGTTTTTTTATTATTTTAAACCAAGTAGTAAGAATATTAAGAGGCAGATTTGCTGCTACGGAACCGGTTTTTCATAATCAGTAATCAGCACATCCGACTATTATTGTACGCCAAATTCACACCTATTATAACTAAAAGCGGTACCGCGGTGTTAAACTTGATATGCTGTCGACTGTATAAAAAATAAATACGAGAAAAACAAAGAAAATAATGTGAATGACATTCTGCGAAAGTGACGTATTGAGAAAGTGATCATTTGCGAAAATGACATTCTGCGAAAGTGTTCAAATTTTACGCCATGACCATTTGCGAAAGTGACGATCTGCGTCCAAATCATGTCTTGCTCGTCTATTATTATTTTCCCCAGCATAATCTACTTCCATGTACTCCCACCTTGCCGCTGACTTACCTGCTCACTTCAATATACATGTTCTCGTTAGCCTGTATTGAGCTGCGAATTTAGTTTTGCATGTCACTTTGACTGTGAAATTCTATAGTCACGGCGCAAATGGTAAATGTTGCGGCGGGCATGCGGCGGACTTGGGGCGGAAATAAAATAAATTTTAGTTCTATTGGTTGTAATTATAGTATTAGCCTATAGAGTTGACCGGCAGAGTAGAATAGGCCACCCTCACTCTTAACGAGGTGTCGTAAAAGGCGACTAAGGTAAAGCTGCTGGCATGATCATCAGCACCCAGAGAAGGAAAACTCTGCATTTATATCCAAACCCTCGCCAACCCGTCTGCCAAGCGTGGTGAGTATGGCAATTGCCCCTCAAGTGATTGAGGGAGGCCCGAGACCCAGCAGTGGGGGCTTAAATGGGCTGATGATGATGATGATGATAGAGTTGACTGTCTCGTTGACGCAGTGGTTAGTGCGTCGCACTTTAAAGCGACAGCTGCGCTTGGGATCGTGGGTTCTGTACCGTCGGGCCAAAATTTGTTCCTGAGGTTTTCTGTTAACAAAGTGTCAGCCCGGAATCTGAAAGTTGGCCACGTTAAGCCATTGGTTCTGCGCCCGATCTCTCTCCAGTCGTGTCACACTGGTGTCTCATCGAAATATGAGACTAAGAGAAATGAGAGTGCACTTGTGTTTACGCAAACACTTGAGCACTATAATATATCTTGCTTAGGTGACTGATCGTTGAGATTAGCCGCACTAGCCGAAATCGGTATATACTGTATCTATAATTATTCTTATAACATCTCACACATTGTTCCGATTCCATACTAAGTAGCTTAAGTACTTGTGTTATGAATATTAAGAAGACATAGATTAAGAATTATATATACAGGGTGGAAAAAAACATTGTGCTCTGAATGAATACTGGCTTTAAGCTAGTTTAGACATCCTACTTAATTTTTTAAAAGAGATTTAACTGTATTCCAATATTTGTCCAATGCTTGTATTGTCCGGAAATTCAACCGAAGAAAATCCAAAAAATTAAGATTAGCTATATTATGTCACTAATCGATACAGTTAATATTAAAGATAAAATTTCAGTCGTGAAAATTTCCATAAAATATGCACAATTGTTATCTTAACACGGCATGACACGTTCGACGAAGTGTATTTGTTATATTGACTGCATCGATTAGTGTGATATAAATTAAACATTTAAAACCCCACCACAAAATTTTAAAAAGACCAAATTTTAATTGAATCTGCTGTTGACTGTCCTACGTATGAACATCATCATCATCATCATCATCAGCCCATTTAAGTCCCCACTGCTGGGGCACGGGCCTCCCTCAATCACATGAGGGGTAATTGCCATACTCACCACGCTTGGCAGACGGGTTGGCGAGGGTTTTGAAATGCAGAGTTTTCCTTCTCTGGGTGCTGATGATCATGCCAGCAGCATTACCTTAGTCGCCTTTTACGACACCTCGGTAAGAGTGAGGGTGGCCTGTTCTACTCTGCCGGGGACCACACGGCCTGTATCGAATGTTCACGGTACGTATGAACATTTTAGGTTAAATATTGTCCAGCCGCTCTACATATTATATTTAGCATAACGTTTTGTGTTAAAGCATACATTTTATAGGTAAGGAGCTATCCCCCGATGCGACAAAAATTAAGTAAAAATGTTCACACGAGGTTCGAGATGCTATTCTCGAGGACAAGAATAGCAGTTTTAATTTATTTTTGGACTTTTTAAATTTTAGTCGGAGGGTTTTTATATTTAAATTTGTTTTTCGCTTTAGACTCTCGAATTTTTATTTTTCAAATTAGTTCCCACTTTCAATAGGAACCACTCAAGTATATTTTATAATTTATTAACTCGCCATTTTATTGGGCGGCCATCTTGGATTTTACATTTTTCATAGTGTATTGTATTCTACTACTCAAACCCTTTTATTTGATATCTACCTAAATCGAGGTTAATTCGACATTTTCTGGCGGCGGCCATCTTTTGTCAATTTCAAACTAACATAGCTAAGAAAACTTTCGATTAATTAACCTTTTAAACAAAAAAAAAACAAAATTAAAATCAGTTCATCCGTTCGGGAGCAACGATGTCACGGATAGACAGACACGTCAAAGATTAACACCCCGTTGATTTTTCGTCGGGGGTTATATACTTAAAGACTTAATATGACACCCAGACACTGAACAAACACAAGTGTTCGTCACACATGTTTATCCAGGGTGGGTGGGATAGAACCTACGACCTACCATATGCGTTATTGAAACTGTATTTTCATTTTTATCAATTTTCAAAAGAAATTATGTATCTATCTATTTTTACAATTCCTATTATTATCTCGATTCTTAAAGTCAAGTCACCTTTTATTACCCCATAAGTCAGTATTGTAAAGTAAATAGCGAAGCGTATCTAAGAACCAAAAAACACGGGACTGTATTCTTCCGCGTCCGCCGCGGTTACTTATTTGAATGAATGAATGAATATATCGTTTGAATGAATGGTATTACTTTTTTGTAGCAACGCGGCAACAAAAAAGACAGCTGTTAACATTTTTCACCGAAACAATGATATGAAACTCCACAATAAAACCAGTCTGTCCACCACTTGGTAACATAGCCCGGAAAAAGGGACATAATCTGGAACAGCTAATGGTCACCAGCAAGGTGAGTTTTTCTGTTAAGAAAATCTCAGTGTCAGCCCGGAGTCTGGAAGTTAGCGGTCTTGTACCCCCGTGCCTCGGAAAGCACGTTAAGTCGTTGGTCCTGCGCCCGATCCCTCTCCGGTCGTGTCACACTGGAGTCCCTTCGGATTATGGGGGCAAGAAAATAGAGAGTGCACTTGTGTTTGCGCACACACTTGATCACTATAATATATCCTGCGTAAGTGGCTGATCGTTAAGATTGACCGCCTTAGCCGAAATCGGTTGGAGGTTGATAAAATGTTATAATATTTAACATTTTTTAAAATAAAGAGTATTTATCTCAAAAGCATGCATTTCGGCATCCTGTGTATACATTTTATGTTGACACTCCTCGCGTTTCCAGATCTCGGTCAATACAACCGCGGCGTGTAGTTAAGAATATCCCTCCGTAACTTCTACCTCTTAGTCTCCGTCTTGGGTTAAAAGAGCTTTGTCAGGCCATTGAATGGATCCTTTTACTGTCGCAGGGTTATTGTTGCTGGAAAAGGTATTATCTGTGATATTAGCAATCATTTTGGAATTAGAAAACCCTAAAATAAGAGAGTCGTCCCGATAGCACTTCAAAAATGAAACTTGACAAATAGCAGTAGTCGGGATTTAGTGCCGAATACACTGAAATAATGGTTGCATTTCTATGAAATATAGCTAAGAACACTAACACTCCAGACTGATTCACCTTTCAAACAAAAGAAAATGAATATCTGTTCATCCCTTTGGGAGCTACGATGCCACAGACACACACACACACAGATACACACTCATACACACTCACCAACACACGCACACACACACACACACACACACACACACACGCACACACGCACGCACGCACGCACGCACGCACGCACGCACGCACGCACGCACGCACGCACGCACGCATTCACGCACGCACCCACACATAGATATGTCAAACTTTTTTCGTTTCATTTTTCGTCGGAGGTCGAAAAGTAACCAAGGGTCAAATATTGCTAAATTTTTCGTGGCTCCCGAACAAATGAACCGATTTTGATTTTGTCTTTTTTTTGTTTGAAAGATGAATAAGGGGGGAGTGTTAAGAACACTTCCCCCTTATTCATATGTTGTATAAAAATGCTAAAATTTGTACCTGAGATTTTCTGTTAAGAAATTCTCAGTGTCAGTCTGGAAGTGGGCGGTCTTGTACCCCCGTGTCTCGGAAAGCACGTTAACCCGTTGGTCCTGCGCCCAATCTCTCTCCAGTCGTGTCACCCTGGTGTCCTATCGGAATATGAGGGTAAGGGAATAGAATTGCGCACACACTTGAGCACTATAATATATCCTGCGTACGTGGCTGATCGTTGAGATTGGCCACCGTAGCCGTAATCGTTTGGAGGATATTATTATAATTATAAAGCGAGAAAGAATTATTTAGACGACCCGTTTGCATCAGTGATAGTGAATGCTGCCTTTGGTGCAAGGGTTTTGGGTTCAATCCCCGCACGGTACAAACATTTGTGTGCATGAAAATGTCTGTTTGTATTGGTCTGGGTGTTTCTATGTATTTTAAGTATGTTGTATCAAGACGGGAATTAACACGACATTTATTATGTGACACAACTTTTTTTTTTAATTCTATTTTTAGTTTAGGGACTTTAACCTTGTGTTATGTCAGTCCCATCGTAACCTAAACATTATTATTAAAATTTAAAAGATATAGTTTACTACGGTACATGATATATTTATATTAAATAGACACTATATACGTACATAGTTCAATCATCGATGAAGAATCATCTCACACACTAGTTTAGTTGATGCAGGTTCAGTTAAAATAGATTGGAATACCCCTAAGTCAAAGTGTTTAAGATGCAAGTTGTTCATCAGTGATCGACGCTGTGTTTCATTTTTGACACACTCCACCAACAAGTGTTGCACATCTTCCACTTTATTACAGACATCACAATTTGGGTAGTCAGATTTTTTTCATCAGATGTGCAAACTTGTTAGATGGAATGTGACCAGACCTTAATCTATGCAGTAATACAATGTATTTTCTATTTAAGCTTACATTTGCAAACCAGGGTATTCGGGGAGGCTCACTTCCCAGCCTTAAACCAGATCCCTTTACTAGCTGAAGCTTCATCAAAATATTCCTTCCATTTAGTGACACAACTTTGTGTACACACATATTTGGCTCGAAGTTTCGGCTACGTAACAGCAGCCGTGGTCACGAGCGGACTGGCGGAGCACGGCGTCGTCTGCTGGGGCCGGGCTGTGAATCTTCGGACACCCTCACATTTTCCGAAATTAATTCGCCACTAGATGAACTGTCAGTGATGCTACTCCGACACACTACACGAACAGTATCGGTGTTTGTTTGTTAGTAACTGTCTAGCACGGGGTTTGCACTTGTTAATAACTGGATTCCATGTCGATGATACTTTAAATCCATCCTCCCGATTGAAAGTCTTATACTTCTTGATCTCAATCGCTTCACGTACTATCCTGGTATGATAATGACGATCGGTGGAGAGGATTTTCGGGTCATGTAGTTCCATCCAATGATTAACTCCCATTTCCAGTAGATGTTCTGCTATTGCCGATTTATTCGCTTGTCGATTTTTTATAGCTGCGATATGTTGAGCCGTGTGGTCCCCGGCACATGCTGTGTTTTGCTGTGTCAGTGAGGGTACCGGAGACCCAATCCGGGGGAAAAGGTGGCTTAACGGTTGGCAGTGCACTTGTGACTCCACTGGTGTCGCGAGTGTCCATGGGCGGCGGCAATTGCTTACCATCAGGTGATCCGTCTGCTCGTCTGCCACCTATCACATAAAAAAACATAATTACATAAAAAATTCTGTAATATTTCAATAGTCTAACTGTAGTTATGATTACAGGTTTATAGTGGGAGAACCACGCTTCCGCATGAATGGCCCGGCTCGACCGGAGACAGAAAACCGGCGTGAAGCAACACTGTGCTGTGTTTCGCTACGTGAGTGAGAGTACTGGAGCTTTTAAATGTTGGCAGCGCGCTTGTGACTTCACTAGTGTCTCGGGTGTCCATGGGCGGCGGCAATCTCTTACTTAGGTGATTTGTCTGCTCGTCTGCCACCTATCACAAAAAAATAGTCGACTCTACATTAAATGTACCCAAACATATAACCTTCTATCTCTGTAGATCCCGGAACAGACCCTCATTTGTGATTCCCCTGTAGAGTCGATGCCGCATCTAGAGCCGCAATCAGGAGCTTATCTGTCAGCGCCGCAGGCCCAGCCGATGCTCTACAATAGAGCACTTTGCTACCCACTGTTAGGACTGGGATACAATCAGTGCACGGGTTATATTACCCAACCTTTTAATTAATTAAATAATTGAGATCACATAAATTAAACTGTGGGTAGTTCATGTGTATTAAAATTAAGCTTGCGATAAACTGATAGTCGTTTGTTCCCCGGCAGAGTAGAATAGGCCACCGTCACTCTTACCGACGTGTCATAAAAGGCGACTAAGGTAAAGCTGCTGGCATGATCATCAGCACCCAGAGAAGGAAAACTCTGCATTCATATCAAAACCCTCGCCAACCCGTCTGCCAAGCGTGGTGAGTATGGCAATTACCCCTCATGCGATTGAGGGAGGCCCGTGCCCCAGCAGTGGGGACTTAACCTTACCTCCTGCTGGGGAGCAGGGTTATGTCGGGCTCTCCTCTGGCGGGGGCTTCTCCTAACGAGAAGCCGGCCAGAGGCATACCGACTAAACCCCAGCGGTTTTCCCTCATCGCCCTTAAATGGGAAGGCGTCGTGGGCTGTAGGACGAACCTATTACCCATACGGGCGCCACGACCCTCCCCGGGCGGTGCCCGCCTACTCGGCGGGCCAGGCGGTTCCTCCCCCGGCTTGCTGGCCGGGAGATGGGGTAGGGATGGCCGGGAAAACTGAGCCGTCCCTACCGGGCTGCTGAGGGAGCCCGTGCAATGGCGGCGTTGGTGACCCCCCCACCATGCGCCAGCGGGCTCACTCTGCGGAGAGCAGCGAGACGCGCATCTGTTCGGCGTCTCCTACCCCTCCTTGCCCTTCGAGCTTAGTTACCCTCCTGGTACAATCCTAGCCTAAGCAACCAATGAATCGGGCTCCATTCGCCCCGTATCGCACAATGCGTTAAATCGCAGAGGACGCTCTCATTAGCTTATTGATCCTAAAAAACTCATTGCAAGCGCGTGAATTTTTTTATTAAGATACGATTTAACGTTAAATAAAGCTGACTATATTTATATGAGGAAAAATAAATACGAGTAGAGAGTGCACATTTTTAGGCACGTATACGTGCCCCGTGTGGACAGTGAAACAATCGTTAAAAAAATTCCCGCTGTCCACCCCCTCTTTCAACCGAGAAGGGGTGGACAGCGGGAATTTTTTTAACAATTGTTTCACTGTCCACCCGGGGTGGACAAGGAAAGAGTGGACAGCGGGAATAAACCTACGTGCAATGGTTATACTCGGTAAGCGTAGTGTTGGACGCCCTGCGACAAGATGGGATGATTACATTCAAAGGCTGGCTGGTGTGGGCTGGATGACAGCGGCCGAAAATCGGGAGAAGTGGCGTGCATGTGCATATTTGCCCAAAACCATAAAATCCTTTTTCCTGTCTATTCAAGGCCCGAAAACCTACGACCTCGGGTCAAACTAGCTCCGTCAAAATCTTTTTTTTTTGTTCTCCCAGGGGAAATGCGTTACACATACCCGTCCACCTAGGGGCGGACGGGTTATGTCGGACTCCCCCCGCATGACGGCGAGGGTCTACTGACTAAAACCCCTGGGCACCCTCTCATCGTCCATAGTGGGGGGTCGTGGTGACGGGCACGAAGCCATGTACACGACCCCCCGGACGAAGCCCGCCTAAACGGCGGGCAGGACGCTGCCCACTTCAACGCCTGTGATTCACAACATAATAACTCTTGCATTTTTTCCTTCCACTGTTCTGTAATATGTACCCTGGGTGTAACAGAACGATCAGTTGTGACCTTCTGTTTGTTTTTCTGCTATAATATTAAAAATAGAACAGTATACGTTTTATTATCATTGCCACCACCGCCCTAAAAATTGGGGCTCGACATCTTAAAGGGTGACATGCGTATAAATTGACCACAATGAATGCACAAGATCGAAAGAAGGGGAGAAGTCGAAAGCGGACGCCGAGCCCCGAAGCGAGAGCTTGGGACGCAACCGGGACAAAATGCTTAGATGATGATGACTTATTAAAAATAATGTCCTCCAAACCGATATTTCGGTTATGGCGACCAATCTCAGCGATCAGCCATCGACGCAGGACATATTATAGTGCACAAGTATTAGCGCAGACACAAGTGCACTCTCTATTCCCGTACCCTCTTATTTCGATGGGACACTATTGTGACACGACCGAAGAGGGATTAGGCGCAGGACCAACGGCTTAACGTGCTTTCCGAGGCACGGGAGTACAAGACCGCCAACTTCCAGACTAAGGGCTAACACTGAGAATTTCTTCACAGAAAAACTCAGGTACAAATTTTGGCCCGACCCTGTGACCGAACCCGGGACCCCAGGCGCAACCGTCGCTTTAAAGTACGACCGAGGCAGATGACTTATTATTATAATTAAGAAACGATAGTATCGTAACAATACGAAAAAAATTAAATCCATTGTATCGATACTATCGATAGTAGGTACCTACAACCGATTATGAATGAATGAATGAATATACTTTTATTGCACTCAAAGTATAGTAAGAAAACTTAATACTAGGTATTACAGGATATTGACAACGAAGGCGGCCTTATTACTATGAGCAATCTCTTCCAGGCAACCTTTGGGTAAAGGACACTTGATGAAGGTGTAGGGCAGTGCAATATTAATATTTATATACTTACATACAAAGTTTAAATATTAATACATAAATAAAATATAAATATACTAATACATATCTGCATAAAATATCATAAACTACTTACATATGTTTGATTAAATATAGATAATTGGATATTGCAACTACAAATAATAACAATGGATCTGAAAGTATGCGAATGATTTTAATTAAAGGACAGGAAGAGATGGGGAGAGGAAGTGTGGTCTCAGAGGTTAAGGAAATGTAATTTAACTTGGGCTTTAAAGATGGGTAGGGAGTTGGATTGCCTTATTGACAGAGGTAAATCATTCCAAAGTCGGATAGACTGCACGGTGAAGGATTGGGAGTAGGATTGAGATGAATGAGGAGAGAACTTGAGATGAAGAAGTTTGGAAGAACGCATATGACCTCGGGTGGGCTGGAGAAACTGGAAACGCTCTTTAAGATAAGGTGGAGATTTGGGACTGAAAAGAATAGTAAATAGTAAGGATAGAATGTGAGAGTCACGACGAAGACGGATAGGCAGCCATTGGAGACGAGCTCGATACTCAGATATGTGGTCATAGTTACGCAAGCCGAAAATAATACGTATGCAGTAGTTCTGGAGACGCTCGAGCTTTATTCGATTATTGGATTATTAAGGGTTATCGATCGAGAATCGATCGTCGTTATTCCGCACCCCTAATTTGTATGAGCTAAATAAACTCAAATCAGGTACCTACCTACGAAACAGTGATTTGCACAACAATCGTGAGCCCTAAT
Organism: Marasmia exigua; assembly: GCA_019059595.1. Taxonomy (NCBI): domain Eukaryota; kingdom Metazoa; phylum Arthropoda; class Insecta; order Lepidoptera; family Crambidae; genus Marasmia; species Marasmia exigua. The sequence continues at coordinate 16,028,679 of CM032485.1, forward strand.
TGGACCACAAAGTTTAACTTTTGTAAGTTGTTGAGCACACAAAATTGTCCGCAACATTTTCACTCATTAATTGGTATTCAAACAAAACTGTCGCGCAATGCACACATTATTATGTGAGTTCGGGAATTATTCAGAGCATGTTTTTAAGCTTTTGAGGTTCATTGTGTGGCTATAAATGCCGTAGGTGATTTTATGAAAACTCAGGGGTTTCACTTTAACTAGTTAATAGAGTGAGAGCCACGATTCGGCACGAATAGGCCGGCTCGAACGGAGTGATACTACGGCCTCACAGAAAACTAGCGTGAAGTAGCACTGTGCTGTGTTCCGCTGCGAGAGTGAGGCTACCACTGGAGGACCAATCCGGGGGAAAGGTGGTTTAATGAAATGAAATGAAATGAAAATTGTTTATTCAACTTAGGTCCATACAGAACACTTATAAATGTCAACATGTTTACCACTGGTTCGGAATGTAGTTTTCTGCCAAGAAGACACCAGCAAGAAACACAGCAATTACTCTTTTAATAAAAAAATGTTTTACAAAATGTCACCATTAACTTAAAAAAAACTAAAACCCAACTACGACAAAAAACGTCGCTGAAAAAGTATAAAACAAGCCTTCGTTGTCAATTTATGCAATATTCACTATGTAGAGATAAAATTTCATGTTTGGAAATCCGCAGTCACACGTTGTCAAAGGGTAGTATATTTAACGTGTGACTACGCCTTTCCAAACATGAAATTTTATCTCTACATAGTGAATATTGCATAAATTGACAACGAAGGCTTGTTTTATACTTTTTCAGCGACGTTTTTTGTCGTAGTTGGGTTTTAGTTTTTTTACTTTTATTTTATTTGTACTATTTTGGTGTCCAAGTGCTAGTAATATATATATATATATATATATATATATATATATATATATATATATATATATATATATATATATATATATATATATATATATATATATATATATTCAAAATGTACAAGTCAAGCGCTTTCAAATGATACCAAACACGGCATATTTATCATAACTTTATTTTTTTACTCTGTATGTTTTGTCCGCTAGAGGGCGCCACATTAGATTTTGTGAAACTTCATATAGCCTATAACCAGCGGACGATCAAGACGCTTATAATGATATGTCATTTGTCGAATTCTGATAAGTAGTTAAGAAATTACGTGGAAACAGATGAACATACATACATACATACATACATACATACATACATACATAGCCTGTCAAAATCATAACCCTCCTTTTGCTTTGCCGTAGTCGGGTAAATATAGTAAAATTTTTGTGTTACTAATATGTCCCTAAATTATTGTCATTCAAAAAATCGTCTATTTTATAGTAGCCTTTCTTCATTAAACAGTTTTTTATATACATTTTAAACTTATGTGTGGGCAAGTCAATAATAATCTGAGGTAACTTATTAAACATTTTTATGCTCAATCCTATAAATGAACTGCCAACCTTATGGAGCCTGATATTTGGAACGGCCAGTCTGTGCTTATTTATGGTGTTAAGGCTGTGACAGTCGGACTTCTTCGAGAACAGATGCAGATTCTTATGTACGTACATAAGACAATCAAGGATGTATTGAGAAGCCACGGTAAGTATGTCGATTTCTTTAAACAAATCTCTAAGGGAGTCGCGCGATCTAAGGCCTTAAAGGTTTAAATGTTGGCAGCGCACTTGTGACTCCACTGGTGTCGCAGGTGTCTATGGGCGGCGGCAATCGCTTACCATCAGGTGATCCGTCTGCTCGTCTCGTCGTCGTTTTTGGTCTTTTGTTCAATAAATATTAAAGGTTCCTGGGAGGTAAATGTTAACCGATACACCGTTTTTTAGTGCCACTCATTACTCACTGCACCTCAAACCACTTTATAAACGAAGCTGCTTATTTTTTCCGAGCCACTTGTACCCGCAAACCGCACAGTACAGTCTGCAACAAATACCGTACCATCACTTTCAACATCATAATTTGATCGCGGGTTACGCCGCAAATCCGCGGTCAATTAAATTGTGGGTGGCTGTTCATGGGATGTAGCGGAAGCGATAGTGATATCGGAATGTAAATTGCTTAATTTCGCTTGTTACCTACTTAGTAGATAGGTACTCTATTAATCTATATACAACCCGGTACGGTAGATATAGTTCACAACATCATCAACGCTGAAACTTTAAGCAGAAGGTAAGTTTTAATCGTGTTAGAGCCACGCTTCTTCATGAATGGACCGGCTCAACCGTAGTGGTACCACAGAAAACTGGCGTAAAGCAGCACTGTGCTGTAATTCGCTGCGTGAGTGAGGGTACCGGAGACCTAATCCGGGGGAAAGGACTACACTGGTGTCACGGGTGTCCATGGGCGGCGGCAATCGCTTACCATCAGGTGATGCGTCTGCTCGTATGCCACCTATCATGTAAAAAAAGTATCTGGCTTTAATTGTAATTACCAGACTCACCAAATCATGGAACCATGTTCCATGATTGGTGAGTCTGGTAAAAATCTAAGCGTACCTACAAAGCAACAGCATATGACTCAGCATATGACTTGTTAATAGTTTTTGATAGTTTTGTTGTTCTTTTTTTTAAATAATAGGAAACTGTAAGATGAGGGAGGAAGTGCCGTAAAGTTGTATGTCAATAGGTATGCTGCAGTGAAGGCCTTGGGATCAGAAAATACCTATCGGAAGGCCACAAATTAGATGGAAAGATGACATAGCAAAGATTGGCGGGCACAACTGGACTTCAACTGCCCAAAATAGAATAGGATGGAGAAGTTTGAAGGTTACACCAAATTGGTTAAAAACAGCTTTAGATGATTATGAATAGGTAATATCAATCAAGTCTTGTATCAATTTTAATAAATTTTGATACTGCTATCCTATGTGCCGAGTGGCAAACTTACTTTGGACTTCATAAGTAAAAACTCTTTCACCTGAGATATCGTATGGAGTTAAAAATAATTAAATCGCTACCGCTTTCGCTTAAGAAGAAAAACTTTATCCCTTATAGCCGAGCGCGGTGCAAAATCTGCGGTCAGTTTGCTGCGATATGGGATACGGACGTTGGTACGTACTAATTTTATGGGTTCGTGTGTACATACGACGTCAGGTTGAGTACGATTAAACTTTGCTTGCACAGGAATCGAACCAGAAACCGTTTTAACAGTGGGAAAGCCACGCTTCGGCATGAATGGGCCGGCTCGACTGGAATGATATCACGGTCTCACAGAAAACCGGTGTGAAGCATCACTGTGTTGTGCTTCGCTGCGTGAGGGTACCGGAGGCCCAATCTAGGGCAAGGGGGATTTAAAGGTTGGCAGCGCATTTGTGATTTCACTGATGTCGCGGGTGTTGTTCCTCTACTCGGCTACCACCTATCACATAAAAAAGAAAATAGCGAAATTGGCTATATTAGTTCACCAATCGATACATTCAGTAATCAAAATAAATTTCTCTAAGAAACCTTAGTTCTTACACTCATCCCACAGACAGCGGCAACGCTTATAGGTAATCCGGAAAAACGAAATGCTTGTGCGATATAATCGACACCTAGCACCATCTATTGGTAAAAAGTGGAACATAAAAGAAAAGTGAAGGCGGGCCAGTGTACCAAATATTTAGGAAACCAACAACTGGTTTTTTTTAGCCTGCGTCGTCCCACTGCTGGGCAAAGGCCTCCCCTAAAAGCCGCCATTTGACTCTATTTGTGGCGATGGTTTGCCAATTGCCCGAGAAGTGGTCAAAATCACGCCATCTCTTTGGGCCTGCCTCTCAATCGACGTCCTGCTGGCTGTCAATGGGTGATAAGTCTGGTCCACCTCTTCGGGGTTCCGGAGTTCCGGGTACAACTTGTTTATCTGGAAAAAAATATGGAAAATACCTATTTTTTCCGCCAAAATAATAAAACCTATAATAATAACATTCAGTACTAAAAATATAATCAAAGAAACTTTAGATCTTACATTCGTATTTCGTATGAGATATCTGCAACACCCAAAGTAGTTCTATGCTAAATATTCGGTACTGTATATAATATAAAATAAAGTAGCTATAGCCACACCTTTAAAAAGAACAACTGGACTGATTTTCAGATAATATTTCACAGGGATGCTAAAATATTACAGCACTAGTTAGCATATCTTAATAATGAAAGCCTCCTTTCTTACTCAAACTTTAAAACCGGCCCATTTACAAAACAGAACCTTTTGTATACTTTTGACTTTGTAAGTCAGCCTTCAACTTTCCATTGTGGTCCGTTAAACGAAATTAATTTAAATTACTCTTCCCAATTGTTTCGTTTTATTGTTTAAGTTTCTAATATAAGCGCAGTTGGTAGCCCATTATGGCCGCAAACTTACTAAGATAGTTTGAAAATCAAAGACAATTAAGTCCTGCCTGAATTAACTCAGTGTTGCCAGCCCTGTCATAGAGTAAAACCACATAGTAGACGTTACTGAAACGACTCAGTGATCCGACTCAGCCAAATGATACACCGTTCCAAATCTCTAATGTTCACTCCGAATGTATCATTCGACTCAAATGGATCTCGAGTTCGAGTGAACCGAATGATCCGAATGAGCTGAATGATCCGAGTGAGTCGAATGATTCAAATGAGCGGAATGACCCGTATCCAAAGCGAAAGAGTAAACTGTAGGCTGTTAGGGGTGAATAGGTAAACATCTTTGAATGTATTACGCGGGGAAAACAGTTAGGTACAGTCAGCGTAAGATCAAATTACCCCTGCAGGGCAGTGGAAAAATGGCACTTGTGCCCCAGACATAAGGACGGTCCAAAGGTCAACAAGGGTAACTCGACGTGACACCGTGTGTACATTACATGGCACAGCAGGAGGGGACCGATGACTCATTCGTAACAAAATCAATTAATCACAGATCTATCTGAAAGTCGATGTTCCCAATGATTCAAATGAAGCGTTTCACTGTTCCGCATATCTGCACTGATTCAGATTCAAATGTTCCAATCTTTTGAAAGATACGTTTTTGCCAGGTCCACATACACGTTAACAAAACTGTAGATGTAGAATTTTGAAATATATTTTTTATACGACAGACATTAGACTACAATCTCATGTGTTTCCTCCTTAATAAAATCCGGGGTCTTTTAGGCGGGGCGTGAAAAGGCATCTCAGCAGGCCATTAGGGTGAGGATGGCAGACACAATGGGTACTTTGTTAGCTCTTCTGTGCCTGTCAGCCTCATTTTTGGATTTCACGGCCGCTTACCATCAGGCGGAGTGAGGTCATCCTGATTGGCCTTTCTATAAAAAAAAAATCTCACCTGATGTTAAGTGAAGATGAGGTCCGAGGTGGGCCATGCTTGCCCGTGAAAAGCCTTTTCGCTCTTGTCTTTAAGAGGCCCAGGTTATATTGTTCAGGAAATACATCGGCGAACAACGAATTCCACTCCTCATAAATGTCTCAGATATTTCGGCGATGTTGCAAGCGCCACGGTCACGGAGTAACTGAAGTTTTTGCGGGAAAGTTGTTACTTACTGACTTGTTACTACAGACAAATTGATCTACCCTCCTTCTCAGTCTTTTACTAACTAACTCACTATTTTCTCGCATCTGTTCTCGATACACAACACTTACAATATCTGGCTGCAAAAATTAAGGTACATTTTTTATTTGATAGGTGGCAGACCCGTGTGTCCCCGGCAGCCGTGTGGTCCCGGCAGAGTAGAATAGGCCACCCTCACTCTTACCGAGGTGTCGTAAAAGGCGACTAAGGTAAAGCTGCTAGCATGATCATCAGCACCCAGAGAAGGAAAACTCTGCATTTATATCAAAACCCTCGCCAACCCGTCTGCCAAGCGTGGTGAGTATGGCAATTACCTCTCATGTGATTGAGGGAGGCCCGTGCCCCAGCAGTGGGGACTTAAATGGGCTGATGATGACGATGAGGTGGCAGACGAGCCATTGCCGCCGTCCATAGACCAGTGAAGTCACAAGTGTGCTGCAACTTTTTCCCTAATTTGGGCCTCCAGTACTCTCACTCACACGAATACTCAAATATTACTTTTTTTTTGCGATAGGTGGCAGACGAGCAGACGGATCACCTGATGGTAAGCGATTGCCGCCGCCCAAGGACACTCCCGACACCAGTGGAGTCACAAGTGCGCTGCCAAATTTTAACCCTTCTTTTCCCCGGATTGAGCCTCCGGTACCCTCACTCGCGCAGGGAAACACAGCACAGTGCTGCTTCACGTTGGTTTTCTGTGAGGCCGTGGTATCACTCCGGTAGAACCGGCCCATTCATGCCAAAGTGTGGTTCTCCCACAAGAAATCCCGTAAACAAGTATTAATAATAATAATAATAATGTCCTCCAAACCAATATTTTGGACATGGCGGCCAATCTTAGCGATCAGCCATCGACGCAGAACATATCATAGTGCACAAGTATTTTCTTAACAGAAAAACTCAGGTACAAATTTTGGCCCGACCCGAGGATCGAACCCGGGACCCCAGGCGCAACCGTCGCTTTAAAGTGCGACCCACTAACCATTGCGCCACCGAGGCAGTCTGAATAACTATTATAATGTTAGTGATCATGTAAGATTAAAACATTAAAAATAAGGAAGTTTAATGTACATTTGCGAAGAAGTTATGAGTATTGTTTCAATTTTGAAACGGAAGTTTCGAACAAATCTGTCGCCATTTAGTTATATCATCATCATTATTATCATTTCAGCCAATAGACGTCCACTGCTGGACATAGACCTCCCCCAATGTTCCCCACACAGATCGGTCCAGTGCCGCCCGCATCCAATGGATTCCCGCAACCTTCACCAGATCGTCGGTCCACCTTCTGGGTGGGCCTGCCACGGCTGCGACTTCCTGTACATGGCCTCCACTCGAGGTCCTTTCCACCCCAACGGCCGTCTGTTCTCTTCGCTATGTGCCCTGCCCATTGCCACTTGAGACATGCAATCCTTTGGGCTATGTCTGTGACCTTAGTTCTCCTGCGGATCTCATCATTTCTGATACGATCACGCAAAGAGACTCCGAGCATAGCCCTCGCCATTGCTCTCTGGGTAACTTTGAGCCTCCTCAATCGTCACATTGTAAGGGGCCACGTTTCGGTTCCGTATGTCATCACTGGCAACATACACGCGTTAAAGACTTTTATCTTAAGATATTGCGGTAGATGGGCCGAAAATATGCTGCGTAGCTTCCCGAACGCTGCCCAGCCGACTTACTTATATGGCTACACTGAAAAAGTCCATCCAACTATTGTCAGAGATTGTCTTACTTCACTGACCTTACAAAATTTAATCGAAGTAAGTAATTCAATTAGGTAGTTTGCTTTGTCAAGTCATTTGAAAATACGTTGGCTGCTCGGTCTGGTAAATTCAATTTTAATGCATACATTTCTGATTAGATCACATACATAGTCCTGACCATAAAACCTATTAGCTGAAGCACTCATGTGTTTTAGTTGACTCACCTCGCTTCTAGTCTAATGAGGGTTTTCGCGTGTGAAAAATCCGCTAGATGGCGTACTGTTAGACTAAGGTCCAACATCAATCGCATTGGTTGTTTCGTTTGTCAATTTATTATTTTGACAGATCACGTTTAAAATTAACCAATCACATTGTACATAGACCTCACTCCTATAGTACTCCATCTAGCGGATTTTTCACACGCGAAAACTCTCATTAGTATTAGTCTATTTTACAGTAAAAGACAATCAAAATAAAAAAAAAATGCATAGGCTTGTACACAGCACTTACAAATCGTCATACATTTAAGTAATTTAAAACTACATATTAAAAGCATGTTGGTGTGGTCCCCGGCAGAGTAGATTATGCTACCCTCACTCTTACCGAGGTGTCGTAAAAGGCGACTAAGATAAAGCTGCTGGCATGATCATCAGCACCCAGAGAAGGAAAACTCTGCATTTATATCAAAACCCTCGCCAACCCGTCTGCCAAGCGTGGTGAGTATGGCAATTACTCCTCATGTGATTGAGGGAGGCCCGTGCCCCAGCGGTGGGGACTTAAATGGGCTGATGATGATAAGCATGTTTGGGACCTTCTCAAGCGACGAGTGAGATCAGTGCAGCGGGCTCCGCAAACCATAACAGAGCTAAAAAATGCGATCACGGCGGAGTTGGAACGTATTCTGCAGGAAACCATATGGGGTATACTGGCCAGCATGCCCACGCGAATGCAAGCTGTGATTTCAGCAAGAGGGGGTCACACATCATATTAACCTATTCAAAGTGTTGAATTAAAACTTTTTTTTACAATTAAAATTGGTTTTTAATTTTTAACTTATTCGGCAGATGAACTACCCTGCTTTGAATTTTTACATTTTTCTTACCAATCCAGTCAAAAAGTAACGTTTGATTTCACAAAACGATTCCTTGGTGATTAATTTACGAAACCATAAACCATCACTACCTATTGTTGATACGATTTATGTAATTATTGGTTCCAAATAAATATTTCTTCTTTCTTTCTAAAATCACCAATAAACGTAATGATAACTACAAAATTTATAATTTGCTGAGGTGCCCGTTTTTTGCAAAGGAGTGTATGTTGATACATAAAATATACTAAAAAATTTGCGATTCTACCACCGGCTTATAAAGTTGTTTCTGGGCGAAAAGATCCGGAAAGAAACTAGTTACTCCTTGTAATAGCCAAACTTTCACATATAATGTTGTATCATCATCATACCAAGCCATAGGGTAAAAAAGGGTAATACTACACCTAAGCGAAAACTCAAATAACATTTTAATTAAAAAAAAGAAAAAAAATAAAAAGAAAGTATTCTTGTACCCCCGTCCCTCGGAAAGCACGTTAAGTCGTTGGTTCGATTCCTCTCCGGCCGTGTCACATGTCAAATTGGAATATGAGGGTAGGGGAATAGAGAGTGCACTTGTGTTTGCGCATACATTTGAGCACTATAATATATATCCTGCGTACGTTGCTGATCGTTGAGATTGGCCGCCGTAGCCGTAATCGGTTGGAGGATATTATCTAATAAGGTCAGGGATTTTTGGTAACTTAGCCCAAGGACCAGTTACCTAAGAACCTTAACTAGACGACCCGTTTGAAACAGTGGTAGTGAACGCTGCCTTTGGTCCAAGGGTTGCGGGTTCGACCCCCCACAGTACAAACATTTGTGTGCATGAACATGTCTGTTTGTATTGGTCTGGGTGTTTCCTATGTATTTTAAGTATGTCTTTACAAAAGAAAAGTATATTATACGTATATATTTGTAATCCCACTGTTGATTCTGATATCCGTAACACAGCAGCTTGAGCTACCTCGGAGCTGACTCCGAGTACACACATTGATCACATACATTGATCTGAATCAATGTGTGTGATGTTGTGAAATATTCATTTATTTAAGTAAATCGAAGTTAAGTAGTCAAAAATTGGGTTCCTAGTATTGCCGTCTACACCTTATTTTGAGTTTATTGTCTGTTCGAATTTATAAGTCAAAATATTTCCGAGCACTTTACAATTTGAAAAGAAAAACCTCATTTATTAATTTAACAAAGGTTAACATTTCCTACAATTTCCAGCTACAATTTCAAATTAGTTCTTTTATAAGGAAATTGAAAATTTTAAAAACCCTCACAAAATTAAAGCTTTTTCATTTGATACCTACGTTGAGGCAGTTGGAACAACAAATAGGTTTTTCGTCATTTTCTGACGGTGGCCATCTTGGATTGCTGCTCAAGCCCTTTTATTATGATATCCATATTGTGGGAGTTGTGTTAAAACATAAAATCCAAATCTTTGTGACGGCGGCCATCTTGGATCGATTTTTATCCAACATAGCTAAGAACACTCAGACACACAGACACACAAACACACACACACACACACACAGACACGACATATAAGTTTGTCGTTTTTGCGTCGGGGGTAAAAACAAACTGAAAATTAATTTAAAAGAATTTACTTACCCAATAAACTTATAAGCTAATTTACATTCACAAAAAGCGAACCGTTTCACTGGGAAAATACTTTTTAGTGAACGAACCGCAGAAAGGCAAACGGAGGCTATAAATTAAAAGATTCGCGCGCAGCCGCGTATAAAAACTAGCGTGATTATAGACCGGCTAATGAGACTTCCCCTTACTGCAACGCGAGAGTGTACGAAGAACTAAAAACATGGAAGGGACATGAGAAACCGCGATCATATTGCAACGATATGCCCCAGCGTGCTAACTATTGCCTGCCTCTACCAACCGACAGAAGCGCATTACGGTTTTTGACGGATGCCGGTGTTTAAAAACGCCTTATGCGTAAATGTAAAGTAAAGTATGAATTAGCAAACTGATCTGCAGGGGGCTGGTCACATTAGCCGCAGATGACAGACGTTGGAGCCGTAAAGTCCTTGAGTGAAGACCGCGACTCGGTAAGTATTAGTGTTGGACGCCCTGCGACAAGATGGGATGATGACATCCGAAGGCTGGCTGGTGTGGGCTGGATGAGAGTGGCCGAAAATCGGGAGCAGTGGCGTGCATTAGGGGAGACCTTTGTCCTCCCACTGCAGGGCTAAGGCCTCCAGCATAGAAATCAAGTCATCATTACTATGACCGGATTAGGCCTAATCACCGTATATAACAAATGCAGTTTTCCTTCTCTGGGTGCTGATGATCATGCCAGAAGCTTTACCTTAGTCGCCACCACTTGGTTTCGGGATATTAGTTCCACTTTATAAAAATAGATGGCGCTAGGTGTCAATTACAACGCGCAAGTGTTTCGTATTTTCGGATTACCTATAAGCGTTACCACTGTCTTTAGGAGTTACCTCTTTATAAATAGCATAGATCGTAGATCACTCACAATCTAATATCCTCCTAAAGGAGGAGACGGAAACCACAAAAGGTCTTTTATTATTTTATTTTGTTGTTGTATAAAGCAGTATGTTTTATGTAATTGGTAACTAGCCAGAGAAAGGATGTATCTTCTAGGCTCCCGTCCGGATAAAATTGTTCTACATCTTTGTACACCACGGCTTAGAGCTCGCAAGCTAGTTAACTCTACAATAAATGTATAGCCATTTCCTTATATAACGAGAAAACCACATTTAGCACTGATTTTATGAAGATCTGAATGTTGGATAACGTAGAACTAGATGACGCGACATCCTTTTAGACAGTTCATTGTATTTTTCTGCTGATAATTTACGTGATATGGTAATGCGGGTTTGATATAAATGGATTTTGAGCTAAATGGACTGTAGGAGCGGGTTAGGAAATTTTGGAGAAAACTAGGTGCGAGAAATTATCGGAGGAACTTACCGTGCGCTGAAGTGCATCCCTCTTTAGGATGGCGTGGGTGGGGCTGCTAATTCCCCTTTTTCGAAATCCCCAACGGCTGAGACGAGCGATCACACTTTCACACAGGCATACACAAAAAATGTCCACTTCACGGCCGTCCGAGTGATAATAACAACGCAAACGCTTTTAGAACCAGTCAGTAAAAATTATTAAGTATTTATATCATTAGGATCCTTGAGTAATTTAAATTAGCGGAGACGCGACGCCATTTTTTTACGTGCTAGCAGCGGCTTGATCATAGACTGAACTTTTTCCAACGGTCGCGTCACATCTCGTGTCCTGGTAGTTCCTCTCTTTCTCGCAAGTATGGTGGGAAAAGGAAAAGGAATATAGGAAGGAGTTATGAAAGTAAAAATAAAGAAAGTGGCGCCAACATCCTCCCGGCCTTGATGATACGTAGTATTATCAAAAGAAAGCGTTTAATAAGGAAAGATAAATTATTAACATAATATAGGACACTTATTTCCAGTAATTACCTACCTAAACTTAACATTAACATATTGTACGTTATTGAGAAGGCAATGGACACAACTTAACAATAGGTCGTTTGAACGTGCCAGATGCAGTTCTAACCAATGCAACGCGCACTCTACCATCCTTACCCGGATAAACCTCTTGTATAATGCCCAAAGGCCATCGAAGCGGGGGAACATCATCTTGATGTATCAATACAACCGTACCTGATTTAACGTTATCAGTATCAGTAAGCCACTTCTGCCTCACTTGTAATGTATTAAGATACTCTAAACGCCATCTCTTCCAGTAACTACGCACCATTTGGTCTAGTAATTCTTTCCTATAGCGTAGATTTTTAGTTTCCTCGGAGATAGGCGCGGTAGGTAGGTATGTCAAAGGAGAAGCCATTATGAAATGCGCGGGAGTAAGAGGCTCGGGATGCGGGTCCTCTGATAAAATACAAAGCGGTCTAGAGTTCAAAATGGTTTCGACTTGCGTCAACACAGTTAACAGTTCTTCATAAGTAAGTAACTGCGATCCAATAGCGCGGTATAGATGAAGCTTCAAGCTTTTAATATTGGATTCCCATGCTCCGCCAAAATGAGGAGCACGAGGCGGGATCATATGCCACTCGATGCGATGATCAGTAAGCAATTCGTTAATCTGAGACTTAGCGCCCACAAAATTCGTCCCATTATCAGAATAAATATGGGAAACAGGACCACGCCTAGAAACAAAGCGTTTAAACGCGGAAATGAAAGCTTCAGATGACAGATCGGAAGCTAGTTCGATGTGAACTGCTTTAGTGACTAAGCAGATAAACAAGCAGATATAAGCCTTCTGACTTCTTTGTCCTCGGCGCCTACATAAAGTTATGTTTATAGGACCGGCGTAATCAACGCCCGTATGAACAAATGCTTTGGTTTCTTTCACACGGTAAGACGGCAGATCGGCCATTTTAGTATTAAGATGCGACGGTGAATTTTTAAAACATGAGTTACACGCATGAACTCTTTGTCTAATTACATTCCTTGAGGATAAGATCCAATATTTCTGGCGCAATAAAGAACTTAAAACATTGGCACCAGTATGACAATGCAGGCGGTGATAGTAGTCAATTAAAAGGTGAGTAACATGTTCATGTTTAGGTAACAACGCGGGGTGTTGAGCTTCGTATGGTAAGTTACTATTGGAAAGTCTACCTCCTACTCTTATAATTCCCTCTGGATCGATGAATAGATCCAATTTTCTAAGTGGTGAAGAAATAACCTTGTTAGTTTTTAAGTTATGAATTAACTCAGTAAAGTGAAAGGCCTGAACCGCTTGGATTAAATACCTTTCAGCTATTATGAGTTGAGACGCGGTTATTCGGTTATGACGCGGTAATATTTTAGTAAATATTAGTATGTAAGTAATAATGCGGATAATTTTATTCCAGGATGAAAACCTTTGCGACAGATCATAAAGCAAACTGGGTGCAGATTGAGAAGTAGAGCATACAAACGTTTTACTCTTATATTCAGGCAACGTTTCACAGGCTTCAGGTACAAAGGGAGTGATCGGCCAGCTTGATACAGGAGCACAAAGCCAAGGAGGGCCATGCCACCATAATCGATGAGAAAGCAATTGTTCTGGCAAAAGCCCTCGAGAGAGACAATCACTGGGATTTTCTACACCACTGACATGATAGAAATGACGCGGATCGAGATTTTCTTGACATTTTGCAACGCGGTTACTAACGTAGATATCCCATCTATGCGGTAAGGAATAAATCCAGGACAACGCTATTTTTGAATCTGAGAATGCGAATATGTTGTCAATTTTTATACGAGCACTGTACGTGTCATTAATCAGACGCACTAATTTCGCCATGAGGACGGTGGCGCACAATTCCAATCTGGCTAACGAGACTACCTTCACAGGGGCTACTTTAGATTTGGCGCAAATTAAATTCACCTGGATATTACCCTCGTTATCAGTGACGTGTAGATACACAACGCAACCGTATGCCTTCATGCTTGCATCTGCGAACGCTACAATGTTTGTGGAGCAACCATTGGTTACACCGAGATGACGCGGTATTTTACATGCGGAAAGAAGCGGTAGTTGATTATTAAAACTCTCAAATAGAGAACATACATGCTCTGGTAAGGGATCGTCCCAACCAGCTTTAAGTAACCATAGCTCTTTAATTAAAAGCTTCGCAAATAATATTACTGGAGCAGCGAATCCAAGTATATCCCATAAGCGGGCGATGCAAGAAAGAATGGTCCTTTTTGTAAAAGTTTCCTTTACAGGAGCCGTACAGAAAGTGAATATATCCTGAGCGGGTAACCATTTAAGACCTAATACCTTCATATTCTCATTATCTGAAAATTCTATAGCGGCGCGATTTGACGGAGGCACTGCATCCAATAATTCAGATGAGTTACTGGCCCATTTGGTCAAGCAAAACCCTCCAGCCTCAAATAAGTCAATGAGTTCGCGTGAGAGAGCTTTTCCCTCTTCCACTGTAGCAACAGAAGTGGTTAAATCATCCATGTACAGTTCGTGGGACGCCACTTCAGCGGCGCGCGGGAAGCGATCGCGCTCGTCCATCGCTAACTGTCGCACAGTGCGCATCGCTAAGAACGGACTGCACTTTAAGCCGAACGCGACTCGATTAAACTGAAACTCGCGTATAGGTTGCGTGGGGTCAAAGCGGAATAAAATCTTTTGATATTTGCGGTCCTCTAGTTGCAGAAGAATTCTGAGATACATTTGTTTTATGTCTGCTGCTAACGCTACGGCAAACAAGCGGAAATTAAGCAAAAGAATAAAAATGTCAGCCTGCAGATTCGGCCCTGTATGAAGAATGTCATTTAGGGAAATGTCATTATGACATTTAGCACTTGCGTCCAGAACAACACGAACTTTCGTGGTAGCCTTATCGCGGCGAACGACAGCGTGATGCGGAATAAAATAGCCCTGCGAATAATCCTCGCTGTTAGGCGGGACCTCGGACAAATAGCCATTATCTATATATTCTTGTATAACTTCATTATAACTGGCCCTCAACTCAGGGTCTTGAAGTTTTCGTTCCAATGAGAGCAGTCGGCGAACCGCGAGGGAACGAGAGTCCCCTAGCTCAGACGGATCGCGACAAAAAGGTAAAGCGGTACAATAACGCCCTGACTCGTCACGTGATACGGTAGCGGCGTACATGTCTTCACATTGACTATCCTCTGGACTAAGAAACCCCTTGGAGGGCATTTCCTCCATTTCCCAAAATTTAGTCAATGTTTTGTTCAGAGGAAGTTCATCGACTCGATCGCGTACAACCGCGTCACTAAAACACGTGAAGAAAGTAGCGGAATCTTGAAATTTACATGCGTTATCATTTTTATTAAAATTACTAACAGGAGCGTCACCCATCAGTACATAACCAAACACAGTTTCAATAGCGGAAGGTGCGGGGGGCGCGACAACCCTCCCACCTAACAACAAATGCGGAAAGAGCTGAGCGCCGAGTATCAACTCAACCTCGCCCGGAATGTGCCAGTACGGGTCAGCAAGCGGTAGGTCTACCAAATGTTGCACTACCGAAGTGTCAACATATTCAGAAGGCATGCGGTCGGTTATATTATCAACAACCAAAGCGGTAATTTTAAATGAGTATTTTTTATCTTTCGTGGTCACAAGCAGCTGAACGTAACCATGAACAGTTTGCGAAGCAGAGCCGATTCCTTTAATAAACGAATTTGAAAGCGAAATAGCTTTTAGTTGGAGCTGTTCACAACATGCGGAAGTAATTAAATTATTTTGCGACGCATTATCAATTAGGCATCTAACCGACATATTCTGTTTGTTATTATTTAAAATATTTACTTGAGCGGTTGAAAGAAGTACAGTAGTACGCGGCGAGTTAATGTTAGAAAGCAGCGGCGTTTCATCGGAGCGAGCACATAGCGATACATTCGTGGGAGCGTGAGTCTGCGAGTGCGAGCGAGATGGCAACGTCGCGGCGTCAATGGCGGCTGCCCCGACAGCACAGCCGGCAGCGCCCGACGCGGGAAGCGAATGAGCGAGTGGCGCGATCGCGCGCGGGTTCGCTGATGGAATTTGTTGTTGCAATGGCGCGTTATTATTATTTTCCAAATGTAACAAAGTATGATGGGGCTTTCTACATAACTTGCATGTATAAGTGGAGTTGCAATGTGAAGCTGTATGAGATAAACTAAGACAGTTTATGCAACCTCGTTTGGATTTAATGAAATCGAAACGACCTTTAGCGGGAAGCGATTTAAATGCGGGACATTTATACAACTGCTGATGATCAGATTTGTTACACATCCAACAAGACTCAACACCCTTGCCGTCACGCGTAATGAATGTCTGCGTTTGGTAGGTATTTCGCGCGCGAGTATGTTTCGAGTTGCTGCTACTAAGGGGTGGTTCACACGATGAGGTCGAAGCGCGCGTTGAATGTGATGATGATGTAACAGTACGATCTAATATTTTTACTTGACTTTTTATAAATTCTATGAAATCCTTATAAGAAGGAATTTCTTTGTCTCTAATGAAAGTTTCAAAGGCCTGTGCGGTAGCGGAATCGATTTTACGCATTGCTATATTAAGCAAAAGAAAGTCCTTTTAAATCGTCAAATTTTAATTGTTCCAAGGCGGAAACAGCGGCGTCGAAAGTTTCAACAAAGTTATTTAAAGACGAGGAAACATTAATCGCAGGTTTAATATTGAACAGTATAGACATGTAATGACACCCTAACGCTCTCTTATCTTGGTATTTTTTCACTAAACTTTCCCAGATAGATGGATAATTATCGCCTGATGGAATGATTCCCGCAATTATTTTTAATGCGGAACCCGTCAATTTCCCTGTCAAATACTGAATTCTTTGAGCATCAGTTAACGATTCATTTGAATGTATATTGGCTTTAAATGACTCATAAAACATGGGCCAATTATCCATCTTTCCGTCGAATGAAGGAATGTTTATTGGCGGCAGCTTGATTGGTGTGAACGCACCTTTATTTTCGCACGAGCGCAAGTTTTGATTTGGCGAATTCTCGATGATGCGAGACCGCGTCCTCTGAACTCTTGCGTATAAATCTTCAAATGCATTGAGAGGTTCGTAATTAGGCACAAACTTAGGGTTCTTGTCTAATTCTAATTCGTTAATGGAGTCTAGGTTAGAAATGAATTCCTGCCGTATGACTGGTAATGTTTCTGTGTCCGCCATAAAGGTTTCCGTAGAGCGGAGATCTACGGTGGCTAAAGATATTTTCTTGGATAAATCATTGAGACTAGTCAAGCGGGCGAATATTGCTTTATTTTTAGATTGCAATATTGCTATTTTAGCTGCCATAGTGAGCAAATGATGCGTAGGTACTTAGAGAAACAACAGGTAAGTAAGCGGTTATGATTATGTAAATATACACGAAAGACGTATAGTATGCCTACTAACACGTATAATCAGCGATTTATATTTAGGTAAATAACTATAGGTACTTTAATGCGGAGGTTTAAGTATGTATGGTAGAATGCGGTGTAGGTAAAATAGGTAGCCTATAGTTTTGTTATTTTAGCGGTCCACTGTTTTCTCACGATTAGTGTGAAAACAATAATATAAAACGTAGGTAATTATTTGGAAATAAGAGAATACCTAAATAGGTAGCAAAATATGTGAATTTAAAGTAATATGCGGCACGGGAAGCGGGAGAACAAAACACGATCTACGCGTGGTATGTGGTTATAAGATGGCGGTCTTTTACGTGCAAAACTTTAGGGGTTTTAACACCAAAATAAGCGGGTAAATTACGTGTAAACTATTAGAGTTTAACACCAACAGCGGAACAATTATCCGGCTCGGAGTCAGACCAAAAATATGGTAATGCGGGTTTGATATAAATGGATTTTGAGCTAAATGGACTGTAGGAGCGGGTTAGGAAATTTTGGAGAAAACTAGGTGCGAGAAATTATCGGAGGAACTTACCGTGCGCTGAAGTGCATCCCTCTTTAGGATGGCGTGGGTGGGGCTGCTAATTCCCCTTTTTCGAAATCCCCAACGGCTGAGACGAGCGATCACACTTTCACACAGGCATACACAAAAAATGTCCACTTCACGGCCGTCCGAGTGATAATAACAACGCAAACGCTTTTAGAACCAGTCAGTAAAAATTATTAAGTATTTATATCATTAGGATCCTTGAGTAATTTAAATTAGCGGAGACGCGACGCCATTTTTTTACGTGCTAGCAGCGGCTTGATCATAGACTGAACTTTTTCCAACGGTCGCGTCACATCTCGTGTCCTGGTAGTTCCTCTCTTTCTCGCAAGTATGGTGGGAAAAGGAAAAGGAATATAGGAAGGAGTTATGAAAGTAAAAATAAAGAAAGTGGCGCCAACATGATACATAATACATGCCGCATTATTTTTTTTATAGGTACCGACCGCCCGGGCGCAAGATTGTTTAGCCGCCATCTTTAACCTTCAGACTTCAAAAAAAGAAGCATTTCTTGATTTTCGTCTCCTTCATAGTGGCGCTTCGAACGACCCGAACCAACGCTACGCTGTTGATTCTACGATTTTGAAAAACTATCCGAGACATCACTCACCGAGCTAATGGTAGAGCGTCAGAGACGAGCAGACGGTTCACCTGATGTACCCAACATCTACCCAATGTAATACATGTAACTGAAGCAATAAATGTTCGATTGATTGATTGATATGCGCCCTCTTATCCACTTAGCTACCAAAGCTCTCTAGGTAGTCGGCCTAGCCTCCTCCTGAGTTCAGTGTCTAATTTCTAGTTACATCCAAAGTCGTCGCTTCGGAGCCCAGGGTGCGCTTGGACCAGGATCCAGGATTCAGGAAGTCTGGTAATAACAAATTAACTACTAGGCACTACGCTCTCTCAACTTGGCATAAGAACCCGGCTATCCAACTCATCATTTCAGCCAATAGACGTCCACTGCTGGACATAGGCCTCCCCCAATGTTCTCCACACAGTACGGTCCTGTGCCGCCCGCATCCAATGGATTCCCGCGTTCTTCACCAGATCGTCGGTCCACCTTGTGGGGGGCCTGCCACGGCTGCGACTTCCTGTACGTGGCCTCCACTCGAGGACCTCTCCGCCCCAACGGCCGTCTGTTCTCCTCGCTATGTGCCCTATCCAACTTATTTCGCTATCCAACTTATGTATATTAAATTAAATAATCATTTATTTCAGATCTATAATCCATTTAAATATAAATGAATGAATGAATTATTGAATAATTGAATAAACGAATAAATGAATGAATGACGAACGAACGAACGAACGAACGAACAAATGAATGAATGATTTAATAAATAAATACATAATAATAATAATAATTCTCACAACATCTCATACATTGACCTGATTCCGTACTAAGTAGCGTAAGCACTTGTATTACAGATATCAGACAACAGAGGAACACAAATATATACTTAAATACATATATTACACCCAGACACCGAACAAACACAAGTGTTTATCGCACGAATGTTTGTCCAGGGTGGGGATCGAACCCACGACTTTTGGACATAAATAAATAAATATTTCACAACATCACATACATTGATCTGAATCCGAGATAGGTAGCTCAAGCACCTGTGTTACGGATATCAGAATCAACAGTGTGATTACAAATAGACATATAATACTTTTCTTTTGCAAATACATACTTATAATTACATAGAAAACACTCAGACCAATACAAACAGACATATTCATGCACACAAATGTTTGTACTGTGCGGGGATCGAACACGCAACCCTTGGACCAAAGGCAGCGTTCCAAACGGCTTGTCATATAAAATGTGCCAGTAACATAATGGACTTATTATAGTGTTAGTACTATTGCAGAAGATATCAGTAGTATGGTACGGCACTTAAACGTAGAATATTCGGAGATGTTGTTGCCCAATGGCAGGAGCGCTGGTCGACCAGCGACAAAGGAAGAGAGTTGTCGCAGTTTTTCCCAGACGCAGAAATGAGATTATCGGCCGGTTGGGTGGAACCAGACTACGCTGTCTCACAAATACAGGACATTGGAGTTTTAACAGCAGACTGCACGCGATGACTCTCTGTGAGTCACCTGTATGTCCCTGTGGAGAAGCTGATGAAACTCGGGAACTGTATGAAGAAGAGCGGCAACAGATGCTGAATGACTGGAACAGAAATGAGATAGGACCAGTATACCATCAAGAGATGGTCAACTCTGCAGAAGGTTTTCGACGGTTGCGTGCATTTGCACACAATAGGCTTAACATTAGGAAGAAGATTGATTGATGTGGAACTGCCCGAGCGCGAGTCGCTTGTGTTGTGGTGTTTCACGCCCCATTTGAGGAGAAGTGACATTGAGATGGGACACAGACACAGACTTTGTAGGGAGTGAAGAAACGCACCGGGGAAAGAGCCCTTAGCAAGTACCTGGTGAGCGTTTCCCAAGATTCGGTCCGTATGCCGAGACGGTAGGAAGGACCATGGGCTGGTGGAGGGACTGTGTCTAGTATGGAACAGTATCACAGCCATATCGCAGCTATAACGCATACTTTCTTATTTCGACCACATAATGCGAAAAGGGGATGATAGCCTTGAAAACTGGTCATTATTGGCAACACGGAAGGCAAAAGAGGCCGATCACCAACACGATGGTCTGACCAAATAAAAGGAGCTACATCCCTACCAAAGTTCTACGACGTGGTGAAGGCTACTTCCAAACGGAATCAATGGAGAAAGTTTGTTTGGTTGATGAGTTCCAGTGACCACGATCCTCAGTAATGAGGCACCGACTAGACGTCACTACGAGTCATCATCATCATCAGCAGCCTATCGCAGTCCACTGCTGGACGTAGGCCTCTCCAATTGTTCGCCACTGTGATCCATGGCTTCTCGCATCCAGCTCTTGCCAGCCATCCTGCGCAGATCGATCCCCCACCTAGCCAGAGGGCGCCCTACATTACGTTTGCCAAGACGCGGTCTCCACTCCAGAACCCGTTTACCCCATCGGTTGTCGGTATCGGTTGTCACTACGAGTACTACGCTAATTTAATAATACTTATTAGCAGCGCGCTACTGCTAAGTTTTTTTTTATGTGATAGGTGGCAGACGAGCAGACGGATGACCCGATGGTAAGCGATTGCCGCCGCCCGTCGACACTCGCGACACCAGTGGAGTTACAAGTGCATTGCAAAAATTAAACCCCCCTTTTCCCCGGATTGGACCTCCGGTACCCTCAGTCACGCAGCGAAACACAGCACAATGCTGCTTCACACAGGTTTCCTGTTAGGCCGTGGTATGACTCCGGTCGAGCCGGGCCATTCTTTTTACATTATAGCGGACAAACGAGCAGACGGCACACCTGATGGAAAGTGATCACCGCCGCCCATGGACATCTGCAACACCTGAGGTATCACATATGCGTTGCTGGCTCTTAAGAAAGGAGTACACCCTTTTCTTAAGGGTCACCAGGTCGTATCTGTTCGGAAACACCACGGATGACAGCTGGTTCCACAGTTTTACTATGCGTGGTAGGAAATGATGACGCACTGTAGTCGATATAAATCCATCCAGTAGGGCTAACATGCGCACCACGAGATAATTTTGTCTACACTCGTATTCGCTAGTTGCTTCTCGCTCACCAGACTGAGCGATGAGCGGGATAGAAGGATGCGCTCGCACGGACGAGAGTAGACAACATTTTGGCGCGGAGCGCATGTATGAAATTTGACAGCTAAAAACGAGATATTTGTCGTCCTCGCTAGTCTACGACGACAAATATCTCGTTTTTAGCTTACACGGTCAGTATAAGAATATCCGCTTTCGCTTCTTCACTGAGCGCCACCCTTTGCTATATGCTGCCATAAATTCATTAATCGCAAAGAATTGACTTAAAAAATCTAATAAACACAGTACAGTAAGCAAGGGAACGTCCGGTGCATCTAATTTGAATATTCCCCAGCGCCTTTCGCCGGGCGGGTCAAAGCAGACCGATCACTTCTACAACATGGAGATGGCTTTTACAACGCTTAATATATTTTTCTATTAACTAAATCAAATAACATTACATAATATACATGTACAGTAAAAAACCGGTTTGGAACAGTGGTAGTGAACGCTTCCTCTGGTGCAAGGGTTGCGGGTTCGATCTCCGCACAGTACAAACATTTGTGTGCATGAACACATCTGTTTGTATTGGTCTGGGCGTTATCTATGTATTATAAGTATGTATTTACAAAAGAAAAGTATTATATGTATGTATTTGTAATCCCACTGATGATTCTGATATCCGTAACACAGGTGCTTGAGCTACCTATTTCGGCGTCAGATCAATGTAAGTGATGTTGTGAAATATTATTTAAAAAAAAGTTACCTACTGTATAGGGTTGTCCTTTTATTTTTAAGTGTGTAATTTACTTAAGAATAAATTGCAAAAGATTGCTATAAAAAATATCTAGTAATGAGGACACTTAGCCACACTAATTTATATAACTATCCTAGCTATGTATTGCTAAGACATTATTCCCTTAGCTTAAGTTTAAAATTAGTAGTTGTCAAACTTTTCCGCAGAGCAGATAGCAACTGTATATAGTTTTTCAAATTGGTGCGGTCAGCATCAAAAGTGGCTTAACACATTAGTGCCATGTCGAAGTAACATTTTGTATGTACCCCTTAGAAACTGCTTATAATAGGTAGAACAGTCACTTTGACATAGTACTAAAGTGTAAAGCTCAACATAAAAATCCTGATTAATGTTACCAGTCACAACACATTTCCCTAAAATATGGGAAATGGTTATTGTAGTAACTGTACTGTTTTAATAGTAGGCTAGAACAACGCTTAGAAGTATTTACCTAACTGTGATTATAAAATTTGTTGGCAAGTTATGTTCTGATATTTATGATACCTTGAGCATACAATAAAGGATAAGAAATAAATAAAGAGCTACCTAGTTATTTAAATGGTTTTCGGGGTGAGTTTCCATTTGTGTAAAATTTGGACCCATGTATTGTACTGTGAGAAACACATCGAACTGCATAAATCTTAAAATTATTATTAAATGAATGAATTCTTGCTTATTTATATTTTAACATATAAAAGTTCCGGTAACCGCACTCACGCTGCAAACATCAGTAGCAACTGATTAAATTAATCAGTCGGAGCAATCAAATCTTACAATAAAGTTGAAATGGGGAAAATATTTTTATTCACTATCGAGTAACACCCATTTTTTATAAATAGTTTGCGTTTTTAGCTTATAAAACTCAACATACTTTGAAATATTGAAGGCAAAAGTGATGTTATTACACTTCTTATGCTTTTCCGATTCATTATGACAAAATTTTCACGCACAAATCGTTATAGTAAATTAATTTTCGCGAGATGCGTTTGACAGGGATTGACATTGACGACTACGGAGCGGTCCGGGCGTTTGGAGCCGTACGGCACCATTTGAGTTGGTTCAAATTGTAGGCGCAGACTAGGTTTCTAGTCTTGTTATAATTCTATGTCCATGATATACTCGCAGCCTTAAACAGTTTAATTGTCTAAGCTTACATCAGACAAGTGTGACAGATTTTTTCAGGGAGACCGTCAATACCACCACATTCTGCCAACGGAAGAACCTACCGCAAATAATTATAAATAATAGATAAATATATGTCAAAATTCTAATTAAAGTCATCATCGTCATCGTCAGCCCATTTAAGTCCCCACTGCTGGGTTACGGGCCTCCCTCAATCACATGATGGGTAATTGCCATACTCACCACGCTTGGCAGACGGGTTGGCGAGGGTTTTGATATAAATGCAGAGTTTTTCTTCTCTGGGTGCTAATGATCATGCCAGCAGCTTTACCATAGTCGCCGTGTGGTCCCCGGCAGAGTAGAATAGGTCACCTTCACTCTTACCGAGGTGTCGAAAAAGGCGACTAATTAAAGTATTTAAATATAATTTATACACATTTTTTTATGTGACCGATGGCAGACGAGCAGACGGATCACCTGGTGGTAAGCGATTGCCACCGCTCGTGGGCACTCGCGACACCAGTGGAGTCACAATTTAGATTAGTTCAATTTATTAAAATTAGATTGATCATAATCAAATTGTTGTTGTTATGATTTCAAAGTCAAAAGTTGTAGCAGGGATAATTTGAAAGGAATAAAATTGTATATAATATCTTTTACTTTGTCCGTGAGTATAATGGTACATTTTTTTTGTCGGAGTTGTTGCGGGGTAATTTAGCCCAAGTAAATTGCGGTAACCGAACCGAATTAGCAAACTGAA
The DNA here is from genome assembly GCA_019059595.1 of Marasmia exigua. Taxonomy (NCBI): domain Eukaryota; kingdom Metazoa; phylum Arthropoda; class Insecta; order Lepidoptera; family Crambidae; genus Marasmia; species Marasmia exigua. The sequence goes on from CM032485.1 coordinate 16,052,785, forward strand.
GTGGCAGTGGGCTGGTCATATTAGCCGCAGAACTGACAGCCGTTGGAGCCGTAAAGTCCTTGAGTGTAGACCGCGACTCGGTAAGCGTAGTGTAGGACGCCCTGCAACAAGACGGGATGATGACATCCGAAGGCTGGCTGGTGTGGGCTGGATGAGAGTGGCCGAAAATCGGGAGCAGTGGCGTGCATTAGGGGAGACCTATGTCCAGCAGTGGACGAGTGTGGGTTGCTGATGATGATGATGATGAAATTGCGGTAAATAGGTTCAGTGCTTGTGATTCTTTTTGCCACCCTGACTCACGTCTGTTTACACAGCTACTTGAGAGTCGCCTTCGTTAGTACAGTCATGTCCTACGAAAACCGGACAGCTACGTAGGAAACCAATGTTTTATCACGCCCACCATCGCCGTGTACCTGCGGTTCTGGCCTGATATCGTAAAGGACGACATACGTGCCAATAAAATGACCACTAGTGATGCGTACGAAGTGGAGGAGTCGAAGCAGGAAAGCGACAACTTGGGACGTAATCGGGACAAAACGCTAAGATGACGCTAATATGATTTAGCTGCCCTTAGTGATGTGTGTCTGTTCCGGCAAATTTTATGTCAATAATTTTATTTTATTTTATTTTATTTTACTTTATTACAAAAACCACAGATCTTAGTGCTATTTACAAGTATTAATAATATTTTCTTTCTCCTTGTCTACCCTACTTACTATACCGCAACAGACACACGACACACGGGTAACCCGCTGAAAACCAGCGTCGTGGCGCGGCATCTATTGGCACGTCGCGACATTATGCTGAGCTAGGCACCTGTTTCGGCACACGCATTTTCTTGCATGTAATTATTGTTACTGTTTTGTTTTGAGTATTGTTATGTCAAAATTTTGTGTATAAAACCTCTGTTTCTCTCCTGTCTTATATATGTGTGTCGAAATAAATGCAGTATTCATTCATTCATTATTTCATTCATTCGTTCATTCATTCATGCATGCATTCATTCATTCATTCATTCAATCACTCATTCATTCATTCATTCATGATGATGTTGATGACAGAACTGCAAAGCCGCTCACGTTAAACTAAAAAACAAAGCAGAAGTCCTCTTCCATACTTATAATTTTCCTCGTCGACTCGGTCAAGCAATCCCTATCCGGTCGGATAATCATTTATTGGCCCCGCTTTACGGCTGCTATTTATACGGAACCATTCATATAATTTTCAGATTCAAATTTTATGATTCAATCTTTAAATGTAGCTTTGAGTTTCCCAAATGGATACTTCTTAGTATGTTTATTTTGGATCAGATTTACTTGTGTTTATTTTGGAAGTGGTTTTAGAATTTGTTGCTTTATTTTGTTTCGGATTCCTTTTATGTGATAGATGGACACTCAAGCAGGCAGATTACCCGATGGTAAGCCTATAAACACATACAACACCAGTAGAATTACAAGTGCGCTGCCTAATTTTAAACTCTCTTTTTTCCCTCAATGGGCCTTCGGTAACCTCACTATTAGACTAAAACATGGAGAGCCAAGTGCTAAATCATCGTCTTGCTCATGCCCTTTCAAAAAACACTCTTAGTAAAATAACGCCGTTGCAATGCCACTACATGCCCACAAAATACCCTGCTAAAGCTGTGTTTTATCGAAAGATTATGGGTACCAAAGGTCCGATTGGGGGAAATAGGGGATTAACAGGTTGGCAGCGCGCATGTGACTTTGGTGTTGCAGGCATCTATGGGCGACGGCAATTACGAACAGTAAGGAGATCCGTCTGCTCGTCTCATCATTATCATCATCATTTTTGCCAATTAACTTCCACTGTGGGACATAGGCATCCCCCAATGATCTCCACACAGATCGGTCCTGTTACACCCGCATCCAAGGGATTCCTGCGACCTCAACCAGATCGTCGGTCCATCTTGTGGGGGGCCTGCCACGGTTTCGACCTCCTATACGCGGCCTCTACTCGAGGGCCTTTCCGCCCCATCGGCCGTCTGATCTCCTCGCAATGTCCCCTGCCCAATGCCACTTGAGGCATGCAATTTTTTGGGCTATGTCTTGCTCGTCAGCCTCCTATCAAATAAAAGTAAAATTCCATATTTTATGCTTCAGAACAGAATGTCTTGTATCAGATTAGAAGACTGCTATGAATCGTAGCATATGAGAATATAAATCATTTTCTAACGTTAAATCTCTCCACAATTTCAAAACACGATTACTTCACAATCTTTTATTTTCCACTCCCGCATAATCTTCCCCCGATGCGCTTATCTGAATAAAGAATTCAATGGCAAATTATTTTTTCCTTGGAACAACACAAAAAAAGGATAAATTGCGTACTTGCTCTTGACAGAGTCGTCGTTATGGTAAGTTTTATGTCTTACACTTTATCACTGGATGAACGAAGGTACGGTGCCGTACTACGGAAACTCAGAATAAAGTCACGTAATTTTTTTTATCCTAAAGTATGAACACATCATAGCCGTGTGGTCTCTGGCAGAGTAGAAGAGGCCACCCTCACTCTTACCGAGGTGTCGTAAAAGGCGACTAAGGTAAAGCTGCTGGCATGATCATCAGCACCCAGAGAAGGAAAACTCTGCATTTATATCAAAACCCTGGCTAACCCGTCTGCCAAGCGTGGTGAGTATGGCTATTACCCCTCATGTGATTGAGGGAGGCCCGTGCCCCAGCATTGGGGACTTAAATGGGCTGACGATGATGATGAACACATCTTGAATGAACTCCGAAAGATGAACAAAACTTGTCACCTAATGGCTACCAACGTCACCAAATAGCAAAGAAAAGTTTTATTTATTTATTTAGGTTCACCAACCACACTACTTAATAGACCCGCGGCTTACAAAACGACTTCTAAACCTGAGTAGGAAGAACCCCTAATAAACACCTTTACATCCTAGGCGCTACCGACAGCCCTCTATGCAGAGACTGCTGCAGCGCCAAGGAATCAGTCACACACGTGATCCTGGAGTGCCATGCGGTGACCAGACAACGCGAAGAAATCCTCGGATTAGCGAGGTCACTCCGCGAAGACTGTAAAGCTCCCAGGAAGCTTCTGCGCTTCTGGGTGGAGTTGGGCTGGCTAGAATAGCCAGTACCCAACACGCACAATGGACCAAATGAGAGTCTGAGCGCGGAAAAAGGAGTCCACTTTTCATTAGTTATTTATAATGTTTAATGTATGACGATTTGAAAGTGCTGTATGTATACAAACCTATGCAAATAAAGGTATTTTGAATTTAATTGAATTTAATTCCATTACATTAGATTCACCAACAGCACATCATACAAAAGTTTTACGCAATTACGGGTCCAGTAAAAACACAAGACGATGGGTCCAGTAAAAACACAAGACGATGGCTGGAGAATCCGCACAAATGCCGAAATAGAAAAGATTTGGACACATCAACATCTGCAAGACCAAGGCGTACCGTCGTATGTGGCATGGGCCGCCTCGAGAGATTGAAAGAGGATCGTTTCGTAAAGAAAGCATACCAGGGCCGACCGGCTGGCTGACACCCAGTAGGCAGACCTAGATGTCGTTGGAAAGACGCCGTCGAGACTGATCTGTGAGAGCTCCAGGTCAATTACAGGTAATTAATTAGTAGTAGTGTAGTATCGACTAAAGTCTATGGTTTCGGCGGCCAAGATTTGGTTCGGGTCGCTGAGCCAGCGGAGTAAATGGCTACCAATTGTCGAACATCAACTACGCGGCAAGCTCAAAAAAAGAAAGTCTGATCAATCTGAAACCAAGAATGGCAAGTAACCCTTACTTTAAACTATCTTTCCCTTCATGGGCATTGGATAGGGAGTAATGAAGAGACGGAAAGGCATTGGAAAGGTCTTTGAGTCAGTCAATTCAGTGAGACTCAATAGGCTACTAAAAAGAACTGCAATCAAGCAAGCACCGTCGCCCAATATTTTAGAAACTATTAAGCTCGTCTCCGGAAGATCTTTTAGTCGTACCATCAGGAAATACCTTATTTCTTTAAGTGAGTGCCCTCACTCGTTCCCATCGGGTTGGGTATCTGGTACCCTGTACCGGAAACCCAATCCGATGGGAACGCACTTGTGACTCCGCTGGTGTTGCTGGTCTCCATGGGCTAAGACAATCTCTTACCATCATTTCTTACCACAGGGCGCTTCTCATGCCACTTCCTACCGCACGTAGTAAAAGTATAGAATCGGCTACCATCGATAGTGTTACCGAACAGATACGAAGAGCCGGCAACGCATCTGTGATGCCCCGTGTGTCGCAGATAGATAGATAGATAGATAGATATTCTTTATTGCACAAAAATAAGTTACAAGCATGATACAACAGCAACAGACAATACAATAAGGCGGTCGTATTCTATTATATTTCTATTCTATTTATATTTATATTTCTTCCAGACAACCTTTAGGTAGAGGAAAGAAATATCATCAGATGTCCACGGGCGGCGGTAATCACTTCCCATCAGGTGAGCCGTCTACTCGTTTGTCTGCCAAAATGTAAAAAACAGGTCATCTTTCTTTGCCGCCTATTACATAAAAGAGGGGAGAAGTACTTGAGACGCTAAACTTTGAATTTAACTCAAACAACAATGGCGATCTTAAACTTTCGCGTTGCATTATACAAATAATTAATGTACACGAAGATCTGAAGATTCACAAGCCGGGCGTAGCAGACGACGCCGTGCACCACCCCAGTCCGCTTGTGACCACGGCCGTTGTAACGCGGTCGAAACGTCAAGCTGTGAGTATATGCTACTACGAGTATGTAATAGTAGACATGTAAGAGTAAACATATAATAATAGCCGCGTTTTGTCCCGTGTACATAAATTATTTGAACAATGGCGATCCTCCATATAAAATTTTAGTGAGTATATTTTTATGCGTCTTGGTACGGAAAATATGTAATAATATAAAGCTTGAGTTCCTCAACAGATTGAGGTTAGGTACACAATTGTCGTAAGTCTGGAAATTACAATATTTCAGTTTGAAGTTTTTGAGGTTATGACTGAAGAAATAAGATGGAATTGAAAAAAAAAGCCGAGCCGTGTGGTCCCGGCAGAGTAGAATAGGCCACCCTCACTCTTACCGAGGTGTAGTAAAAGGCGACTAAGGTAAAGCTGCTGGCATGATCATCAGCACCCAGAGAAGGAAAACTCTGCATTTATATCAAAACCCTCGCCAACCCGTCTGCCAAGCGTGGTGAGTATGGCAATTACCCCTCATGTGATTGAGGGAGGCCCGTGCCCCAGCAGTGGGGACTTAAATGGGCTGACGATGACGATGATGATGAAAAAAAAAGCAAAAATTGATTCTACGTTTTAGTTGGAAAACGTTTGTATGTGAAAAATAAAAGGGCTGTTTTTAGGGTTTTCCCGACATATATTCGATATTTTCTCGCCGTAAGAACCATCCTTGGACTTCAACGAACATTTTAAAAAAAGAATTGGCCAAATTGGTCCATGCGTTGTTGAGTTATGCGCTTACCAACACATTTTGCGATTCATTTTTATTTTATAGAAGACATTCTACAGATAGGAACTTTAAACACAATTTCGTAAAAGAAATTTTAACTCGCTGGATAAATAACACAACAATTATTTCGACGTTGTTCTTTCAAACAGTGAACAAATAGTACTCCCTCCAAAGTAAAGAGAGACATTCCCCCAGATCAGTTTTGTCTTAAGGCTAGAACTTAAATAAATAAAGGCTTTCCGGATAAATAATAACATACTTAGACCGGGTATAAACTTAACATAATATTTTTTCTGCTGTCGACCGGCTGGCCTTACTGCGTCAGGGAAATGGGATCGCATTAAGAGATTAGAATACTTTTTGGTTTTCTTCGACATAATAATAGAAATTGTGCCTTTCTCGTGGAACATTCTAATTGTGTACTACTTTTTTATGTGGTAGGTGGAAGACGAGCAGACGGATCACTTGATGGTAAGCATTTGCCGCCTCCCATGGACACTCGCGACACCAGTGGAGTCACAATTTAGATTAGTTCAAGGTATTAAAATTAGATTGATCATAATCAAATTGTTGTTGTTATGATTTCAAAGTCAAAAGTTGTAGCAGGGATAATTTGACAGGAATAAAATTGATTTTGTCGGCGTTGTTGCGGGGTAATTCAGGCCAAGTAAATTGCGGTAAATAGAATCAGTGCTTGTGCAGTGGAGTCACGAGTGCGCTGCCAACTTTCACCCTCACTCACGCAGCTAAACACAGCACAGTGCTGCTTTACGCCCGTTTTCTGTAAAGCCGTGGAATCGCTCCGGTCGAGAAGGCCCATTCATGTCGAAGGGTGGATCTCTCACGGTCACGTACACGTACACGTACTCGGTTCTGTGGAATGGTTTGGCTGCAGGAGTATTTCCCGACAGCTTCGACTTAGGGACCTTCAAGAGTTTTCTCTTGAAGGTACCTTACCGTACCTTTTTTTTAAAAAGGCCGGCAACATATGCCATTGCCATTGATCATTCTGATTTCGTGGATGTTCATGGGTAGCGTTGATTACTTTCCAACAGGTCTTGACTTGCTCGTTTGTCGCTTCTAGTATTAAAAAAACCGGCTAAGTGCGAGTCGGACTCGCCCATGAAGGGCGCCGTAGCAGCAAGTAAGATATATGGAAGGTAAATTGCGGTTTACGGTTTATAACGTATTAAAAAAACTACTCACTATAATGTAGTTCAAACCAATTTTCGTTGCTAGTTTTCATGATTATGTACATCATATATTTTTGTTAGTTTATTAATTCATTTATTATAGAAGTTAAGGGAGGGGGGGCACACACAAACAATTTGTCACTTTGGAGGCGTCCCTTGCTCAAAGTATTGTGTTTAGAAAAAAATAATGTGAAAAACCTCATCATTTTTAAAAACCTATCCATAGATACCCCACACGCATAAATTTGATGAAAAAAAATATTTTTGAGTTTCAGTTTCGAGTATGTAGACCCCCCCAAATTTTTATTTTTTCCAATTTTTGGGTAAAAATCGCAATGCGGTCAATAAAATACATATTTTACCAAGTTTCAATAGTATAGTTCTTATAGTTTCGGAGAAAAGTGGCTGCGACATACGGACGGACACACAGACGGACAGAGGGACAGACATGACGAATCTATAAGGGTTCCGTTTTTTGTCATTTGGGTACGGATTCCTAAAAAATGGATTCCACCGAGATTTTTACTACAGTAGCCATCATTATCAATCAGAATCACACAAATAGGTACACATCATCATCATCATCATCAGCCTATCGCAGTCCACTGCTGGACGTAGGCCTCTCCAATTGTTCGCTACTGTGATCTATCCATGGCTTCTCGCATCCAGCTCTTGCCAGCCATCCTGCGCAGATCGTCCCCCCACCTAGCCAGAGGGCGCCCTACATTACGTTTGCCAAGACGCGGTCTCCACTCTAGAACTCGTTTACCGCATCGGTTGTCGGTTCTGCGGCTAATATGGCCAGCCCACTGCCACTTAAGCTTGCTAATCCGGTGAGCAATGTCGATGACTTTGGTTCTCTGCCGGATCACCTCATTTCGGATATATGTATGGAATACGCGTTACGAATCGCTCTGTTACGAACCATTTACTTTTAGTAATTGACAAATAAGTAAATGATAAGTACATAAGTGTGTGATAAAACACAAGTTCACTATCAATTTCTTTATTCTTATACACCGTTATTTTTTATCGTTATTATCCCGAACACCTCAAAGCTATCGTGAGTAAAGTCCATTTATCATGACAGATCAACAATATATTAAGGGGAAAAAAGTAAGATTTTCCATACAAAAAAGAATAACCGCCCAGCAATGATGTAACGCCGTGTGGTCCCCGGCAGAGTAGAATAGGCCACCCTCACCCTTACCGAGGTGTCGTAAAAGGCGACTAAGGTAAAGCTGCTGGCATGATCAACAGCACCCAGAGAAGGAAAACTCTGCATTTATATCAAAACCCTCGCCAACCCGTCTGCCAAGCGTGGTGAGTATGGCAATTACCCCTCATGTGATTGAGGGAGGCCCGTGCCTCAGCAGTGGGGACTTAAATGGGCTGATGATGATGATGATGAATGATGTAACAAAAACTGACTGAAAGGTATCTCTTACCAAAACATTATATTGAACAAAATTCCAATTAAACTATTTCCGAATCAAGTGGCTCGGGCTACTGGCGAGTGTTTATGCATCGAAATTCAACATTACAAATTAAAATTGTCAATTTGACACATCGTATCAGACCATTCCAAAACCTTCTTTAAATCCAACTAAATAAAATTGCAAATCCAACAGTAAGTTATTATACATTGGCAGGTTCATCCCGGTTCCCTATCACGACATCCCAATTTCCAACGTTAGGCTGTAGGATATAGAGTTGCCAGTCGGTTGGTTGTGGCATATTGACAAGTCGATTAGACAGTACTTGCCGCGAGCCGGCTAATTCATGGCAAGTGTTGCCGTGTCGCGTCACTCGATACAGTGACGCGTGTTAGAGATAAGTGACGGGTTGTCACACCGAGTCGAGCTTATAGAAATGGTCGATATTTTTTATGCTAGAGGCGACAAACGATGGAAAGTAATCAACGCCGCCCATGTACATCCGCGGAATCAGAGAGATCGTTAAAGTGTTGCCGGCCTTTTATGAGTACTCCTTTTAAAATTAATTTGTAGACATTTGGGCAGTTTTTATTACGAGAGTACTCTCTCCTAAAACATATTCAAGACTCCTCTGATCTTGCATTAGACCTCGCAAAAACATATCTTTCAAAAGAATGGAAGATTTGAATCTGGATCAGTGCAGAGATGCGGAACAATGAAACGCTTCATTCTAATCATTTCTAACATCGACTCTCAGATAGATCAGTAATTAATTGATTTTGTTACGAATAAATCATCGATCTCCTCCTACTGTGCCTTGTAATATACCTACCTATCTCTTTTCCCCGTAATACATTCCAGACGTTTACCTGTTTACCCCGAACAGCCCACAGTTTGCTCTGAATTCGGATCATTCCGCTTTAGAATCATTCCGCTCACTCGCTTCATTCAGCTCATTCGGATCATTCGGCTCACTCAGATAATTCAGCTCATTTGCATCATTCGGTTCAATCGAACTCAAGATCCATTCGGAGTCGAATAAAACATTCGAAGCGAACATTAGAGATTGGGAACGGGGGAACATTTTGGCTAAGTCGGATCACTGAGTCGTTTAAGTAAAGAGTTACACGTCTATTGGTAATGATCTGATCACGTACGGATCACTTATATACCTAATAAGGCGTGTTAGACATTATGCGTGACGGGTTGTTACACCTGTTAAGTTTATAAAGATGGAAACAGTTTTTGTTCCGTAATTTTTTACTTGAATCCCACCCGAAATATTTTTAAGACAATGATCCTACCAATTACATATGAGTTACAAGTCACTACAATCTAATTGGTTTGATTCAGGTACAAGGTCAGAGGACTATCATCATCATCATCATCAGCCCATTTAAGTCCCCACTGCTGGGGCACGGGCCTCCCTCAATCACATGAGGGGTAATTGCCATACTCACCACGCTTGGCAGACGGGTTGGCGAGGGTTTTGATATAAATGCAGAGTTTTCCTTCTCTGGGCGCTGATGATCATGCCAGCAGCTTTACCTTAGTCGCCTTTTACGACACCTCGGTAAGAGTGAGGGTGGCCTATTCTACTCTGCCGGGGACCACACGGCTATCACGGGGGAGAGGACTATCATTTCATTCTAATTACCAGCCTACCAAAATTCTAACGTTGGCTGCTCGCTGTTGCCACTCAACTCGGACTAGCCGGCTAGATCCTTTGGTTCTGTGATATACCTTGGTTAGCAGTCCTTACTTACCACATTTAAGTATCACAGGAATGCTCTGAAGAACTAATTCTGCTACTAGCCCATGGTCCTTCCTACCATCTCCGCATACGGATCGAATCTTTGGAGACGCTCATTCTGATGATCGTCTCCAAAGATTGTCTTGCAAAGGGCTTTGTCCTCGTTGCATTTCGTCACTCTCTACAAAGTCTTTGTCCTGCTCTGAAGACTAATTCTATCTATTTCCTACTGATGAATTCTTATATAGATTCTCACGCAAGCGTCTGCGCTTCCATCCTCATCATACATATAAATGAATCAGCTCAACGTTACGTCGTCGTACGTTTACGTCGTGACGGCGTAACGTGCTCGGAATGCATTTTAAGCCGTTGGTCTTGCTCCCAATCCCATGGACACATGTGCGCTGGCAACCTTTAAGCCCCCAGATTAGGCTTCTACCCTCACTCAGCCAGCGAAATACAGAACAGTGCTGCTTCACGGCTGGTTTTCTGTGAGGCCGTGGTATCACTCCAGTCGAGCCGGCCCATTCATGCCGAAGCGTAGCTCTCCCACGCTCAAATATTTTCTAACGGATACCTAAAAACTTGGGAACCTTCACGAGACGATTTCTGTTCTCTTTGAAAGGCCAGCAATGAACCAGAGGCTTATCTAAACTTGCAAATGTTAATGGGCGGCAGTGATTTCATTACTATCAGATATGACTTGCTTGCTCTTTTCGCTTCTAGCATAAAAGGCTCCGAAGTGACGACTTTGCTTAGACGACGAACGCCAATGAGAAATGGTCTGATCAACAGAATCACATCGGTGTGATACCAGGACTGTGCTCAGTATTGACGTAAGTGGATCAACCTAATGCATAGTGCATGCAATCTCGCACCATCGATGTACTGCATCCTGCATCCAATTAATTAGGCCAATTCTTCCTATCTGGTGTTAAGTTTAACCCTTGAGGAGAGAGTAATTGAATGTGTAAGTAGAATGTTTGATGTATAAAGATGTGGTTGTGTTAGTTCCAAACTGTTCTAATAGATGTCGCTGAGTGTCAGTTGCATCGCGCAATTATTTCGTCTTCTCCGTTTTTCGTCTGCTACCTATCAAATAAAAAAAAATTTTTGTTTAGTGCTTGGTTGTACTCGTAATTTAAGTCTATCTCGTTGTATCTTACTCGTATTTAAATATTATATTATTTTTAATTCCTATAATGTTTGATATCAGCAACACAGGTTTTCACTAAGTACGGAATCAGGTAAATTTGTGAGATATTGTATGAATTTACCAGAAAAAAACTTTATCCTAGCTCTTAGACTTTATCAGTAATTCATTCATTATCAAAACGACTTGTCGAGCTGACCTAGTATCTAAGACATAATGTTCTACGAGGAGAATTCCTTCTGCTTTATTTTACTTTACAAAGTTGGATATTTTCTCTAGAAAACTGCTTTTCCCGATGTTTCCTTCGAACTTTGTAAAGAAATAATTGTTTGAAAACTTTGAAGAAGATAACGCCTACTTTAATGTTGTAGGCAAAATATTATTACGCGTCGGACAAACATTTTTGATATTTCTTTTTTAGGGGATCGGTCTATACTATAGTTATTATCCTCCAACCGATTACGGTTACGACGGCCAATCTATCCAACGATCATCTACTTACGCAGGATATTATTATAGTTCTCAAGTATGTGCGCAAACACAAGTGCACTTACTGTTCTCTTAACCTCATAATCCGATCGGCGCAAGACAGTTACAAGACCGCAAACGTCCAGACTTCGGGCCGACACTAAGAATTTCTTACGGAAAACTTAGGTACAAATTTTTGGCCTGACCCGGGGATCGAATCCGGGACCTCTTGCGCAGCCGTCGCTTTAAAGTGCGACCCACTACCCACTGCGCCATCTATGCAGTCTATTCCCATAAAAGCGACGACATTAGCTCAGTAAAAAAAATATGCGTCTTCTCAACGGGATGCCCGTAGGTTCGAATCCAACCAACACCTCAGGATTTTTAAAATTTATGTGCGTAATTCTACCATTAGTTTGGCGTTGAGGGAAAATATCGTGAGAAAAACTGCAGGATGATTGTTGATCTGGTTCCCCTGTCTATGTCGCTATTGTAATTAAAGCAGGGTTTACCCTGCCTCTGAAGGGTGAGGAGGGGGAGGAGACGCCGAGCAGATGCGCGTCTCCCCCCTCTCCGCGGAGGGAGCCCGCTGGTGCGTGGTACGGGGGCACCAGCACCAGCCACTCTATTGAGCCTCTGGTACCCTCACTCACTCGGCGAAACTCAGCACAATTGCTGCTTCATGCTGGTTTTTTGTGAGGCCGTGGTATCACTCCGGTCCAGCCTGCCGATTTAAGCGTGGCCACCCACGGTTATTAAATAATTGTGTTTTCTGTTTTTGTACAAATAAAAATATCCTAAAAGAGAAACATGGTTAGTACGAGTACAAACATTAATTTTATTTTGTATGAATGAATAATAATGTTTGTTTTCGTCGAACGAAGTTAACTATTTAGGTACTGATATACCCACCATTTTCTCACCAGATATTCAAAAATAGGGATGCAAAGATACCTACAGTCGATGTGATTATTTTAGAGATGTATCGATATGAGTTCACCACCCATCGTCATCAGTATCACGTGATCGCAACTCATAAATATTACCGCAGCGGAGGGAGGCCCCTCCGCTCTGGGGGACTAAGGTGCAGCGACTTGTTTTTTATGTAATAGGGTACAGACGATCATACAGATCGCCTAATGGTAAGCAATTGCCGTCCCTCATAGACACCCGTGGCATCAGTGGAGTCACAAGTGCGAACCTTTACTCACTCACGCAGCGAAACACAGCACAGTGCTTCACGCCGGTTTTGTGTGTCACTCGGGTCGAGCCGGCCCATTCATGGCAAAGCGTGACTCTCCCACGGTCAAAAGCGACCTCCACGGTGGAACTGCCGGAAGTATTTTTGTTCTTTTGCCCTTTTTGAGCCACTGGCCGGGTCCGGTATCCCTTGGGCAACGGCGTCTAGTAATTGAGGCGACCCATATTGCTACGCCGTGTGGTCCACGGCAGAGTAGAATAGGCCACCCTCACTCTTACCGAGGTGTCGTAAAAGGCGACTAAGGTAAAGCTGCTGACATGATCATCAGCACCCAGAGAAGTAAAACTCTGCATTTATATCAAAACCCTCGCCAACCCGTCTGCCAAGCGTGGTGAGTATGGCGATTACCCCTCATGTGATTGAGGCTCATGCCCCAGCAGTGGGGAATTAAATGGGCAGACGATGATATTGCTACCCGACGACCAACGGCTGCACATTCTGGTGGACCGGCCTTGGCGTTTGACAGCGCTGAAGTGCTTTTTCCTATACAGGGCTTCCAATGTTCGCCGAGGCCACGGGAGCAGGCTGATGTGTTGTGAACTAACCCGGGGGGAAGAGGGCCTGCTTTAGCACGTTAGCTGCGGCACCAATTTTTGCATACTTTCCGTTCCTGCGGCACGAGGTATAATCGGCCCGTACCGTGACCAGACGTTAGGGCGACACGCGGTCTTTTAGACCCCAGCTCCTTTTACAGACTAATATCCATTTTCTGGCGCGAAATCAAAGATAAATGAGAATTTTGGTCCTTATTGATATAGACAGTGAATTGATGAACCCTAATCCACCGTCGCCCCGGGATCAGATGGCTAGTTTAGGAATTATTAGGAAAACAAAATATGGGATCTTATACACCTCGTAACGCACTGAAATAGGGCAAATTTGCGCTGCGATTAGTGATGGGAAAAATAATATCGACGTTTTTAAACTGTCTTAACTACGCAACGACTTGACCGATTTTGATCAATTATATCTCATTAGATCGTTTTAAGGGCAAAACCTGGCAAAACAACACAAAGTTATCAAATATTTAAATAATCTAAATAGTTCTTGATGGCGCCATAAAGAAAAAAAAACCGGCCAAGTGCGAGTCGGACTCGCGCACGAAGCGTTCCATTCTATACCATTAAGAGGCACCTATTACAGACTTATTATTGGAAAATAATGGATTACGGTTTATGCATAAGGTTTATCTTTCTATTTGTATATGAAAATCTTAATGCAGTTCACAGAATAGAAAAAAAAGGCAACCAGAAGTAGAAAAGAAACTGTCCTATTTATACGGGCTTTAAAAATACACTTATTAGAACTTGAATTAACATTAAAAAATCAGTATCAATATACTTTTTTTATACAAATCTCAATATATATTTGTACTTATTTATGAGTGTGAAACAGGGTAGACAATAAGATTTTTTGCACTGAGTGCACTGAGTCAAAATCTTTTTAGATTTTTTATCAGCTTCACGAAATGGTAAAAATGTGCGTAGTTTTTGGTAACAGCCAACACATCTTCTCCTTTTTTCACCCTTTTCGAGTATACTTAAGTAATAATATCTTACACTTACTTTAGGTACATAGCTACCAAGATAAGAAAAAACTAGTTTTTTAGGTACTTACTGAAGATTTTTTCATTAAAAACTTACCTGCTTTGGCTCTGTTTCTGGGTTTTTTTAAATTAACTTCTTCCGACATCGTTTAGACATGTTCGGCGCTGTAAAAGGACGTGCTCTCCAATCGACATGATGCACAACACTAGTCGCGGGAAGCTCGCGTTGAGTGCGGTACGAGGTCAGGGGGGATATGGGACGTTTTAGCCTCGTTCCGCACTGCATTAAAATTATATTAATTCAGTGTGGCACGAGGCCTAAGACATCCGGTACCAAGGTAGGTACACCACCGAGTCCGGAACCATTAGTGATCTCAAATATATATTTATCTCTTTCCTACACTTGACCAAACCAAAGCTATGCCATTCGCACGACAGAGAAATTCACTTTTTTGCTTGCCGCACCACAGGGAAGTTGCATCAGGGGCGATTTAGGCCTCGCTTCGCACTTAACGTGTTAGGCTTGCGATGAGGGCCGGTTTAGAGCCTCAGCAGGCCTCCCCAACAACCGTCTTGTCCTGTCCATTGTTGCGGACCCTGCTCATCGTGTGGGGTCTTTTTTCGCTGGTCTGCGCTGCTCGCACAGCCAGTGGGATGCGACAACCACCGCTAACCCCTTCTTTTCCGCCCACCGACCGACTGCGCTGGATTGCGCTCCATCGTCGCCGGCTGTGGTACCCGCGGAGCTTCTTTTGGAAGCTTGCGAGTTTGTCTCCTCTCCTCGTCCTGCATCCAGCAGCCGCACCTTTCCACAAAACTGAGGTACGTGGTGGTTGATCTGATTCCCCTGTCTAAGGATTGCGAAGGTCTTTAACAAGGGAACCAGACCAACTAAATCATTGTTACACGTTTCAGAAACTATCTGAAACGTGCAGGTTTCCTCACGATGTTTTCCCTCACCGCCGTGCTTATGGTAGAAACACGTTGGTATATAGATTTGAAAAATCCTTGCTCGGATTCGAACCCGGTCCCTCCGTATGGAAGGCGCGTTCTGAACCACCAGCTACCATCGCTCTCAGATGATGAAAAGGTATTATAAACCATCGTCAAAAGAACAACGGATGAACCCGTCACTGTTAACCAATGACCCCATTTCGTGGAATAAAGATATATCTGAGTCATTTAGACCCTCTTGATGGAAAGCGAACATTTTTATTTGTAAGCTCTTGAGAATGTTTAACCCTATGCAAGGAAGTTAATGTGGATGGGTACATTACTCTTTCTTGGAGTTAGGGTTCATCATATACCGAAAAAATTCTACGTACAATATAAATAATAATAATAACTTAACGTGTTTCTCCGAGGCACAGGGGTACGAGACCGCCAACTTCCAGATTCCGGGCTGACACTGAGATTTTTTTTTCAGAAAAGCTCAGGTACAAATTTTGGCCCGACTCGTGGATCGAACCCGGGATCCGAAGCGCAGCCGTCACTTTAAAGTGCGACCCACTACCCACTGCGTACACGAGGCAGTCCAGGAGGTAGAATATTAGCAGGCCGGGGACGGGTATCTTATTTATATTCCAGTACAATGTAGGTCGTATGTGGACTTGCACGTAATAATACATTTTATACGCAATATCTTTTGTTTTACGACTACCTATGTAAATTATTGCTGTACTTTAGCATCATAATAAAATTTCTGTTGTCATATGATTTATATTCTGATTACGTAGCTTAAATTATGTACACGGAATTTGTTGAATTATTTCTTTGTAGGTAGGCAACAAATGAAAGCCCAAAAATATCTTAATTTATTTTTAGATTCAGATTTGTATCTTAGGAATCTTAGGAATTAGGAATGGTGTATTTTTTATGCTAAGGGCATAGAATTATAACAAAACTAGAAACGTAGACTAGGTCCACAATTTGAAGCAACTCAAATGGAGCCGCACGGTTCCAAACGCCCGAACCGCTCCGTAGTCGTCAATGTCTATGCCTGGTGAACGCATCTCACAAAAATAATTTATTAAGACGATTTGTGCGGTAAATTTTTGTCACAATGATTCGGAAAAGCTAAATAACATCAGGCTATGGGACGAGCAATGCTCGGCGTCTCTCTCCTCTCTCTCCGAGATCGAATCCGAAATGAGGTGATCCGGCAGAGAACCAAAGTCATCGACATTGCTCACCGGATTAGCAAGCTTAAGTGGCAGTGGGCTGGCCATATTAGCCGCAGAACCGACAAACGATGGGGTAAACGATTTCTGGAGTGGAGACCGCGTCTTAGCAAACGTAATGTAGGGCGCCCTCTGGCTAGGTGGGGGGACGATCTACGCAGGATGGCTGGCAAGAGCTGGATGCGAGAAGCCATGGATAGATCACAGTGGCGAACAATTGGAGAGGCCTACGTCCAGCAGTGGACTGCGATAGGCTGATGATGATGATGATGATGAAATTACATCACTTTTCACAGGCAAGCCTTCAATATTTAGTTGTATGTTTTGTTTTGTAAGCTAAAAATACACAGGATTTATTAAAATCCTCAGTGTTACCCGATAACGAAAAACATGTTTTCCCCAATTCAACTTTATTGTAAGATTTGATTGCATCAACTGATTAATCTAATCAGTTGCTACTGATGTTTACAGCGTGAAGCAGTGTCTTTACTGTGTTTCGCTGCGTGAGTGCGGGTACCGGTTCTTTTATATGTTAAAAAATAAATAAGCAAGAATTTATTCATATAATAATAATTTTAAGATTTTTGTAGGTGTTTCTGACAGTGCAATACATGGATCCACATTTTACATGAATTGAACTCACCCTTATAACCATTAAAATCAGTAAGTAGCTCTTTAATTATTTATTTCTTATTCATTATTGTATAGTCAAGGCATCATAAATATCAAAACATAACTTGCCAACTAATTTTAGAATCACAGTTAGGCAGATACACTTGTAAGCGCTGTTCTAGGCACTATTAATTTAAAAAACAGTTACAGTTCCTACAATAACCATTTCCCATGTTTTAGGGAAATATGTTGTGACTGGTAACATTAATTAGGATTTTTATGTTGATACTACGTACGTAGTACTAACTTGAAAAACCAAATTTGTGCTTCAAATTTGAGGTGACAGCAGTAAGAAAACTATCCTTCTAGTCCTGTTATAATTCTATGGCTACAGGCGGACAAACGAGCAAGCGAGTTACCCGATGGAAAGTTATCATCGCCGCCCATGAACATCCGCAAAATCAGGGAGAATGCTAATGTGTTGCCGGCCTTTTTAAAAAAAGAGTACGCTCTTCTCTTGAAGATCCCTAAGTTGTAACCGTCGGGAAATACTCCCGCAGCCACACCGCTCCACAGAGCGGACTTTACATACAACAATTCTGGTATTTTTAGGCTTCTCACACACGGGCCACCGACCACACTCACTTGTTGCGGTCAACTGCCATGTCTTTCAGACGGTTGTCACGAATGGTAGGTAGGCGCCAGCAGAAGTCGGCAAACATTTATTTCATCATCGCAGCAACAGCGCAGTCAACTACTGAACATAGGCTTCTCCAAATATGCGCCGCTTCCAGCTTCCTTATTCGAATCCAGGTTCTGGCAGCCATCTTGAGGAAATGGTCACTAAAACAGACCCGAGAGCTTCCTACAATACGTTTACCGAGACGCACTCTCAACAGAACTTATTTACTCAATAGTTATCTGCGTCTGATAATTAGGCATCTCTGTGACTTCTTATTGGTTATGTAAATGTCTTCAGTTTTCTGTGTAGTATTCATCTGCTGCAGTTTTCGATCGTAACCAAAGAGTATAGTAATATCGTATCTTTAAGGCAAGAGTGAACATGCATCTTTTAGGCAAACGCGTATCATCCTAGTCACTTTCCATCAGGTGCGATTGTGGTCAAGCGTTAGCCTATTACAATCTTTTACATTAGGGGGGAATGGACCATAATCCACCACGCTGGTCCAGTGCGGATTGGTGGGTGGTTCACCAGGGCCTCTTTTGTTGGACGCCCTGCGAGAAAATGGGATGATTGGTGTGGGCTGGATGGGAGTGGTCGAAAATCGGGAGCAGTGGCGTGCATAAGGGGAGACCTATGTCCAGCAGTGGACGAGTGTGGGTTGCTGATGATGTTAGCCTATTAACCAAAAAAAAAGTCGCGGACACCGCATTCACGGTTCGGATTTTGAGTCGCGATTCATCACCACTGAATATGAGTCACTATATGAGAGCGGCGAATCTATAAAATACTATATTCTTACCGTCATATTTCGATGGGACATAGTGTGGACACGATCGAAGATGCTTTCCGAGAAACGGGAGTACAAGACCGCCAGTTTCCAAACTTTGGGAAAAGACAGAAAATTGATTTGACAGGATAACTTAGGCTCATCATTTAATGTTGGCCTGAACTGAAGATTCCACGCGCAGCCGTCGCTCTTACTAACCACGGAGCCCCACTGGCGCGCGGCGGCTGCGGTATTCGAGGAAGGAATAACTGGTCGCTAGCCACCGTATGATTGTGGTTGGTGTCTCGTATGCGCGGAGCCTTAGACTCTATTACCCGGGGCAGTAACACTCGATTCACAGAATTCTTATTACGTGTCATTGACATCACAATAACGTAATTTGTGGAATGAATAAGAAATAATATTAGCTAATACTTGTTCTCTAATATTTCATAATAAGTCATCAAAGAATAACTGTAGACATATTTTTAACCCCCGACAAACATAAAAGATCCAGAAAGGACACACAATAATATTAATGAAGACTGAGATATCAACATGTCCAGGAATCTTTATCGTTTGAATGATCTTGTACATTATAGTAACCTTTCTTCATTAGGCAGCTATTGATAGGTCAATGACATTTTGTGGCACCTTATTTTATTCTTGGTATGCTAACTGTGTGTTGTGTATGTATGTGTTTTCATATATATTATATAGTGTCAAGTGTTTGCTGCCTCGGTGGCGCAGTGGTAAGTGGGTCGCCCTTTAAAGCGACGACTGCGCAAGAGAGAGATTTTTGGCCCGCCCCGGGTTCGATCCCCGGGTCGGGCCAAAAATTTGTGACTGTGACTTTGAATGACTTCGACTGTTTACTAGTATTCTCCTAAGTAGGAGAATATATACAATAACTATTCCCAATAAGTTACTTGACAATGGCGAATTATCTTCGGGTAGAGCCATATTAATACAAATAAAAATAAAACATTAATAAAATACCGATGTTTTGTTTTTAAGTTCGGTTTTCAAATATTTAAGAAGTAACAGTGTTTTGAGTTGAAACTTATTCTGTTTTTTTCAATTCTTATTTCAAACATTAAGTAACAAAAAACACTAACTTTAGAACAGCTCCTGTCCTAAGTACCTCAAAATGTGGAAAGTGGTTTTGAACTGTAATCTAATTACTCTAGGCGTTATTTCCCAAAAAGATGGCCAGTTCATATAAGCTTCATTTAGCTTTCTTCCCTCCCTGTAAATGCAATAATGCTATGGTGATTATCATCGAACAAGGACTACCTCCAGGAGAAGAAAACCAGTACAGTTTGAGTATAAAGGAAAAAGACTGAACGTTTCGTGACCTCGATAATCAGTAAATCTATCGAATCGACTGTGACAAATATAATAAATATTATACCAACTTTTTAACAAAAAAAAAATTAGACCACCAAATTAGATTAATATTAGAGAGACTAGATAGATTAATACAGATTAATAGAGAGATATATATAATATAATAATTTCTTCTTTTAAATAATGTTAAGGAGACTTTTACGGTCCAGTGGCGCCGCTATTGAATTTTTATTGATTGTAATGAAATTAAGGTCGCCCCGTTGGTCTATTGGTTTAAGTACCGGGCCGTGATCTCGGGGTATCGGGTTCGATTGCCGGGTCGAGCAAAGGTATGTTTCAATTTTTTTTTAAATAGCTTGAGTATGTGATCACCAATCCGCGTTAGGCAAGCGTTTAAGGTTAATCCCATCAAAGTAGAGATGACTTAATTTCTTTGATGTTGACATTGCCCTGCAGTGGGACAGTATATAGGCTGATACTGTAACCGCGCGCGGGTTTAGGACCAAAAAAATAGGCTGATACTTGATATTACTACCTAATGAAATTAAGACATGCTTAATTTTTAAGCGTATTTTGTACGTACAAAATAAGCTATAAAATCACAACTAATTACTTTTATAAGTAAAATGTCTTGAACAATCTTTCGTTTAATGTTTTAAATTAATTTAATTTAGGCACCTATTATTACCCGCACTGTCCCTGTATTAGGGACAGGGCGGGTAAGAATAGGTAATTAAATTAATTAGATTCTAGAGCGATGATGGCTCAGTGCATGAATGCTCCTTCCATATCGTGGGGCCGTAGTTTGATACCGGGCATGCACCTCTGAATTTTTCCAATCTATGTAAGACCGTGCATATTTCTACCATATATAATAACTGGTAGATTGTCAGCTTCTACGCCGTGTGGTCCCCGGCAGAGTAGAATAGGCCACCCTCACTCTTACCGAGGTGTCGTAAAAGGCGACTAAGGTAAAGCTGCTGGCATGATCAACAGCACCCAGAGAAGGAAAATTCTGCATTTATATCAAAACCCTCGCCAACCCTGCCAAGCGTGGTGAGTATGGCAATTACCCCTCATGTGATTGAGGGAGGCCCGTGCCCCAGCAGTGGGAACTAAAATGGGCTGATGATGATGATGATGTCTGCTTCTTATTTTTATTTGTGGACTGTTTGGGACTACTCTCTATTACTTTTCAAAATCTTTGAAACTGCTTTAAGGCCCTAAGGGTATGTGTTTTGGCTGCACTGGTATTTCCTGACGGCTATGAGTTAAGATCCTTGAAGGGACGAGCGTACTTTTTGTAGAAGCTCAGGAACACATCAGTACTTCTTGACAGATGACAATGATCACATACCAGAAGGTATCCCGTTGGCCGCTTTTAACATAAAAACTCTTCTTCTCAGACATCACACTCTTGGCAGAGTGGTCGTAGGCGTCATATCAGCGTTAATGGTCTGCTTCACAAGCCTTCGCTGTTCCTCTCGCAGGGATGCTTTTCAAGTGCATTTGAGGAGTGGAACATTGGGGGCAGTACCGACCAAGTACCTATTAACTTAGTCGGTTCAGCGCATTGGTGACCTGCCATGCGTTCTTTTGCCGTCAACTTTGCCTCGCACTGCAAGTCTTTTCACAGAATAGTTATCTCGATACGTAAACAAAATGCGTAAAAAGATCTTTGATATTGCAATAACAGCTAACAGAATTGCAAGCTTTAAGAAACATTTTATCATAAGAATGTTTGCTGACCAAATGCAACTTGGGCTCTCGGAAAATTTCTTAGTAAATGCAATATTAGAAAGCTTTGCTAGTTCCTTGTTTGCATAAAAATGTTGCATTTCAGCGGCACACTGCGTAACAAATAAAGGACTAGCGGTTCTTCCTGAGACAAGGAATGTGGTTCTAGGGAAATACAATTTGGTTGGAGGAGATATTGCGGAACAAGAAAAGGAGGTATTTGTTTCTAAATTTTCGTGTTCAGTCTTATAGATCGAAAAGCTTAGTAGCAAGAAAAAATTTTAAGATCAGATCTTAGAACCTTTTTATGGAAGCATCTGAACCCTAAGGTTGTCTAGGAGATTGCTATTTAATCTTTTCTGTTGTAATTCATGCATATTTTTTGTTTTTGTGCAATAAATATTATACCCATCACATATCTTGATGAGTTTAGTGAACATTTATACTGAAAATATAAATATAGTCAAACCTAGAACCTCTTCCTTTTTAACGTTAGTAAAAATTATATATTTTATCTCCCTAATAGCGAAGTATCACGTCTGAGGTCAAGCAAGACTAACTTTGTTAGCTAATCGAGCGAAATCACAAGTAAATTAGTAAATCATTATCTTTCACAGGTTCACAAAATAAGCAAACATGAAGAATTCGATGTTAAAACTTTAGACAAAATGTTTGCCTTAATGAAATTGAAAACTGCAGTTAAGATCACAAATTACGTGCAACCAGCGTGTCTGTGGTATCCTGACGCTTATAAAAAACTACGAAAGAAGCAAATGCCAAACATTTGCTTCTTTCGTAGTGACGGTGAGTTCAAAAGCTACTTTGAATGTAACCTTGTACTTGTTTTCTTACCCTCAAAGATTGAATTCAACAACCAGCTATTAGAGTCATCATCGGCACAATGAGTCGATTATCGAGAGCTATGCTTGGAGTCTCCGTGCGTGATCGTATCAAAAATGATGACCAAAGTATTGCATGTCTTAAATCGCAATGGGCAGGGCAAATAGCGAGGAGAACAGACGGCCGTTGGTGCCGTTGGTAGTAGGTCCTCGAGTGGAAGCTACGTACAGGAAGTCGCAGCCGTGGCAGGCCCCTCACAAGGTGGACCGACGATCTGGAGAAGGTTGCAGGAATCCATTGGATGCAGGCGGCACAGGACCGATCTGTGTGGAGAACAATTGCGGAAACCTATGTCCAGCAGTGGACGTATATTGGCTGAAATGAAGATGAAATTCATCATCATCATATATTTGGTACAGGACGTCCAGTGCTAAACTAAATTTATTAATCTAGCTTCTGGTCTTGTTAAATTCAGGGACTGGTCATAAAAAATCACTGTAATGTATTCATGTCAAGCTAATAAGCTGAAAAAAATCTGCTAACAAAGTTCCACGTCAAACTGAAATAATAGAACCCCTTATTTAATTAAGTGCATACTTTTATATTCCTTATGAATTTCCAAAAGTCATTGAACAAATGTTGTTCAGAATGGCTGATAGATATCGTGGTTAAGGGGTAAAAGTTCACGGATACAACCTGTATCTAGGAGCGCGGGTGCGATATTAAATAAAACATCTTAATTGTTATAAAGACATCACAGACCCTACAATATCGGAGCTGACACAAAGCATATAAACGAAGCTTATTAACTATTTAGACTGACGAGCGGCCTGCATATCTCACTCTGGACATGTTTGCTCGATCTTAATGTCTATGGTTTATTAATTGAGTGAAGCTCCCGTTGATGCGAGAAGATTCGGTGGATTTTTTAACAGTATAAATCTTGTTGATGTATAAATGTAATGTAAATTAGGTCTTTGTGACTCTACCTTAAGTAAAAAAACACAATCATCATACGTATCTAGAACTAAACTTATACAGAAAATTTTTGGTCAAGCTTGAAAAATCTTTCAAGTTTTTAGTGTCTCATTTTTTGGCATCGCCGTGTGCACCATTGAAACACATGAAAAAATTGTAAGGAGAAGATTCGTATAATCTCATCCCATATTTTTGTACTTGGATGTAACACTTTATTTGCCACGGCGCGCGCAAAAGTGGTCGTCGATACACGCTTCCTTTCTGTTTTTTTTCTCTTAGGGTTTAAAATGAGTAGATTAGTTTTAAATGACCTGACACATTAATATTACAATCATAGTACTAATAATAATGTAACAATTTTTTCTGATAGGATTGGAGTTGGTTGTGGACCTCTTCTAAATGAGAAATGTAAATGTATGGTAACAAATTATTGTATGCCTAACGCTTCATTAGAGCAAATTATTAACAAGATGAGTAAGTGTACATTTAGTAAGGATTCAATAATCATACTAATGATTGGGAATTCCTTAGAAATAAGGAAAAGAGATTTTCTTCAGAGATTCTCAACCCTTTGTGAGCTTCATGTAAAAAAAATATTTTTGTGTGCCTTCCCTTTTTCTAGGTACTACACACCTAGCCAAAATAACAGTATTCATTTATTGAATACATTATTATACAACCTGACCTTTAGTCATAGTGACAAATTTGTGTTTTTTGACACAAACAAATTTATAGATAATAAGTTTTTGTTGACTGGCAAAACTTTTTATTTGCCTGATAAAATTAAAAAAAAAATAGCTACTCTGTTAGCATTTAATATCAATAATTTGATTACCCAAAATAATTTTATTCCAAATGATTTAAATTACAATGTGAGACAATAGAGGAATCCTCTTGCAAACCAATGACAAAAAGAAACTCTAAAAATCTAAACCTTATTCATCAGAATATACAGGGTTTGTCTGGCAAATTACTTGAATTGGAATTATTTTTAAATAAAATGAATGTCCATGTATTATGTATTACGGAACACTGGTTAAGACAGTATGAATTAATTATTAATATTGACAACTATAGCGTCGGTAGTTCGTTCACGAGAAAGTCTGCAATCAGAGGCGGGTCACTAATTTTATTAAATAATTCCATTAAATATAAAGAACGCAAAGATGTCGTTTCACTTTCACTTGAGCGAACTATTGAGCTAGCATGTGCGGAGCTTGAACGACATGTCATTGTTTGTGTGTACAGGCCTCCATCTGGGAATTTTACTTCATTTGAATCCATTATGGAAGAAGTATTAAGAAAAATATGTTCATCTAATAAAAAAGTGGTTGTGTGCGGGGATTTTAACATCAATATTTTAGATAATTCTCAGAACTCAGTGCGGTTTCTGAATCTTTTCAGATCATTCAATTTATATCATCTTTTTAACGAACCCACGCGAGTAACCCCCACCACAGCTACTTGCTTAGATAACATATTTTGTAACTGTGATGTATTAGACAAGTCCATAATAAACTTCATAAACTCAGATCATAGTGGCCAACTAGTAATGTTTGAATACAGTCATGCACCCTCTTCATGTAGCTTTGTTTGCAGGCCAATAACTGTAAACCGTAAAGAAAAATTTAAAGAAAATATTTCTAGAAAGGTACCTGCATTATCATGTCACGATGGAAATGCTAATCAGCTTTATAATATGCTTTTTAATGTGGTTGAAAAAGAATATAATCAGATTTTCACTAAAAAAACAATTAAATTAGATACTTCTAAAACTAAATTCAGTGACTGGGCCACTACAGGCATCTATAAAAGCAGAAAGAGGCTGTTTGAATTATATGATATCAAAGCCAATTCTGAAAACGCTAATTTAATTGAATATGTCAGAACATACTCAAAATTATTCAAAAAAGTATGTGCAATGGCAAAATCAAATTATTTGAAAGACAAAATAATAAAAGCCCCTAATAAAAGTAAAATCTCATGGAAGATAATAAATAAAGAGACTTGTAAAAATAAAACAAAAGACAACAAGCTTTCTCTTAAAATTGATGGCAAATCACTTGTTTCTGACTCTGAAGTAGCAGAAACATTTCAGTCTTTCTTTTCTAATATACCAGTCACAACAACCAATCAATTGAATTCCAGTCCACATCTCGCTGCTTCTCTCCTCAGGTCTCATGTTGATAAGTGCAACACGCCTTTTAGATTCAATCATGTTAATTCTAATATAATTTTAAAAACATTCAAAGAATTAAATATGAAACCGACTGAGGATTTATGGGGCATCTCGGTAGATATAATCAAAAATATAATACATTCTATCGCACCCCACTTAGCAATAATATTTAATAAATGTGTTGACGACGGTCAATTTCCCGATATGATGAAATACAGTAAAATAATACCGTTATTCAAGTCGGGTGAGAAAAGTGACCCGTCTAACTTCAGACCTATTTCTATACTGCCTGCTCTCAGCAAAATTTTTGAAAAAGTAATATTCACTCAGTTGTTGTCTCATTTAAACCTGAATAAAATATTGCACAGTAAGCAATTTGGATTCACAAAAGGGAAATCCACTACTGATGCTGGAGTGGCGCTTATCAAACATGTATTTGATGCGTGGGAGAAAAAGCGAGATGCTATTGGAATATTCTGTGATTTGTCTAAAGCATTCGATTGCGTCAATCATGAAACATTGCTAATGAAGTTACAGCATTATGGTGTCATAGACACCTCACTAAGTCTAATCAAATATTACTTATCAGATAGGATTCAGAAGGTCAATGTCAATGGAACTAATTCTTCTGGCGCCCCTCTAACCATGGGTGTGCCCCAGGGCTCTATATTGGGGCCCTTGCTCTTTTTAATCTATATAAATGACCTTCCTTACTATACCAATAATCTATGTGAGATAGTGTTATTTGCTGACGATACATCCTTGATTTTTGAGGTTGATAGGCAAAAGAAAAATGTTGACGAAGTAAATAACACACTCTCTCAAGTACTACAGTGGTTTACTTATAATAACTTAGTTCTTAATTCAAAGAAAACAAAATGTGTTAAGTTCACAATGCCTAATGTAAGGCAGGTCAAAATGAATATTGTCATGAATAACGAACCTATCGAAGTCATAAACTCCACAGTTTTTCTAGGTATCACTCTGGATACAAAATTGCAATGGAGCCCTCATATTGCGGTCTTGGCAGGAAGACTTAGTTCAGCTGCATATGCAGTTAGAAAGATAAGGAATCTGACTGATATCGGGACAGCGAGACTGGTTTATTTTAGCTATTTTCATAGTCTGATGTCATATGGTCTACTACTGTGGGGATCCGGTGCTGACTTACAAGCCATCTTCATTTTGCAGAAGAGGGCCATCCGTGCCATCTACGGTCTTAGATCACGTGACTCACTCAGAGAAGTATTCAAGGAAATCAATATTTTAACCGTATCATCTCAATACATTTTTGATTGTATTATGTTTGTACGCAAGAACTTGCACCTTTACTCGCAAAAATCAGATTTTCATAGCTTTAACACGCGAAATAAACATAGGCTTGCTGTCCCAAATCTAAGACTTCATAAAATTGGAAGTTCATTTGTAGGATTGAGCATTAGAATGTTTAATAAGTTACCTCAAAATATTATTGATTTACCGGTACATAAGTTTAAGTTGCATGTAAAAAACTGCCTAATGCAGAAAGGCTACTATAAAGTAGAGGATTATTTGAATGATAAGGATTCCTGGACATGTTGATCTCTTCGGCTGTCCTCTAATGTGTAATTCATTTCATAACTTTTCATTGACGATTTATCTAAACGATATTGATTATAAGCAATGTATATCATTCTGTCACTGTAATCATAATTTGTATAAGAATGAAAGTTGTAATTACCATATTATTTGGAAAGAGTAACTACTGAGTTTCTTGCTGATTCTTCTCGGTAGAAATTGACGTTCCGAATCAGCGGTAGATTACATAATATTTGACATTCATAAATGTTCTTTATTGAATAAAGACATTTTAGATTTTGACTGTATAAACATTGATTTATATTAATTATTCAATAATTGACAAGATGCTAACCACCTACTATTGTACACCTCGTCCTGCAGTTTATTAGTCTGGATTAAGTAACTACTATTCTTTGTGACCTATGAGGGGAACCTAAGTAGTCATGCTCACTCAAATGTCTCTGAGGTGGTGGCGCTATGTGGCGGGTCATTACATTCCCTCTAATATGGTTGAGTGAAATGATGGCTGGCACGTACGTCATACTTGTGAACAGGTGCCACCTTTGGGGACTGGTCTGCTTCGGTTTACCTCATAATATTTGAATTTGTCACGGACCAGTTGCTAGGACCTAGTAGAGTCTTAAAACCCGCGATTGTGCTTAGAGTGGTATCGGCAGAATTTGCAGGTCGATACAACGTAAAACACTGGCGTTTTATTCAGTGACTTACTTTGACTGACTTTGACTGTTGACTGCCCACTTATTCTCACTAATTACTTGACATTGGCAAGATTTCCTTTTCTTCGGGTAGAGCCATAATATAAAAAAAGGATACTTGAATCTATGACATACCTTGGATTAATTATCAGTAGTTTAACTATGACACATACCCTAAAGGGTAGCTAGCTTAGCTAATGATTGTGGGGCAATGCTCGACTTCATACCCTTACTGAATTTATACGTTCATACATCGTACGTATGAATTCAGTAAATTTTTTTAACTAGTAATTCGTGCAGTGGCCGCCCAGTCTATCCTGAAACGTGTCTCAATTTCATACACGAAAATTAAATGACTTCGTAGAACCAGTCAACGTTGGTTTTCTATTAAGGCTTCGAAGAACCCTTTTTAAAGAAAAATATTAAAACTTCAATTTCATTTCGGTGTAGTTTATTTAAAAAATATGTACAAATTTTTATTCTTATTTCTAAAATAACAGTATGAAATATTGCGCTTATCATTAACCAGGGTATCAGAAAATCAGTTTGGAAAAATATTTACACAAAAAAAAAGTAAAGTTATCTGACTGCATTTCAACTGTGTATAATAATGTTAAATTAATAAAATATATTGTTGTTAATAGATAGTACGTATTTTTTTTTCAATATTTGAATAATTCAATCACACAATTTTTAATTTACTCATTGCCATAGGCGATCATATATGGGTCATGTTAGGTAAAACTATTTACAATAAAATGTTTTAATTGTTTGTATTGGTCTGGGTATTTTCTATGTATTAGAAGTATATATTATAAGTATGCATTTTCAAAAGAAAAGTATTAGATTTATAATATTTGTAATTTTGCAGTTGCTTATGATATCCGTAACACAGATGCTTGAGCTTCTTCTCTCGGAGTCAGATCAATCAGTATATATTTGATATATTTATCATTTATTAATTTATGAAACCGTGACGGAAGCATGTATGAAACACACCCTGTGGACGTTTACACGTCCACATCACTTGTATAGCATCTACATATAAAGGTAGTCAGTTACATAGATATATGTAAAGTCATTGCAAGTTATTTCATCAACAACAAGATTAATGGCTTGTCTTGATCCGAATATAGACAATTGAATCGATTCGTTATTGACAAATAGTACAGATATGCCACAGTGGAAGTGTCAAAACCGCTATGTCAGTTAATAGCTATTTCTTCAAAATGATACGGGTTTCATAAGGTAACAATTGGATTGTAATAAAATTAGTGTAACATCACATATACTTTATTATACTCGTAGGTATAGGCTGGAGCGGAAAGGTCCACGAGTGGAGGCCACGTACAGAAAGTCGCAGCTGTGGCAGGCCCCCCACAAGGTGGACCGACGATCTGGTGAAGATCGCGGGAATCCATTGGATGCGGGCGGCACAGGACCGATCTGTGTGGAGAACATTGGAGAGGCCTATGTCCAGCAGTGGACGTCTATTGGCTGAAACGATGATGATGGTGACTCATATGAAATTTTAACGGACTATTTTAGACCTTTCACGCGCGGCTGCTCGTTATATGGTCACATCTTTAAAAAGAAAGGTCAAATCCTATCCTCAAAAACCTCTCTTAAAAAAAAGAGAGAGATATAAATAGATACAAATAAATCATACAATATCAGACAATAGCGGAATTTCAATCAAAGTAATCCTACAAAAACATCTCTCATAAAAAAAATAAGAGATATAAAATTTAAAGAATAAAAAAATCATACAAAAGAAGAATTACAAATACTTTACATATTCCACATCCAGGCGCTTCGTCATACGCAGTCTATTTTCTCTTTTGAATTACTTAATTTCAAAGCAGGCAATCAGGCGTTTTGTAAAATATCGTATCATATCAATTTGACTGCGACAGACAGACAGAGTTACAGATCAATCCATCGGATTAATTGTCAGATTCCAGAATGTCCCACATATCAGCCTATTGTCCAATATTGCCCGTTTAGCACTTGACAAATCGATGCGAGATTGTATCGATTAAACATCAAGAGAGAGAGAGAGAGAAGTTGCCACTACTCGTGTAACTGGATGTAATGCCATTATCAGTAGGAAGGTAGAACAGATCAATTAAAACGCTGAATACCTACCTCCGTTTTATTGAGTGACTTAGTGGGCTACTTAAGAAAAAATATTGACACTTATTTTGATACGCATACCTAAAGACTACCGATACTAAAGTTAATGAAAATTAGCTTAAATGACGTCACTGAGTGCGGCCGTGAGACTTTCTGCCGCACTCAGAGCCGTCAATTAAGCTAAATGTTCATTAATTTAATCATAGAAAGTCCTAATAGGTATTGACATAAGTGTCAATATTTTTTCTTCATAAAAAATTCAAGTTAATTTGACGTCTCTGAGTTACTTGGACTGTTGACTACGCACTTTGTCAAAATATCACTTGATTTTTCTTGACGAGTTGCCCTGCTTAATAACGCCTAAAATCTGAAAATGGCAGCAGTAATTGTCAGGTGAGAAGTGGATTGACACAAATAGAACAAGATCAATGTAATATACAAATCTGTCAATCGATTCGCTCCTTAATATCTTAAAAGGTTGGTTCAATATCAATTGAAGAAGTTTGACTGATTGTGATAACGTGATGTGGGGCTGTACTTACTACGAAAAACCAACTGTCTTGCGTCTCTTCACCTTTGTCAAAGCTTATTAAGGCTGCTGTTTGGGTCCTCTAGCGCCAAAACATGACAAAAAATGTTGTTGAAATATCTAAATATTGAAGATAATTTACGTCAAATATAGGACACCATTACAAATGTCAGTACCTGGGATTTTATTATTAAAGTGAACAATTTAATTTATTAAATTAAGAAAGTTTTAACAATTTAATTGTAAGAAAGTCTTAACGATATAATTGATTAAATTAAGACAGTCTTAATTTAATATATTAAATTGAACACTTGAACAATAAAATGTTTGCAGATATCTAATAATCTCATACAAATCTACAAAATATTGATCTTAAGATAGTAAATTTGAGTACACTACAAGGATGTTTTCAATTTGAATGTTTCTAATTCTTTCACACCTAAAAAATGTGGTCATATTCATGTTCTGTTGATACTTTGATATTTTGTAGTGTGATATAAATATACATTATTAATGTTCTTCTTGAAACCATCATCATCATCATCATCAGCCCATTCAAGTCCCCACTGCTGGGGCACGGGCCCCCCTCAATCACATGAGGGGTAATTACCATACTCACCACGCTTGGCAGAAGGGTTGGCGAGGGTTTTGATATAAATGCAGAGTTTTCCTTCTCTGGGTGCTGATGATCATGTCAGCAGCTTTACCTTAGTCGCTTTTTACGACACCTCGGTAAGAGTGAGAGTGGCCTATTCTACTCTGCCGGGGACCACACGGCTTGAAACCATACTGGCTGCATATAAAAAGAAGAAATTAATTCAAATCTTTGGAAACTGTATATACCATGGAACTAGAAAACGAGCAGTCTGGTTAGGGTACACGTCTGTGGTAAATACCTCGATACCTAATATCAATTTTTGGTTTTGGTAAATTCTACCTCATACTTTATTAACAATTTATTTAATGAGTAAGAAGTATACACAACTGGGGACTTTCATAATTATTATATTTGATTTATAAATTGTGGTGGCGCTAGTGGGCTAAACAAGCAACCTTATGTTGAATTAATTAACTTTAACAACCTCTGAATTATCTTTGTACGCTTAAAGTGTCTAATTACCAATTAAGTAACGATTTAAGAAGCAATCTAATTGTCCTATTGTAGCTTGAATAAAGGGTTACATGTATTGTAGTAAAGTACAAGCAATTTAGCGTTCGAAATGGAGATTAATAAGTATCAAATTAGCTTGAACATGCAGACGAGATCACAAAATGGTTAGTAATTTGGTTGGTTCACAGTAGAAATAGAAGTAGACATAATACGAACAGGCACACCTTGGGTTATACAAATTTCATTAATAAATTTTCGACTTAATATAGAACAGGTTTGATTCAATATCAATGAAAGAAATTTTACAGAATGCAGTAAATAGATAGATACCGCGCCAACAAAGAAGTCCTTTGATAGACTTCTGAAACCCTGAAAATTCAATTTGAGCTTTGTTAATATATATGTCACAGTCGGATTGTGTAATCTGCCGTATTACATTATGGCTAGCTGAAAACAGGGCCAATTCGAAATGTGACGGTTCCACTATTAGCAGGATTGTCATTCTTCAATAAAGCGCCCCACGTTAGGCCGCAACGTTCTATTTACTAACTCTGAAACTCGGTCCTTTGTCGATGGTTATTTTACTGTTCTACATTGAAAATAATAGAAATTCTTTAATTGTTCATAAACATCGACATATTTGATACTTTTTATCTGTTTAATTCCCTCATACATTCGCAATTTAGCAATACATTTTCTGTATCCAACGCCATTTTTGTTGTTATGTCAAGCGGCGCCACCAGTTAAGAATCGGAACTGCAAGCTGTGAAAGTGGCGGCGAATATCTCGTTTTATTACATAATGGCTAGCCGTATTGAATAACGTCTATGATGCTGAATACATTCCGGCGTTTTTTATTCAGTCGCATTCAATCCGGCTAATCATTGAACCGCCGCATTTCAAAACGGCCCTGGTTTTGATTACAGCTAGCCGTAATGTAATACGTCAGATTATACAATCAGACTGCGACGTATACACAAGGAATTAAGATTAATACCGATTTTATTGTAATTTGGCAGAAAACTAGCTTAACTAAAATAAATTCGGTTATAATTCTGACCAATTTTCCTAATACCATTTCACCATTCTCAAATTCCCCTAAAAATAGTAAGTTTTATTTTGCAATACAATTGGTTATTCAAGAATGTTATTCTAAGCATTGACTTAAAATATTTCTTTTTCACCTATAGTAAAAGCTCATGCAGACTACATAATTTTAGTTGTACAAACGTTATATATTTACAAATAATACCTAATATTTTAGAGTGTTACCAAACCATTGGATCGAACGTTGATCGATGGCAAACTGTGACTGATCGATCTTGAATAATATTTATTAATATTAAATTTGAGGAGAAATCTGTGTGGAGATCATTTGGGGAAGCCTATGTCCAGCAGTGGACGTTTACTGGCTAAAATGATGATGCTGAATATAGATACAATTTTTATTTGATAGGTGGCAGACGAGCAGAAGATCACCTGATTTTAGCGATTGCTTGCGACACCTGCAAGTCCTGCAACACTAGTGGAGTCACAAGTACGCTGTCAACCTTTGAACTTCCCTCGGTTTGGGTCCCCGGTACCCTCACTTACACGGCAAAAAATAGCGCAGGCACTAATATGGCAAAAATTATGTTTCGCCGAAGTTATTTTTCGGATGTAGGTAATAATGTCCGAAGTTCCCATCACGTTGATCGATGGATTGTTTGTGTCGATTGATGGTTTGGATGCGATTGAACATTGATAATAGCAATTCTTAATTCAAAATCGATAAAATAGACTGATATTATCAAAAGATTTGTTTGTAGAAAATTTCGATCGACAAATTCCTATCACATTGATCGATGGATGGTCTATCGTTTGTTTCGATTGATGTTAGCTATAATGGATTCAATTAAACATTGATAATAGCATTTCCTATTCAACATCGATAAAAATAGATTGATCTTTTCAGTCAATTTGTTTATAGGAAATTTAGATCGATCAACATTGATCGATGTCATCGATTGACGATCGACCAATTGGTGTGATAACTCTTTTTGCCAAATAAAAGTCTGTAGTGTGCTCGAGCTCTTATAAAATTAAAAATATATTTTCCACTATACATACTATAGCTACTTAAATATGTGTAGAGACTGTAGAGACAGATACTGTTGAGATTCCAGGTTTCACGTGGTTCCCGTTATTGTCTTCTAGATCCTTCTTTGGTGGCCTCTTTGGTCCTAAGAGGAGTTTCTGAAGCTGGCAGAAAGGCGCCTCTACAAAGAGGTAGAGAGGTAGTGCGAAGATGTATGTGGTGGTGACTATTCCGCCAAACAACATAATCTGAAATATAAAATAATATAGTGTAAGAGGTGCATGTCTCAAGTGGCAATGGGCAGGTCACGTTGCGAGGAGATGAGACAGCCGATTGGGCAGAAAGGTCCTCGAGTGGAGGCCGCGTATAGGAGGTCGAAACCGTATCAGGCCTCCCACAAGGTGGACCGACGATCTGGTGAAGTTCGCGGGAATCCCTTGCATGCGGGCGGCGCAGGACCGATCATTGGGGGAGGACTGTGCCCAGCAGTGGACGTTTATTGGTTGAAATGATAATGATGATGATGATATTGTAAGAGTGATTGCGAAGTGTGAAAAAATGAAAAAGAAGGAACTAAAGTCGCTTGAGCTCTCTTTTAACATTGCATGTTGAAACGGGATACCATGAGATTTAGTACGGTATTAACTTTAGAACGCGTTTAGTAATAACGTTTTTTCTTTAGTAGGGGTTTAAGAATATTTTGATTACACATCAACAAAACGTGTTATAGTTAACGTGGCTGACCCCATGGCGCATTTGGCAAGACCCTGCCTCTTACGGCCGAAGTTGTTGGTTCTATTCTGGACAACATTAGTGTGATGAACACTTCTATAATATTGATGTTTGGTATACTTAAGTTGTGTTCGCTGAGAGGTTGGCATGGCATTCTCCTACAGTTTGTCTACTATGAAAGCTATCACAAAATTCAATCTAAAAGATAATGACAAAATATAAAAACATAATAAATTTAACACTTACCGCAGTGTAATCAGTGGCATAGAAGGACCTCCTCATTTGCCCTCCATAAGTTCTGAGAACGGTGGCGTGAAGCAGCATAGCGCAGTAGGACATTCTCCCCAAGGGCTGGAGAGGACCCCATTCTACAGCTCCTACGTAGATTCCTACAAGAAAATGTTCATTTAGAGTCCAGTATCATCTAGCCATCGCCTAACATCCTAGACCTCATTGACGCTTTCGATCAGGTGGTAATTGTGATCAGGCGCTAGCCTGTCATTAGTTATGAAAAAAGTTTTTGCATTTGTGGAATCTTCAAGAGGTACTTACTCAACTCGTATGTTATCAGTTACATATCTTTCATTCCTTTTAACTTTAGTATCATCATCAAGACATCATTTGCTGAGCATAGGGTTCCCCATTAGGGACTTTTAGGGTGTCCGGTCGCAGACGGTCTTGCTACAGCGAGATCAGGTAGTCCCTCTATCTGATAAATGTGGATGGAGGGTGTTCAGTTTTGTTCACTTAAAATTATGCAATAAAATTTAAACTTCAAATATTGAAATTAAGGATGGACTGGACATATATGGTCAAACTGTGGCGTCGCTTCAACAGTTTACTCGCAATATCCGTTAGATGTCATTAACCGTAACAGGTTTTTTTTTTATTCTGTCTGATGCCAATTGATAGCTACCTGGGGCCTACCACGCTTAGGGACATCTATCGGATATCGCTAATATCATATATAAAATAAAGTTGATAGTGACGTCACAGTTTAACGGTGTGTGCCCACTTTTAGGGTGTCAATGTTCATATGTAAAGTTTATATTTAAATATTAGTCGATAATCGATTTTAAGAACGTTAAGCAAAAAAATTGTTTTTTAAAATATCAAAAAAAAATCCTTCATTATGGTAAACTTACTGTCCAATCTATAGAAGTATCCAATAATGAAGAAGCAGATGGCCAGAGCAAAGAAGTTCTGGTTCAACGCGTTGAAGACGGCGGACTCCAGGGCAGAAGCCACGCGGTAGTGCAGGTCCCAGCCCATGAGCACGGTTCCAGCCGCGATGGGGATCGATGCTAGGAAGAGCAGTTTCATCAGCTGGAAGGTACAAAGATTCATGAGCATGGAATTAGTGACACTGGCAAGAGGCAGAAAATGACTTCTAGGTAACGCTTATCTGGAATCAGAAGACCAGATGTCTCCCGAATTGAATTGACTGTAGTACTGTAATTCTGGAAACATCTGGCCATCTGGCGCGAGACGTATACTCCCTTAAGCAAATTTTCAGTCACATACTTTGAATGGAACGGTGAAATGGTTTTCAGTATTTCTGTTGTCTCCAAAGATTGTTGTGTGAGAGTAACGCTCGCGGCTCAACTGGAATGATGCCATGGCCTCACAGAAACCAGTTTTGGCAGTGCTGTGATTCTCCTAGAAGTGGGGATCATCATCATCAGCCCTTTTAAGTCCCCACTGCTGGGGCACGGGGCTCCCTCAATCACATGAGGGGTAATTTACATACTCACCACGCTTGGCAGACGGGTTGGCGAGGGTTTTGATATAAATGCAGAGTTTTCCTTCTCTGGGTGCTGATGATCATGCCAGCAGCTTTACCTTAGTCGCCTTTTACGACACCTCGGCAAGAGTGAGGGTGGCCTATTCTACTCTGCCGGGGACCACACGGCTCAAGTGTACGGGCGGCGAAGTGGGGATACCGGAAGCTCAATCCAGGAGGAAGGAGAGTTTAAAGACGATTGGTTAAGTATATTTACTCTTTCTGAACATATTGACAAAATAACAAGTAAGGCTTTCAAAAACTTGGGTTTCGTTTTGCGCGCTTGTAAACCGTTCCAAAGTATAATGTCCATTAAGACAGTCTACTTTGCTTATGTGCGAAGCATTTTAGAATATGCTTGTCAAATTTGGTCCCCACAATATACAATTTATAAAAATCGAATAGAGAAAATCCAAAAGATCTTTATTAGGCACCTTAACTATCGATGCCGTAAAGGTTATACATCTTACAATGACAGCTGCAGGGAATACCGAATATTGCCGCTAGAACAGAGACGTTTGTTATTGGATATGTGTTTTCTTTATAATATCGTTAACAGCAAAGTAAATTGCTCAGCATTAGTGTCCAAAGTCAAGTTCTGCACGCCCAAGTACCGCACTCGACATACGCCCCTATTGTA
Organism: Marasmia exigua; assembly: GCA_019059595.1. Taxonomy (NCBI): domain Eukaryota; kingdom Metazoa; phylum Arthropoda; class Insecta; order Lepidoptera; family Crambidae; genus Marasmia; species Marasmia exigua. Next base: position 16,089,702 of record CM032485.1, read on the forward strand.
CGCTCCTCAGCACCGCACCAACTACTACAGGAATTCAGTTCTTTCGCGTATTGTATCAACATACAATTCGCAGTTCGGCGCAACTAATATTTTTGCAAACACAAAAAAAAAGTTTAGGAGAGAAATCAATGTAATTTTAGAGGATAATCTATGAATCTAATATACGTAACACTAATTAACTAAATAAAACATATTAATGAGTTGGATTTATGGATCTTCCTATAAATCAGGATAGTTAGATATATATACATTTTACATATATCATATTATGTTTACTTATACATATGTGTATTTACATATCTATATAATAATTCATTTATTTATATATTATTTACCTACCTATTTATTTAAATATTTATCAATGTACTAATTAATTAATTACCAATCTATTAATTATATAATTTATCTATTTATTTATTAATAATACCTTAATAAGATAAATCAATCGGTTGCTTTGTGCGGTCGGCGTCAGGTCAAGTTACCCCCCGCAATGCAAAAATGGCACTTGCGTCTCAGATATAAGGTCGGTCCAAAGTCCATTAAGGGTACATTGGCGTGACACCGTGTGTACACGTTGGTCGAGACAGTGACGAGTAGTTATGCACGTTCACAACTTAAATATAGATTTTGTGCTTCTGTTTTGTGAAATGTTGACAGCACAATTCATTTTTGTTTATATAAGGAAAACCTGTTATTGGCCATATTATTAATCTATATTCTTTGTAATGCATTAATGGAATTACGCTGTTGGTTTTCTAAGAAATAAAAATAAAAATAAAAATATGTGTCACCAAGTTAGTTACACCCATGGACACCCCATGGGTGGCGACTTACCACCAGGAGATCCTCTGCTGATGTGCCGTCTATCTCATAAGAAAGATGACCGAAAGTTTTATGGTACTTACAAGCGATTCCCTCAAGTTCCACTTTTCAGTCTGAGCACGGTGGTAGAAGTACGCCGTCAGCACACCGAGATGGTAGCCAGCCCAGTTGCCTTGGGCTGACACGTACGCATGGTAGAAAGTGTCGTTGTATCCAAATATGTCTCTTATAGATCTGGAAACAACAATAGAAAAAATTATGATAAGCTCAAGAGAGAATCTCCATAGACCCTATATTAGTAACATCACTTGTCTTTCCTTTTCTACAACATTACACTTAGCTATCCTTATCGCATCGTGCCATCCCCAGCGTTGCATCTAATCATTCAGGGCCCACGGTTCGCTTGGACTATGATCCAGTACGTGGTGACTTGGGCCTTTGCAAACTTCAGACTTAAACATAAATGCAAAATCCCTGGAGTCACAGGTTTTAAAAGGCTATATGTAACGATGCCGTTTTTCCTCAGTCTTCATGCTTGATTCGAACTCTATGATGACTGGAAACTTACTGTCTGCTATATAAAGACTCCACTCTCAAATTGGAATCGATCGAATATTGGATCAATAGTGAATTTTTAAAATGGAGTCTAGTGCGTTTGAGAGGCTAGTAAGTCACATTATATACCAGCCAGTATGTTTCCAGTTATCATGGAGGTCCGATAAATCATGAAGACTGGTGGAAACCGGCATCGATATGTCTACCTGAACTGAACGGGACTTACTCAGGGAACAAGCTGACTCGAATCGGCAGCAGATTCATAAAGTAGCTCTGAAGGAACGGGATGATGAGACTGATGGCCATCACCGAGGACAGGACCGGGACGCCGCTCTTCGGCCAGCGCCAGATGATCAGCATCACGACCAGCGTGATGAGGAAGAGCTGCGTGTCTGTGCCGAGGTACCTGGAGAAGAAAAATAATTAAAACATTGTCTTGATGTCAAACTTATTGTAATATGGAAACCAGAAACAGCGAAGGAAACGAAAATACCTAGTAATAATATTATTAATATCGGTTGGAGGATATCCTCCAACCGATTACGGCTACGGCAGCCAATCTCAACCATCAGCCACGTACGCAGGATATATTAAAGTGCTTAAGTGTGTGCGCAATCAGAACTCCCTTACCATCATATTCCAATGGGACACCAGCGTGACACGACCAGAGAGGGATTGGGCGTAGGACCAACGACTTATCGTGCTTTCCGAGGCACGGGGGTGCAACACCACCAACTTCCAGACTCCGGGCTGACACTAAGTAATTCCTTAAGAAATCTTAGGCACCAACTTTTGGCCCGACCCGGACCTCTTGCGCAGCCGTCGTTGCAAAGTGCGACCCACTAACCCCTGCGCCACCAAGGCAGTTAAGTAGTACCTAGTAATACATACCTATTATTATATATCGATAACCCAGGACTAATAAATATAAATATTTCACAACATCACATACATTGATCCGACTCCGAAATAGGTAGCTCAAGCACCTGTGTTACTGATATTATAATCAACAGCGGAATTACAAATACATAGGTACATTTATACTTTTCTGTTGTAAATAAACACATAGAAAACACCCAGACCAGAACAAACAGACATGTTCATGCACACAAATGTTTTTACTGAGCGGGGAACGCACCCGCAATCCTTGGACCAGAAGCAGCGTTCACAACCACTGATCCACGGGTCGTAATCGTCATTACTGTTGCCTAATATAAAAAATCGAACCCTTAATGGCCATTATAACCTAATTTTTAATTCTCTTTTGTTTACCCATGAGTTCTTAATTAGACGATTATAATAAAATATTCTCACAACATCTCATAGGTTGACCTGATTCCGTACTAAGTAGCTTAAGCACTTGTGCTACAGATATCAGACAACAGAGGAACACAAATATATACTTAAATACATATATTACACCCAGACACTGAACAAACACAAGTGTTCATCGCACGAATGTTTGTCCAGGGTGGGGATCTAACCCACGACCTTTGGCGTAAGAGGCAGGGTCACTACCAATTGCGCCATCTGGTCAGTCAGTCAGATTATGACATGAATGTAAATAATAAATTATATTTTTGGTGTTCAAATGCTCCCACTGCCACACTCAGAGTCGTTGATTAACTTAGTTGGCTACTTAAGGTGACGGGTAGGGTACACTAGTGACGCCAATATATTTTAATTTTTAGCTACTGAACCGGATCTTTTTTTAAGCAGCTTCGGGGTTACAACCTCTAGACAAACACTAATACTATTTATTTAATAACCATGCACAAATGTTGGGTCCGTTTTTGTAAGCGAAAAATATATTCACGCCCAAAGTGGCCGCTTTTGGCGTGAATCAATTTTTCATGTGCGTGTTGGTTCCAACATTGGGTTTATTCCCGCTGTCCACCCTCTGCTTGTCCACCCCGGGTGGACAGTGAAACAATTGTTAGTAAAATTCCTGCTGTCCACCCCTTCTTGGTTGAAAGAGGTGGTGGACTGCGGGATTTTTTTTAACAATTGTTCCACTGTTCATGCGGGGTGGACAAGCAGAGGGTGGACAGCGGCAATAAACCCAACATTGGTGCATGGTTATTTAATAAATAGTATAACTGTTTGTCTAGAGGTTGTATCCCCGAAATTGTTTAAAATAGATCAGGTTTAGTAGCTAAAATTGAAATCGATCGCTAGTGTGCCCTACCCGTCGTCGCAAGTGTGTCCTACCCGTCACCTTAAGAAAAAGCATTGACACTTATTTTGATACCCATAAAGACTACCGATACAAGGGTTAGTGAACATTAGCATTAAATGACGTCTCTAAGTGCGGCCAGCCAGTAATCTAAATAGTGCTGTTAAGTTTATTTTTCAATATTTAAAAAAAGAAAAACGAACTTGTCATTGTAAAATGTCATTGTGATAAAATTGTTAGAAATTCTTTTCGCGGTAGTTATTTATTTCCCGTCCTATCAACTTCCCTTTTCTTCTGACCCTATCCTTTTCCTCATATATAAAATATGTATGTAATTATATTAACCTTTATAATATTAGACTGTAAAATAAATTAAAATGAATCTCCCATTTAATACTGTGTTGTCTATGTGTACGTTTTGTTTTGTTATAGGTGGTGATTTCCCTAAAAAGAAAACTCAATTATTTAGAAATCTACTCACATCACCGGTCACCGAATGTGTCTCTACTCACTTGACATTGGCAGAGTTGATTGCGTCTCTGACGTACAACACTACTAGCCATTAAAAAAAATATATATTCGCGTATTTTTCCGTAATATAAAATTTATTCGTAACTGTCAATCTGGGCACCCTACGCGACAAAATACGTAATCAGACACGACAAAAATAAATCTAAGACTTCTATGATGCAACTTTATAAGGCCATTAAAGTTGCATTTTTTATTCGCAACTGTTTGAAGGGGAGTAGATAATATCTTCAAATTGCGTGAATTGCTGTGAGATAGTGACCTAGTTAGCAAACAAATGTTTAGAGAAATAAATTATCTAACACGTGTTCTTGTTATCTAAATGGAATCAGCAAGGGAAATACTGAAATGTGCGCTTCAAATGACGGACTTTTTATTTTTATTACATTGAAAGTGTTTAATATGTGACGTAAGGAAAATATTTATTATTATGTTTTGTATATCATCATCATCATCGTCAGCCCATTTAAGTCCCCACTGCTGGGGCACGGGCCTCCCTCAATCACATGAGGGGTAGTTGCCATACTCACCACGTTTGGCAGAAGGGTTGGCGAGGGTTTTGGTATAAATGCAGATTTTTCCTTCTCTGGGTGCTGATGATCATGCCAGCAGCTTTACCTTATCGCCTTTTACGACACCTCGGTAAGAGTGAGGGTGGCCTATTCTACTCTGCCGGGGACCACGCGGCCAATATGTGCTTGTATATACACTGTTATTTTTTATCGTTTACATCCCAAAATGATGATGCTGTTTGAAACTTTTTGAATATATGTTCTAAAATAAATAAAGTACATTTTGACGCCCTGTTGGTCTAGTGGTTTAAGTACCAAATCAAAAAGTTAATTATAAGTAGATATGTTAAAAGAGTGGGTTCCTGATATTTTTATTACATATTACATGTTAGTATTATGTACATATTACAGATCTTAAAATATAAAAAAACAAATTAAGTAACTATTTACAGTATCCTAAAAATAAAAGAGGAATATTATTAAACACAGATGGATGAGATGAAAAATATTTACAAAAGAGTGTATAAGTATTGAATAAATGGTATTAAGTGTTTTCCGAGAGGCTGCATGCCGTGTGGTCCCCGGCAGAGTAGAATAGGCCACCCTCACTCTTACCGAGGTGTCGTAAAAGGCGACTAAGGTAAAGCTGCTAGCATGATCATCAGCACCCAGAGAGGGAAAACTCTGCATTTATATCAAAACCCTCGCCAACCCGTCTGCCAAGCGTGGTGAGTATGGCAATTACCCCTCATGTGTTTGAGGGAGGCCCGTGCCCCAGCAGTGGGGACTTAAATGGGCTGATGATGATGATGACATGTTAATATTAGGTACATATTACAAATCTTAAAATATAAAAAAACAAATTAAGTAACTATTTACAGTATCCTAAAAATAAAAGAGGAATATTATTAAACACAGATGACGGATGAGATGAATAATATTTACAAAAGAGTGTATAAGTATTGAACAAATGGTATTAAGTGTTTTCCTAAAGGCTGCAGCTTCTAAATGGTTAAAAAGATATCCGGTTTAGTTGCTACCAATTTATTCAATAGGCGTCGCTAGTGCGCCCTACCCGTCACTTTAAGGTGACGGGTGACAAATGTTGGTTTAGTTTTTGCACGCGAAAAATTGGCGTGTATCAATTTTTTGCGTACGCGTTGGACCCAAAATTTTTTCATGGTTATTTAATAAATAGTATAAGTGTTTGCCAAGAGGTTGGAACCCCGAAATTGTTTAAAATAGATCCGGTTTAGTTGCTAACAATTGAAATCAATTGGCGTCGCTAGTGTGCCCTACCCGTCACCTTAAAAGATTATGCGTTGCGTTTATTAGCTTTTAAGATATGTTATAATGGAAAATATGCCTAGCAACTTATGAAAATTTTAACTTTAACTTAGTTTACGCATTTTTTTATTGTCAAGTTTGGTTCGAGCAAACAAAGATTGTACAATCTTTTAAGGTGAAGGGTAGGGCACACTAGCGATGCCAATCGATTTTAATTTATAACTACTAAACCGGATCTATTTTAAACAATTACGGGGTTACCATCTCTTGGCAAACACTTATACTATTTATTAAATAACCATGCACCAATGTTGAGTCCGTATTTATTCACGCCAAAGTGGCCGCTTTTGGCGTTAATTCAAATTTCGAGTACAAAAGCAGACCCAAAAGTTAAGTATAAGTATTTAATAAATAGAATAAGTATATGGCGACAGATTTTATTTCCGAAATTGTTTAAAATAGATCCGGTTTAGTAACTAAAAAATTAAAATCGATTAACGTCGCTAGTGTGCCCTACCCGTCACCTTAAGTAAGCGGTATGTGAGAAAAAATATACAAATTTTGACACGTTATTTATTTATTTATTTGGTTTATACATCGTTATTTGCCGTGTGGTGCCGGCAGAGTAGAATAGGCCACATTCACTCTTACCGAGGTGTCGTAAAAGGCGACTTAGGTAAAGCTGCTGGCATGATCATCAGCATCCAGAGAAGGAAAACTCTGCATTTATATCAAAACCCTCGCCAATCCGTCCGCCAAGCGCGGTGAGTATGGCAATTTTACCCCTCATGTGATTGAGGGAGGTCCGTGCCTTAGCAGTGGGGACTTCAATGGGCTGATGATGATGAATGAATGAATGATACACCGTTATTGTTTCATCGTTTAACATCCCGATAACCTCATAAGAGGTATCGTGAATAAAGTCAATTTAGCGTGTTAGATCAACAATATAAGTGAAAATAAAAATTGGCTGTTCCATACATTATCGCCGGGTGGATATTCAATTTTTTAATGGAACAGCTGATATTTCTTTCTCTTATTTTGTTGATCTAACATGTTAAATGGTATATCAAAACTTTGTTTTTTTTTTGCATTTTTAGTCAAACGGGATTTTCAAAACACTATTTTATTACGTGTTACAAGATTTTTTTAATATGCTAAATGGCATGGATATCCTATTGGTAACAATTACCCCCGCCCATAGACAGAGTTCTCCAGAGTACGTACTATCGAAAACAAATACTTTTCCTAACAATAATAGGGCCAAATATAAAAAAAAAATTACTCCCTTATACTAAAAGTGAACAGTAATGCAATTTATACGGGAAGGTGTTTTTTTTTTAATTAGACCCTATGTTACTTGGGGAAAAAATATTGATTTCATCAGCATGATGTCTTCGAGAAGTTTCGTGGGTATTCAAAAAATCACGTTGTAGCGTCACAAGCGTGCTATTAACATGAACAGTTTAGGGTTCCGTAGTCAAATGTCAAAAAACGGAACCCTTATAGATTCATCATGTCTGTCTATGTGTCCGTCTGTCCGTCTGTCAGTCTATCCGTCTGTCAGTCTATCCGTCTATCCGTCTATCCTTCTATCCGTCTGTCCGCCTGTCCGTCTGGCTGTCTGTCAATCTGTCCGTACTTAGGATTGAATCTCTATTTTTTTTATCAAGACATTATGTGTGTGGATTCTATGCATAGGGCTTTAGAAATAATGTTGAAGTTTCTAATTTTTTTTTTTGAACAAAAGAACGAAAACACAAGAAAATTAAGACAATATTTTTTTTTCTAAACTTAATACTTTGCGCGAAAGACGCTCCCAAAGCGGTAAAATGTGTTCCCCCCCCCCCTGATTTAATAAAAGTTATAAATTAAAAAAATATATGATAATATATAAATATATGGGTTTTCATGGTAATGAAAACTAACAACGAAAATTGGTTTGAATTAGAACTATTAAGTAGGTTTTTCAATACGTTATAAACCGTAAACCGCAAACCACAATTTCCCTTCCATTTAGTCAAATCAATTGTTTTACAATTAAGTAATATCTTTTTTGCTGCTACGGAACCCTTCATGGGCGAGTCCGACTCGCACTTGGCCCTTTTTTTATTACAATGTCCTTGCGTGATGTAGTTCTGTAGAAATATCGCCAAGTCACTATCACTATGTTAAAAAATAAACCTTGGTTTATTCGGTAAGTGAGTATGGCACGATATAATATGCTCTTTTGCAACGGTTAAGAGGACACGCCTTGATACATTTTTACGATATACCAGCGCGAAATAAATTTGCGCAAGACAGCTCAGTGGACTAAAACTGCCAGTTATTTAAGTAAAATAACTGTATGCATATTGAGAAGGCCTTTCTCGGCATCTATAAGTACCTACTAATGTCCTCCAAACCGATATTTCGGCTATGGCGGCCAATCTCAGCGAACAACCATCAACACAGGACAAGTGTTTGCGCAGACACAAATGCACTCTCAAAGATGTGCTTTCCATAGCTCAAAGAGCTATGGAAAGGGCTATGCTCGGAGTATCTCTGAAGGACCGCATCAGAAATGATGTAATCCGACAGAGAACCAGAGTCACAGACATAGCCCACTGAATTAGCAAACTGAAGTGGCAGTGGGCTGGTCATATTAGCCGCAGAACTGACAGCCGTTGGAGCCGTAAAGTCCTTGAGTGGAGACCGCGACTCGGTAAGCGTAATGTAGGACGCCCTGCGACAAGATGGGGCGATGACATTTAAAGGCTGGCTGATGTGGGCTGGATGAGAGTGGCCGAACATCGGGAGCAGTGGCGTGCATTAGGGGAGACCTATGTCCAGCAGTGGACGAGTGTGGGTGGCTGATGATGATGATGATGATTTTTATTTGTAGAAAGATGGATGCATGATACGAAACGTTTGAACTGCGTAGGTGCTTGGACGGATTCTAACCTACGACCTTCCTTTTGGATGGCCTTCGACTTAGCTACCATTACTTATGGGACAATACAGTAAAAATAAATAGGCTCAATTAGTGAACAGGTATAATTCATCTTAATCAGGAACAAGCAAAGTCTAAAATCGTGACAGTACAGTTTAGTTTCTAGGTTACTTATTGTGTGTACAATTGACGTTTTTCTGGAGTACTAGCGCTAGGCGATAATTGCTTGCACACGCAGCGAGGTTGGCGAAGCCACAGATATGCGAAGCTATCCCTTCGCTCACGCATAGCGCAGTGCAAGATTTTGGTGGCTTACTGGAACACAGTTTCTTTCGCTGACAGTATATACGACGTTACGTTACGTTATCCGTTAATATTATATAAGTCTATGAGACACAAGTCTCTTAGACAAAAGTCTCTGAGACACAAGTCTCGAGATAAAAGTATCTGAGACAAAAGTCTCTGAGACATAAGTCTCTGAGACAAAAAGTCTCTGAGACACAAAGTCTCTGAGATACAAGTATCTGAGACACAAGTGAAACGAGTGTTATTTTTGCACTGCAGGGAGGTAACTTGACCTGCCGTCGTTGTACCTACGTGAATACGTCATGATTCGACTGAGGACAAGTCTTGGCTGATTATGTCATATCGTTGACTTATAAGAGAAATCCTGAAATATCAGGTCAAAATGTATGTGATAGGTGGCAAACGAACAGAAGGATCACTTAATGGTAACTGATTACCGCCGCCCATGGACACCACCACTAGTGAAGTTACAACTGCGCTGCAAATCTATAAACTGCCATTCATCCCGGATGAGCCGATACCCTCACTCACTCGTTGAAACAAGCGAAACAAAGCGCCTACCCTGTAATCGCTGCGTCACGCCGGTTTCTGCGAGACCGTCGATCCGGCACATTCATGCTGACGCACGGCTCTCCCTCTATCCTCATGCTCACGGGCATGTTCTGTATGACTTTTACAAATTTTCTTTTTTTCTGAAATAGGGGGCAGACAAGCTGACGTATCACCTGACGCAACAAACACCTGTAACACCAAAGGAGTGACAAGTGCGCTGCCTGCCTTTTTTGTTTTCTTTGTATCATAATGTCAAATAGATCTATATCTATGTCAAGGTGCTACGCTATGTAACAGTACAGTTTTTGACATTCATAATTAATGTTCATTTGTCATTCAAAATGTTCTGTATGGTCTTAAACTGAATAAAGAATCTTTCCATTTGTAGTTTGGTTTTCTAGGTCACATATTGTGTTTATGTGTGCACGTCAATAAGCTTGGAGAAGGTAATTATTTGTATGTCACACTTTCAGACCAACCTTGAACAGAAAGCCACGCAGGTTACTACTATCTGTCAAAATTCCACATTTGATATTGAACCGAACGTATCTGACATTAAGGTGAGAATCGAGTAAAGAAATCTGACAGGTTTGTATACTTCGATGTGTGGTTGTACATCGCCTACGTTACTTAATACGTAACGTGGGTAAATAAGCTTAGAGGATCAAGGTCGATTGTATGAGGTTAACGGTAGTGGTAAATTACCACATCATAGAATAGTATTGGATCAAAAGTAGCTTAACACTTTAATACTATGTCAAAGTAACTGTTCTGCCTATTATAGTAAGATTCTAAGGGGTACGTAAAAAATGTTACTTCGACATGGTACTAATATGAGAAGATAATTTTCATGCTGACCGTAGGTACCTTGGACAGCTAAATCAAAAATGTATCTGTTCTCTCCCAACTTGGCATAAGACTTAAGACCCGACTGTCGAGCTTATATCTACAGCGCATACTCTCTAATGTTGGCCACATAATGCAAAGAGGAGATGATAGCCTTGAAACACTGGTCATTGTTGGCAACACTGAAGGCAAAAGATCACGAGGCCGATCACCAATACGATGGTCTGACCAATTAAAAGGAGCTACATCCCTACCAAAGTTCAACGACGTGGTGGCTACTTCCAATCGGAATCAATGGAGAAAGTTTGTTTGGTTGATGAGTTCCAGTGACTAGAGAAAAGACAGATCATATACAAAATTAAATTTAAAATTTAAAAGAACCCCCGACATAACTAAAGCTCTTTCATTTGATATCTATATTGAGGCAGTTGGAACAACAAATAGGTTATTCGTCATTTTCTGACGGCTTTGAAATTTTTCACAATCAATATATTCTGCTACTCAAGCCCTTTTATATTATACCCATATTGTAGGAGTTGTGTTAAAACATAAAATCCAAATCTTTGTGACGGCGGCTATCTCGGATCGATTTTTATCCAACATAGCTAAGAACACTCCCTCCTTATTTATCTTTTAAACAAATAAAACAAAATCAAAATCGGTTCATTTGTTCGGGAGCTACGATGCCAAAAACAGACACACAGACACACACAAACACACACACAGACACGTAAAACTTATAACACCCCGTCGTTTTTGCGTCGGGGGTTAAAAATAGAATAGTTAAATAAATGTCAAGTTGAATAGAAATTCAGTATATAATAATTAAATCTCAAGTTACATTAAAATTGGATATAAATGTCCAGTTTTTATTAAATTTAAAATTATCATAAATATGTCAAGCCACTACATGCAAATTGAATACAGATGTGTTTAATATTACAGCAAAACTGCAATAAAAGTTGTTAAACCTACTTGGGTTTCCATAGACAAAGTCAACACTCAGGTTTTAAGAAGACATCCTGTATGTCAGTCTGTTCGGTGTTCAATTGTCTACTTACCCAAATCATCATCAGCCCATTTAAGTCCCCACTGCTGGGGCACGGGCCTCCCTCAATCACATGAGGGGTAATTGCCATACTCACCACGCTTGGCAGACGGGTTGGCGAGGGTTTTGATATAAATGCAGAGTTTTCCTTCTCTGGGTGCTGATGATCATGCCAGCAGATTTACCTTAGTCGCCTTTTACGACACCTCGGTAAGAGTGAGGGTGGCCTATTCTACTCTGCCGGGAACCACACGGACATCTATACCAATATTATATACTAAATAAAATATAATTTGAAAGCTCCAGTTTCACTCTAGTGAATATGCTACTTTTGGGTAAGCTCGCTTTATTGTAGGTTTCTTCTCAACCTTAGAGTTCAGTGTGAAGCCAAGAGCAAATTCATCATCAACAGAAAAAAACACGGTCACAATAGAATATCTAACCGAAAATAGAATGGGCTGGCTTGGCCGAAGTTATCACTCCGGTTTGTTTTGTATGTAATCGATGGCAGACGAGCAGGTGGATCACCTGATGGTAAGCGATTGCCATGGACACCCGCGACACCAGTGGAGTCACAAGTGCGCTGCCAACTTTTAATACCCCCTTTCCCCCGGATTGAGCCTCCGGTACCCTCATTCACGCCGCGAAACACAGTGCTGCTTCACGGCGGTTTTTGCGAGGCCGTGGTATCACTCCGGTCAAGCCGGCCCATTCATGCCGAAGCGTGGCTCTCCCATTTTATACGGATTCTGAACAACAATTGTTGTTTTAGAAATTCTAAAAAAGAGTGTAACCCTCCCTTACGTCGCTTCGACAGATACAGTGTCCTGCTCTCGCAAGACAAGTAAGAAAGAGGCAGTTTCCTGTTTTAATGTCAAGCTTAAAAAAAAAAACAAAGCTGTCCACGTGACTTGAAATTGTTGATTTTGTAGAATTCGAAAAAAAAATCGATGCATTTTCGTAGAGAAAACGTTGATCAGAATATTTGGTAGAAGTGATGGCTAAATGAATGCTGTTTACCGATACTCGCTTTATAATTTTGCTTGGTTTACGAGTCCTTATGAATTATGAAGACACATGGCCACGAAATCACATATACAATTTTCCGGGTGCTGCGCACAAAAACAGTAGGTACTTTGACTTCCTCCATTTTCAATTGGCTTTACGTGCGTTTCCTTTGTTTTGCAATTAGCTGATAATGATACTCGTTTTTCTAATTTGCGTGCGTATGATTTATTAAATTATCAAATTTGTTTTAATTAAAAACCACTCGAACTGCATTTGGAGTGATTATGGTAAAATCACGCAGTGTTTTTGTATGTTAATCTGTAAATTTAAGGTTCATCATCATCATCATCATTTCAGCCAATAGACGTCCTCTGCTGGACATAGGCCTCCCCCAATGTTCTCCACACAGATCGGTCCTGTGCCTCCCGCATCCAATGGATTCCCGCGATCTTCACCAGATCGTCGGTCCACCTTGTAAGAGGCCTGCCACGGCTGCGACTTCCTGTACGTGGCTCCCACTCGAGGACCTTTCCGCCCCAACGGCTGTCTGTTCTCCTCGCTATGTGAGGGCACATTGCCACTTGACTTGCACAGGGAAGGATTGCATGCCTCAAGTGGCAATGGGTAGGAACCCATTGCCACTTGAGGCATACAATCCTTTGGGCTACGTCTGTGACCTTAGTTCTCCTGCGGATCTCATAATTTCTGATATGATCACGCAGAATTAAGGTTACTGAGAATAATTTAAATGATAACAATACAGGTCAGTAAGCAATTACATCTTACTAGAAAACTTATGCTCGCAGCCGTGGCAGGCCCCCCACAAGGTGGACCGACGATTTGGTGAAGGTCGTGGGAATCCCTTGGATGGGGGCGGCACAAGACCCATATGTATGGAGAACGTTGGGGGAGACCTAAATCCAGAATTCGGCGTCTATTGGCTGCAAGATGATGACGATGATGAAACACGTATTCTACTCTACTTTAGAACATTGTAACCACCACGTCAAGCCGTGTGGTCCCCGGCAGAGTAGAATTGGCCACCCTCACTCTTACCGAGGTATCGTAAAAGGCGACTAAGGTAAAGTTGCTGGCATGATCATTAGCACCCAGAGAAGGAAAACTCTGCATTTATATCAAAACCCTCGCCAACCCGTATGCCAAGCGTGGTGAGTATGGCAATTACCCCTCATGTGATCGAGGGAGGCCCGTGCCCCAGCAGTGGGGACTTAAATGGGCTGACGATGATGAATCAACACGTTAGTCTTGATCTTGAATTCAATGGTAAAGGTCATCCCTTTCTGATAAATGGAGTATGTAATTTCAACTATCATAGCTCATGCTAAATCACGTCGAAGGTCAGGTTTAAAGACCTATTATGAACATAGATGAAACATGACGCAAGCTAATTTAGCAGTAGATGCATTGTCACCTTTAATTATGCAATGCCTAACGATAGAAGATGCGTTTTTTATCATTAGTGGTTAGCTTAAATAAAGTAAGACTCGGAAGTATTTGGGCTATGGATGCAAAAAAGTAGTCTTAATAGTTGAAAAAGACCGTATATGATACGAATGCCAGATTTCATTCGTCTACAACCTATTGAAATAAGTGAGAACGATTTCCAAGGCTTACAGCAAGCCAGGACGCTTGAAAAACAATGATCAAATGAAGAAGACTTGTAGGAGGGTATGTAATACATCTGGGTTGATGCACCTCAAATGCTGTAGGTACCATCTATAGCTGGAGATAGAATGGCTGCGCAGATTCTGCTGATACACTTATCTATTTTAAGAAAAGGATCTTTATTTAAAATCTATTTAAAGAGTTCTGGAGTTTTCCGTGTGAGTGAGTCGAGATCCGCAAAATTCAACACGGGTGTCCACGAAGCCCTGCACGTTGACAAAGACAGACAGAGATGGCGGAACTTTGTCAGTGAAAGACTGATTCCTCGGGGCGACAACCCCCAGTAATGAGGACATGCCGTGTGGTCCGCGGCAGAGTAGAATAGGCCACCCTCACTCTTGCCGAGGTGTCGTAAAAGGCGACTAAGGTAAGGTTGCTGGCATGATCATCAGCACCCAGAGAAGGAAAACTCTGCGTTTATATCAAAACCCTCGCCAACCCGTCTGCCAAGCGTGGTGAGTATGGCAATTACCCCTCATGTGATTGAGGGAGGCCCGTGTCCCAGCAGTGGGGAGTTAAATGGGCTGACGATGAGGAGGAGAATTTTAAGGAAAATTACACAGCCGCTCACTTCTGACAGCAGCGGAGTGGGCAACTACTTGAAAAATCCAGGCTTGGGCATGAGTAGGCAGCTCAACCGCCTTAGTCATACCACAGCCTCACAGAAAACTGAGTTGAAGCTGGGTCCGTGCTATGTTTCACTGAATGAGTGAGGGTACCGAAAGCTCAATTCGGGGGCCCTTCCCTAGATTGACAGCGACTAGTTGACCGCATTGGTGACTCCGCTTACCATTGGGTGATCGGTCTGCTCGTCTCTCGACTAAATAAAAAATGACGTTACTCACCAAGCCTGCGGCAAGCAAAGATGCTCGAACGGGAACAGGTTGGGCATCAGGATCACCAGCTGCCACCAGTTGCTGCGGCACAGGTCGCGCTCTCGTTTGACCACTGCGTCCCACATAGGCCCGGAGCCGAGGTGCTGCACCCACGTCATGGCTAGACCCATGACTACGAGGACAGCTGGCATCAGTCTGCAAGAGAAAATAGCTTTGAGTATCAATCTTCAAAGAACCGACAAGCGTAGTTCAGCCCGATAAAATAGTAGAACCGCAATGCTGGCCACATCCAACCGGCCAATCCTAAACTCATAAGGATTTTTTTTTTTGCAAAACAGTTTTCTGTGCTGATGTTCGTGATCAGGAATCGAACCGCCAGCTCATGGCGAATCAGGCACTAACAAATTTCGTCGGATTAGTAACGTGTTCCGGAATGTGAATAATGTGGGTTCGACTCCCACTCGAATGGGAGGTGAAATTTTTAAGTGAGTTATTTACTTGAAAGGGGAAGCCCTACATTCAAACGTAGGCGTCGGATGACTGAGGATGATAATGACATTAATCTTAAGATTCCAGATGGGAATAAGAGTTGGATGCAAATTGCGCATTTATCTTGACTTCCATTTCAAGACTTCACACACGATTAGAATTTCTTTTACATTACAATATAGGTATAAAGTTTTTGTGATTTGATACCTAATTTAATGTTATATTGCACTAAAAATTTTTATTGAACAAAAACACAAGAAAATTAAGACAATAACTAAGAAAAAAAATAAAAACTAAAAGTAAATAAAAAGGAAAGTTAAAACAAAGTAGGTCCCCGTGGCAGTGTCCCCAAAATGCTGGCAGCATTACCCCGCTGGATCGCGATGGAAATTCGCTGGGCGAGGTAGCTGCCAGCTTTTGGCTCTCTCGTGACTTTGACTAGACACTTAGCTAAGTCACGGAAGAAAGAGAGAGCGTCGGAACCCCATGGGCCCAGTGTTTCATCACCGTAAGCTACAAAGTGGTAGGCACCAGATAGATGCCTATACTTTGCAGCTTTCAGTCTCTCTGCAGCGTCAGCCGTAGCTCCGGCACTCCTCGTAGTCCCGGGAAGATGAGACGGTGCCAGAGTGTCGACGCAGGTAGCATCCCACACTAGAGCACGTCCCATCTTCCAAGGGATGAGAGACATTCCGTCTGGTCCAATGCACTTAGCTTAAATAATTAGGACGGACATATTTGCTTGTCGATAGATCGACTAAACATGCGTAAATGACTACTTATAGTAAAAGACCAAAAATGTCCCATGTTTTATGCAATTAAAGATTATTTGTATATGTTGGTACATTATTATTAAATATACAAATATTTTTTGCACAAGTTTAGTAGAGATCATTTATTTTTCCAACTTCAATTTATTTTTTAACCTTCTGACCTGGGTATTATTTATTTAAATTTTAGTGTTAATTTTGACACGACTGAAAGGTCAAGAATATGATTCTGAATATTGATGTAATTTAATAACATTTGTCTGAAGCAACTTAAAAACAGCATGTTTTTCGTGATAAACTACTACTAAATGAAACACATTTTGGCGATTTTTTTTGTGATAGGTGGCAGACGAGTAGACGGATCAATACGGATCACCTGATGGTAAGCAATTGCCGCCGCCCATGGACACCCGCGACATCAGTGGATTCACAAGTGCGCTGTCAAATTTTAAACCCCCCCTTTCTCCAGATTGGGCCTCCGCGCGTTTTAAGCTGACGAAATTTGTAAGTGCTTGATTGGACATGAGCTGTCGAGTCTCATCAATATTGTAGATATATTTACAATATCCAGTGGAAATATTATTACAAATATTTGACGACCAGTTAAGATGAGACTGCTAAATAAATAGTTGATATTTTTTATAGCAATCTTTTGCAATTTATCCTTTAGTATTTACTTAAGAATAAATTACACACTTAAAAATTTCATCTCGTGTTCAGGCGGGACTCGAACCCACGCCTTACACAATCCGGGTGAATGTTCTACCAATTAGACCACTGAACGCGTTATTAAGCCGATCCGAGTCTGATAGATGAGCTGTTGATGAGACTATCGACAGCTCATGTCGAATCATGCACTTACAAATTTCGTCGGCTTAGTAGCGCGTTCAGTGATCTAATTGGTGGAACATTCAATCGGTTTGTGGAAGGTGTGGCTTCGATTCCCGCCTGAACACGAGATGAAATTTTTAAGTGTGTTCTTTATTTATTTACAATTGTGCCTATTTTGCATTTCATTTCTGCATTTTCCATAGGAACTCTCAAAATCATACTCGAGCATCTTCCTCACATCCATTTAGATTCTAGAAACGTAACTGTACTAGCAACTAATACTATGATTGATGATAATTTGGTATCTTCCTATAAAATCATCTATCATTGTCATTAAATACTCATTTGGATATTGTCAGGTGAGGAGCTATGATGCAAATCATTCCTCTTAAGATTACTACGTACTGTTTACCTCATGCACTTTGATATCAGTACAATTTTTTTTTTATGTAATAATAATAATAATATCCCAACCGATTACGGCTACGGCGGCCAATCTCAACGATCAGCCACGTACGCAGGATATATTATAGTGCTCATGTGTGTGCGCAAACACAAGTACACTCTCTATTCCCTTACCCTCCTATTCCGATGGGACACTACTGTGACACGACCGGAGAGGGATCAGGCGCAGGACCAACAGCTTAACGTGCTTTCCGAGGCACGGGGGCACAAGACTCAGGGCTGCCACTAAGAATTTCTTACCGAAAACTTAGGTACAATTTTTGGCCCGACCCGGGGATCGAACCCGGGACCTCTTGCGCAGCCGTCGCTTTAAAGTGCGACCCACTAACCACTGCGCCACCGAGGCAGTTTTTTTATGTAATCAGTGGCAGACGCAGAGCAGAGCAGACGGATCACCTGATGGTAAGCAATAGCCGCCGCTCATGGACACCCGCGACACCAGTGGAGTCATAAGGACGCTGCCAACCTTTAACCCCCCTTCACCCTAGATTTGGCCTCCAGTACTCACTCAAGCAGCGAAACAGAGCACAATGCTGCTTCACGCCGATTTTCTGTGAGGCCGTGGTATCACTCGGTCGATCCGGCTAGCTCATGCCGAAGCGTGGCCCTCCCACGGTCCAGTTACAAATGTTGGCTCGTCCCGGGGATCAAACCTGGGACCCCAAGCCACTGCGGCAACGAGGAAGAAAGTAAAAGTAATTTTGATACATACCTCAACCACCGATTGACCAGAGCCATCGGGATGGTCTTGAAGGTGAAGGGGTGCGTCTCCGCATACACCAGCATCTTGTAGGCCATGAGGAAGCCTCCCATCACGAAGAATATTTGCACTATGACTCTGGCGTTAAACAGGAGGGATTTGAAGAAGTCTTCGTAGGACTGCAAAGAGATATTGAATAAATAAATAAATATTTCACATCACATACATTGATCTTACTCCAAGATAGGTAGCTCAAGCACCTGTGCTAAGGATATCAGAACCAACAGCGGAATTACAAATATATACCTATTAATACTTTCCTTTTGCAAATACATACTTATAATACATAGAAAACACCTAAACCAATACAAAAAGACATGTTCATGCACACAAATGTTTGCACTGGGCGGAGATTGAACCCGCAACCCTTGCACCATAGGCAGCGTTCACTACCACTGATCCAAACAGGTAATCAAACCACGTATCTACAAGAAAATAAATAAATTCATTTCATACATCTTCTACATTCACATCCAACAGATGATTAAAAATTTATACTAAATCCATAACCTTAATATAACATCCAGACATGAACAACACAAGTTCACAGAAAACCGGCGTGAAGCAGCACAGTGCTGTGTTTCGCTGCGTGAGTGAGGGTATCGGAGGCCCGATCCAGAGGAAAGGGGGATTTAAAGGTTGGCCGCGCACTTGTGACTCCACGTGTCGCGGGTATCCATGGGCGGCGGCAATCGCTTACTATCAGGCGATCCGTCTGTTAGTAACAAGCTGCCAACCTTTAACCCCCCTTCACCCTAGATTTGGCCTCCAGTACTCACTCAAGCAGCGAAACAGAGCACAATGCTGCTTCACGCCGATTTTCTGTGAGGCCGTGGTATCACTCGGTCGATCCGGCTAGCTCATGCAGAATGCGTGGCCCTCCCACGGTCCAGTTACAAATGTTGGCTCGTCCCGGGGATCAAACCTGGGACCCCAAGCCACTGCGGCAACGAGGAAGAAAGTAAAAGTAATTTTGATACATACCTCAACCACCGATTGACCAGAGCCATCGGGATGGTCTTGAAGGTGAAGGGGTGCGTCTCCGCATACACCAGCATCTTGTAGGCCATGAGGAAGCCTCCCATCACGAAGAATATTTGCACTATGACTCTGGCGTTAAACAGGAGGGATTTGAAGAAGTCTTCGTAGGACTGCAAAGAGATATTGAATAAATAAATAAATATTTCACATCACATACATTGATCTTACTCCAAGATAGGTAGCTCAAGCACCTGTGCTAAGGATATCAGAACCAACAGCGGAATTACAAATATATACCTATTAATACTTTCCTTTTGCAAATACATACTTATAATACATAGAAAACACCTAAACCAATACAAAAAGACATGTTCATGCACACAAATGTTTGCACTGGGCGGGGATTGAACTCGCAACCCTTGCACCATAGGCAGCGTTCACTACCACTGATCCAAACAGGTAATCAAACCACGTATCTACAAGAAAATAAATAAATTCATTTCATACATCTTCTACATTCACATCAAACAGATGAATTAAAAATTTATACTTAAATCCATAATAATAACATAACATCCAGACACTGAATAAACACAAGTTCACAGAAAACCGGCGTGAAGCAGCACAGTGCTGTGTTTCGCTGCGTGAGTGAGGGTATCGGAAGCCCGATCCAGAGGAATTTAAAGGTTGGCAGCGCACTTGTGACTCCACGTGTCGCGGGTGTCCATGGGCGGCGGCAATCGCTTACTATCAGGCGATCCGTCTGTTAGTAACAAGCTGCCAACCTTTAAACCCCCCTTTCCCCCGGATTGTACCTCCGGTACCCTCACTCCCGCAGCGAAATATAGCACAGTGCTGCTTCACGCCAGTTCTGTGAGGCCGTGGTATCACTCCGGTCGAGTCGGCCCATTCATGCCCAAGCGTAGCTCTCCCACCATCATACTTACTACTCTGTATAAGGGTTATTATCTGTCTGGTCATACTCTGTTAAAGGGATGCAAAGATCAGATGGCAATCGCTTCATTGTAATTACAAGATTCTCAAAATTCTGAACCATGGTTTAAGCGTACACCGGGCTCCGATGCGACAGCTTTGGACGCAACCAGGAATTACTCATATATGCAGAACAGTTACTATGACTGTAGAGAGACTGTGTAGAGTCACGCTTCGGCATCTTATCCACTTAGCTACCTTCGGTCAATATCGCATTATTCTAAGTAAATGATGGCCCCTTCGGTCGGGATTGCGGTCAGTTACGACATTGCGCGCACGCAGTCTGCGGTAGAAATGTTAATGCTTTTGATATTTAAACTATGAATGGATGTCAACCTCAATGAAAAATTAAAAATTCGTTTTCTCAATTTTGGTCCATACAGAGCACTTATGAATGTCAACATGTTTATTGAATTATATATCCTCCAACCGATTACGGCTACGGCGGCCAATCTCAGCGATCAGCCACGTACGCAGGATATATTATAGTGCTCAAGTGTGTGCGCAAACACAAGTGCACTCACTATTCCCTTACACTCGTATTCCGATGGGACACCAGCGTGACACGACCGGAGAGGGATTGGGCGCAGGACCAACGGCTTAACGTGCTTTCCGAGGCACGGGGGTACAAGACCGCCAATTTCCAGACTCCGGGCTGACACTAAGAATTTCTTACCGAAAACTCAGGTACAAATTTTTAGCCCTACCCGGAGAATGAACCCGGGACCTCTTGCACAGCCGACGCTTTAAAGTGCGACCCACTAACCGCGCCACCGAGGCCGTCCGTAATTGAATTATAGGAGCTCAGTGGATAGGCAGATGCGTTTTCTTTTCGTGGAGGTCGTAGGTTCGAGTCCGGGCGAAATTTTGCTAAGGCGGGTTGATTCACTTACTTTTTTATGCCTATAGTCCTTGTAGCAATGAAACGGTCTAGTTACATCGTTATTTTTTTCATAATTCATAATCTTTAATGTTCATGAAATCAGGTACATATTTATAGATCTTTTTAAACAATTGTTCTCTAACTTCTACCTTTACAGGTGTATGCACATTATTTAAACTTAATTGACAATCTATCCCTGCGTGATCGTATCAGAAATGATGAAATCCGCGGGAGAACTAAGGTTACAGACATAACCCAAAGGATTGCATGCCTCAAGTGGCAATGGGCTGGGCACATAGCGAGGAGAACAGACGGCCGTTGGGGCGGAAAGGTCCTCGAGTGGAGGCCACGTACAGGAAGTCGCAGCCGTGGCAGGCCCCCCACAAGGTGGACCGACGATCTGGTGAAGATCGCGGGAATTCATTGGATGTGAGCGGCACAGGACCGTACTGTGTGGAGATCATTGGGGGAGGCCTATGTCCAGCAGTGGACGTCTATTGGCTGAAATGATGATGATGATGACTATCTATTTCGACTTAGTAACTATATCATTTTATTTTCCTATATATTTTTTTTAATAATTACAAATATTTTATCTAGAACAGACCTTTCTAACTATTAACAAAATTTATTCCATTAATCCTAATACATAATATCAAATCACTTAAATCAGTAATAAATAATGTAGTTGATTGGCAATGTTAATAATTTATGCTTAGTAAAGAATTTGGTTATTATTAATCCAATTTAATTAATGTAAAATAATAAAAAAATTATATATAAATAAATAAAATGCAATGTCAAGTAATCAAAAGTAATAAAAAAATATAATAATATATAATTAAATAATTCAAATGTTTAAGTCGGTTATAAAAATATAATGTAGAAGATTAACAATGTTTTTTATTAACAATTTTTATCGTTTACATTCCGAAAACCTCATGAATGAAGTCTATTTAGCATGTTCATCATCAGCAACCCACACTCGTCCACAGCTGGACATAGGTCTCCCCTAATGCACGCCACTGCTCCCGATTTTCGGCCACTCTCATCCAGCCCACTCCAGCCAGCCTTCGAAAGTCATCATCCCAACTGGTCGCAGGGCGTCCTAAACTACGCTTACCGAGTCGCGGTCTCCACTCAAATACTTTACGGCTCCAACGGCTGTCAGTTCTGCGGCTAATATGACCAGCCCACTGCCACTTCAGTTTGCTAATTCGGTGGGCTATTGACTTTGGTTCTGTGTCGGATTACATCATTTCTGATGCGGTCCTTCAGAGATACTCCGTGCATAGCCCTTTCCATCCTTTTAGCATGTTAGATCAACAAGTATAAATTAAAAATTTAAAAACGCTAGACAAAAATTAAAGAAGTCCAAAATTAAATTAAGACTCCTGTTGACTGTCCTACGTATGAACATTTTTGGTTCAATATTATCGCGTAAGGGGCCGCTCCATATTTGTATTAGCATAACGTATTGTTAAGGTGACGGGTAGGGCACACTAGCGACGCCAATCGATTTTAATTTTTAGCTACTAAACCCAATCTATTTTAAACGATTTCGGTAGGAAGGTCGGTTCGAAGTAGGAATAAAAATATTCCTACTTTGTTCAACGTTGCTAAAGGATATAAAGAACAGAAACATACGCTTAAACACAAACAAGCAGACATAACAATTGTATTATTTATTTACTATGATATGGAAGAGCAGTGTTGCCTCTCACAAGAAAATGAGCTTAAGGTAACGGGTAGGGCACACCAGCGACGCCAATCGATTTTAGTTTTTAGCTAGTAAACCGGATCTATTTTAAACGATTTCAGGGTTACAACCTCTTGGCAAACACATACTATTTATTACATAACTATGCAAAAATGTTGGGTCCAAAAATTGATTCACGCCAAAAGTGGCCACTGGCTTGAATCAATTTTTCGCGTACGCGTACGAGAAAATAACGATGTATATTTTGACTTAGGTTACCCAGTTAAAACTTTCAGTTGTATTGTTAATATTTTACTTTATCCAACGGAATCCATTTAACTCAAAAATAATTAATTCTAAAGGCTCTCAAAACGTCTTTCAAAGATTTTTTCTTTGACTTAAAATCAAAGAACACTGCAGACTGTTTAAATAAAAGCATTTCTGTGAAAATCAAAGTGTTTTGTTTGAAGCTGATTTTGATATCTTCAACTATGCAATAGGTCTCTTCAGGCTGCAATGTTGAGTTTACTAGCGCAAAAATTTCATTGTTATATTATACATTTTTTTATGTAATAATAATATCTTTCAACCGAATTCGGCTAAGACGGCCAATCACAGCGATCAGCTTCTCACGCAGGATATATTTTAGAGCTCAAATGTCAGCGCAAACACCAGTGCACGATCCCCGGGTCCGGTTAAAATTTGTACCTGAGTTTTTCTGTTAAGAAGTTCTCAGTATCAGCCCGGAGTCTGGAAGTTGGCGGTCTTGTACCCCAGTGCCTCGGAAAGCACGTCAAGCCGTACTAACGGCTTGACGACTGGAGAGGGATCGCCCCTCGATCGACCCTCTCCAGTCGTGTCACATTGGTGTCCCATCGGATTATGAGGGCATGGGAATAGATTGCACTTGTGTTTGCGCACACACTTGAGCACTATAATAAATCCTGCATAAGTGGCTATTCGTTGAGTTTGGCCGCCATAGCCGAAATCGGTAGGAGGTTATTATTAAGAATAAGAATAAGAATTTATTTATTAAGATACCAATAAAAAACATAACAAAAACATAAAGAAAAGCAATTAAAATGTTGGCACTTAAAAGGTCTCCGCTCAGCAATTGCCACGAAACTGTGAAGTCTCCGTGGCGCTGGTATTCTGTGGAGGCCTTCCTTGAAAGGCACTCGCGGATATTTTAATGACGCTAGTAGCTCCAAAAGCACTCTTAATAAACGATTGTTTGTTTCTTAAATAAGTTTTGCCACACAAAAGGCAATTTGCACAGTGAACCAAGTCTGAATGGCGCGTCTCGCCGCATTGGGGTCATTGGCGCTGGAGTCACGATGCTTTGGTATAAACAAACAGGTGGCTTGCAGTTAGGGGCTGATTGAAACATTTGCTATCATTAAAACGTTACTTTTAACAAAATACAAAAATGTTTAATGCAGTAACTTAGTTTAGGGTTAGTTTAATACAGTACATTGTATTTGATGCTTCCTTTTAAGGTGACGGGTAGGACACACTAGCGACGGCAATTGATTTTAATTTTAGCTACTAAACCGGACCTATTTTAAACAATTTCGGGGTTACAACCTCTCGGCAAACACTAATTGATTCATGCCAAAAGTGGCCGCTTTTGGCGTGAACCAATTTTTCCCAACCCAACATATTTTCATGGTTATTTAATAAATAGATAAATAGTATAAGTGTTTGCGGAGAGGTTGTAACCCTGAAATTGTTTAAAATAGATCCGGTTTAGCAGCTAAAAATTAAAATCGATTGGCGTCGCTAGGATATCGCCATGGATAGATCACAGTCAGCAGTGGACTGCGATAGGCTGATGATGATGATGACTTATACCTGTACTCATTTACTCCCTGAAACAACACTCAGTCCTAAACGTAAGACGAAAGAGTATTGCAAGACCAATTTCGGGCAAATATATCTCAAATCAGAAGCATCTTGCGGGCCGGTATGGCAGTCCCAACGGAGGTGACGCCTGACATCGCTTCCGTTGTAATTGCAGCGTGGGCTCTTCTCTTGCTTACTATCAGGCTGAGGAGAGCCAATATACTGTATCGCTAAAAAAAAATCTGCAACCGAAGTAGTATGGGATCAGGTGGCTTAATTTAAGCCGTCCCGTAACGAACGCGAATATACCTGTCGCATCTAAACAAAGGAGACACACAGCGCGTGTGAAAGAGAGGGAAACTCCGATTCGGTCATAACGTCTGCTTTAAATTAGGCCACCAAATTAATGTTGTTTTTTATGTGATAAGTGGCAGACGAGCAGACGGAATATAATATAATACCTAAGCAATAGTTTTTTAGATTTTCGCGTTGCATTATAACTATAATGTATCAATACGGGGATTAAAACGAAACGTCGAGCCAAATATGTGAGTACACAATGTTGTTTCACATAATAACTATCGTGTTAATCCCCGTATTGATACATTATAATACCTAAGCAAGCCTGATGGTAAGCAATTACCGTCGCCCATGGACGTCCGCGACACAAGTGCGCTGCCAACCTTAATACCCATCTTTTCCTAGGGCTGGGCCTCCGGTACCCTCACGCACGCAGCGAAACACAGCACAATGCTGCTTCCCGCCGGTCGTCTGTGAGGCCGTGGTATCCGGTCGAGCCGGCCCATTCATGCCGAAGCGTGGCTCTTCCGCGGTCAAAAATGTTACGTGTTGAGATGTATGAGATGTAACGTGTTTATTATTTACATATTTATTTTTCATCTGTTGATCAATTTAAATAGACAATTCGGCGACTGCGTTTAAAACTATACAAAGAAAACAGGCACGAACAGTAGACTGTATTCCCACATTTCAATCATTTACCTAAAAAGAAGGCCGTTTTGAAGATCGCAATAAAATTGCGTAAAATGCAATTTAATTTACACACGATTATGGCTCTTATAAGTATATACATAAGAGCATAAAGGGCTAGTCAGTATTACGACACTAAAGGCATTAATTTTGAGCCTTATTGCGTTAGAAATAAGAAGTATGCGAGGTATTAGAGCGTAGCCCTATAACCGGTCGATCGTCGCTTGCGCATGTTGAGCCACAAAGTAAGCGTGCGGATATTATTGTGAAAGCCGGTTTGTATCTAAAGTGTTTCCAGTTTACTATTTGCTATTTTGCGTTGCATTGCACGAACGTAATAGTTAATTAGTATGTTACAACAGTATTTATACATATTTTTTAATAATTGTCCAAAATTAAGAGCGCCAGTTTGGTCCATTGGTGCTGCCATTTGATTTTACTACTTATTTACTTAATCGAAATAGGAAAATTTAATGCCAAGGGGTATTTTCAAACAGACAACCTTTGAGTCATACAGAAAGGATAATGAGGCGGCGAAAAGTGGTAACTCGATCGCGAAAAACAAAAAGTAGGTACTTTGAATACTTAATCAACAAAAATGTAGCTTTTCTAACATTGTGCTTAATTTAAGACAGCGATTCGGAAAACTCTGCGGGAGGCCCGGGGCCTTAAATGGGCTGACGATGATCACTTTTGAATGAAAAGGTCATTTTTTATTGTTTTTTTACACATTTACGATATGTTTCATATAAAAAAAATGTATTAAACTTTATAAATATAAACAGGCAACCTATTATAATAAAAATAGCGATTATGATGCAAATGCCAATAACCTCTAGTTTCAAGGCCTCCCTCTTACGCAATTTCCACATGCTGACCTTATGGGTGTAGTAACACTTGAGCCCACGATTGTACATTATAGCTACAATATGAATGCCTGTGGGAGAGCCACGCTGCGGCATGAATGCCCGTGGGAGAGCCACGTTTCGGCATGAATGGGCCGAGTGACGAGCAGACGGATCACCTGATGGTAAGCGTTTGCCGCCGCCCATGGCCACCCGCGACACCAGTGGAGTCGCAAGTGCGTTATCTACCTTTATTCCCCCTTTCCCAATCCGGGGGAAAGGGGCACTTTATCAATGGATGGTGCTAGGTGTCGCTTACATCGCGCAAGTGTTTTTTAATGTGATAGTTGGCTGACGAGCAGACGGATCACCTGATGGTATGCAATTGCCGCCGCCCATGGACACCCGCATTTATTATAGAAGTTAGAGGGAGGGGGGGGGGGGGGGGGACACAATTTACCACTTTGGGAGCGTCCCTTGCGCAAAGTATTGTGTTTAGAAAAAAAAAGATGTTAAACATCTCAACATCATTTTTAATGACCTATCCATAGATACCCCACACGTATAGGTTTGATGAAAAAAAAGTTTTTGAGTTTCAGTTTCAAGAATGGAGACTTGGAGAGAGGTATGGAGACCCATTTTTTACGTATATTACACCCAGACACTGAACAAACACAAGTGTTCAGCACACGAATGTTTGTCCATTGTCAATACTTTCAATTACTATATTGATTTAGCACTATTCAAAACCCATACTTATCTGGCTCGTCTGTAAGTAATAATTTATAATGATCGAGTCGATTTCTTACCCAGACATAACAAATAGAGGTAGGCCTCTCTATCACTTATAGTTACATAGAATGGAGAGGTCAGCTAGATTAGACATTACAAAATAGTTATGTTTAGACATACTTAACTGGGAAAATTCATAAATATAGAGGCTAAACGCGAAAGCCACTGTCTCTAACATACTTGTTTGTTGGCATCAACTAGGATTCTTTTCTTTTAATGTTCGGTTTGTTTATTTTTTTATATATATTTTTTTAAATTTATTTATCATATAAAAATACATTTCAAATTAATTTAAAATAATCACGCACTTAAACCACTACGGTTTGTAATGGCGCGACCTGAGTGGACGTTAAAGTTGAGAGAATTACTCCTGCCATTATCATGTTTTAGATTTTAGGCATTATCAAGCGGGATAACCGAAGAAAATTCGCCAATGTCAAGTAACTTATTGAGAACAAGTAGGTATTCAACAGTCGAAGTCAGTCAAAGTCACAGTCACTCAATAAAACGCCGGTGTTTTGCGTTTTATCGACCTACGGATTCAGCGGATATCACTCTAAAAGCGATCGCGGGTTTTAAGACTCTATTAGGTCCAAGCAACTTGTCACGAGACAACGCACTCGACACACAATAGCAGTGTTAAAAACGATACAAGCCAACGATTCTTATTATTAGGATCACTTTGCGGCACTTCACTGCACAAATAAACACCAAACTTGCACACTAAAAACCACTAGACACTAATTTAAAACCTTTGAATTGCAACAGCCCACGCGGCTTCTTTTAGCCCTACCCGCCGAATCTTTGTTATCTTCTGTATTGCATGTCAATATTTATATTTCTTCTAACGCAAAGGCGTCACCCAAGGTCCAGCCTGAAAACCAGCTCTGTTGTTTGTGGCAGTAGTTACAGCATATGCTGAGCATGAGGCTGAGCCTTGTTGGCCGCTACTTTTATGATCTGTACCGATTGTTTTTTTTTTATGTATTAATGTGTTGTGGTCAATAAATAGCTTCTTCTTTCTTTCTCAAAGTCCGTTTATGACCACAGCACTTGTAACGCGGTCGAAATGTTAAGCAGTAAGTACAACATTGTAATTTTTATTTACATCGCGTTTAGCCCCGATTTATAATATAAGTATAATGCAACGCGAAAGATTAAAATCATACTTAATTGATATATGAATTCGTTGGGTGCAAGCGAGGTCATCATCATCATCATCAGCAACCCACACTTGTCCATTGCTGGAAATAGGTCTCCCCTAATGCACACCACTGCTCCCGATTTTCGGCCACTCTCAACCAGCCTACACCAGTCAGCCTTCGAATGTCATCATCCCATCTTGTCGCAGGGCGTCCTACACTACGCTTACCGAGTCGCGGTCCCACTCAAGGACTTTACGGCTCCAACGGCTGTCAGTTCTGCGGCTAATATGACCAGCCCACTGCCACTTCAGTTTGCTAATTCGGTGGGCTATGTCGGTGACTCTGGTTCTCTGTCGGATTACACCATTTCTGATGCGGTCCTTCAGGCGAGGTCAATTGCAACGATTAGTTGGTAAAGGTAAATAAGATGAAGTTAAGCTACAATTTATTCTATATTTTATATTAGAAGTTCGCAATTTATTTCGACGCAAATGTGTTTGTAATGGAGAGACTGACTGTGACTTGACAATTTTTCCATTGCACGTATAGGCCTGTTAAAATTAGAGCTCACATAAAACCAGCCATGGCCTACAGGAACACCTACCACGAGATATGGCATACCTAAAGTTGAGTGAGCTCCTTTATCATTTTTTTATGTGATAGGTGGCAGGCGAGCAGACCACCTCAAGGGAAGCTATCGCCGCTGCCTTTGGACCACCATTTGTGTCACAAGTGCGCTGTCAACCTTGAAACCCCCCTTTAAATCCGGGGGACATTGGGTGAAGCAGGATTCACGCCGGTTTTCTGTGTTATTGCCCGGCTTGAGCAGTAGTGTAATAAGTGTTTTTTTGTTTTTGTCTTTGATTTTTAATGTTTTTCTTTTTTTTTATTAAGATACCCAATTATATTTTTATATTATACAATACAATACTTTATTTGCTTTATAAGTGGTTGTACAAGGTACTGTTTTTACTGTCTGTAACGTAGTGTTTCGAGTGCTTAGTACCTAAAATAATTTCAATCTATCTATTGCCATGAAACTTAAAAAAAACCTCTTGTCGATTTTGATAAAGTTGCTGCTTTACTAAGATACCTACTGCGTAAACAAAGCACTCAAGATAATGGTCCCAAGAGAACCATCTCGTGTTTGAAGCCGAAACTGACGCTGAGTTGCGCAAGAGTGTTCGACGAAATTGAACTTGACGAAATAATTTATGAACATGTTATTGAAACAAGTTTTAAGTTACGGACACAGGCGGTTTTTACTTGTGCGGAACTGTATCTGCAGATAAAGTGTATGCAAGTAACATTAACTTAAAAAAACTGGCTTTATTTCTTGTAAAAAAAAGTTGGTAACCCTTTCTATGTGGTATGTTTGTGGCAATAACCATAGGTAGCTGGCATCTTTTATACGCCATGATTTTATTGAACATCCGAGAAACTTCTAGGCGCTGTACTAATGAAAACAAACATTTTTCCTTAAGGAATATAGGGTCTTATATTAAAAATTCGCCTTCTCATAAAAATTACAAGCTAATAACTTTAATATGGAGAGGTAGCTGCCAGCCTTTGGCTCTATCGTGACTTCGACTAGACGCTAAGCTAAATCACGGAAAAAAGAGAGAGCGAGCTCGCGCGCTCTCTCTCTCGCCTCGTCATATTGGAATTAAATTAAATTGATGACACCAGCAGTCAACACCGTCGATGTTACATGTTTTTTTATGTTAGTTTGCAGACGAGCAAACTGATAAACTGATGGTAAGCGATTTCCGGCGCCCATTTACACCCGCAACACCAGTGGGCTGCCAACTTTTAAGCCTCTTTTTCCCCGGATTGGGCAACCGATACCATCACTCACGCGAAAAGATACAGCACAGTACTATAGGGTATTTGACTAAGCTCGAGATTTTACAAAATATAAATATTTTATCAAAATATAGGTAAATATATGCGAATAGCAAAAATTCTCAATTAAAAATATAACGTCTAGCCGGTTTTATGGTCATTCAAAGATTCATGGGCAAGTCCATTTTCAAAGTATGAAATTTTTTAAAAATAATTATACCATTGAAAAACCCATATAATTTACACCAACTATTATAATGGAACCATTGACATAAACGAAACATTTGATATAGCTACCATACAAAATTCAAATGAAATGCATACAAAATACTGTCGTGTGACGTCACATCTCTGTAGCCATTTGTATGGAGCGTTTTGGGTTTGCCCAAAATAATGTGATTTTAAAGTCAAATACCGTACACACCGGGTTTCTGTGAGGTGACCTCACAGAAACCCGATGTGTACGGTATTTGACTATTTTTTTTCATTTGTGTAATCAAAAGACCTCTCAATGATAAAAACATCGTTGAAAGAATTACTTGATTCTCATTTAAACTACCTGAGATATCATAACTTTAAAATCACATTATTTTGGGCAAACCCAAAACGCTCCATACAAATGGCTACAGAGATGTGACGTCACACGACAGTATTTTGTATGCATTTCATTTGAATTTTGTATGGTAGCTATATCAAATGTTTCGTTTATGTCAATGGTTCCATTATAATAGTTGGTGTAAATTATATGGGTTTTTCAATGGTATAATTATTTTTAAAAAATTTCATACTTTGAAAATGGACTTGCCCATGAATCTTTGAATGACCATAAAACCGGCTAGACGTTATATTTTTAATTGAGAATTTTTGCTATTCGCATATATTTACCTATATTTTGATAAAATATTTATATTTTGTAAAATCTCGAGCTTAGTCAAATACCCTATAGTACTGTGCTGTATCTTTTCGCGTGAGTGATGGTATCGGTTGCCCAATCCGGGGAAAAAGAGGCTTAAAAGTTGGCAGCCCACTGGTGTTGCGGGTGTAAATGGGCGCCGGAAATCGCTTACCATCAGTTTATCAGTTTGCTCGTCTGCAAACTAACATAAAAAAACATGTAACATCGACGGTGTTGACTGCTGGTGTCATCAATTTAATTTAATTCCAATATGACGAGGCGAGAGAGAGAGCGCGCGAGCTCGCTCTCTCTTTTTTCCGTGATTTAGCTTAGCGTCTAGTCGAAGTCACGATAGAGCCAAAGGCTGGCAGCTACCTCTCCATATTAAAGTTATTAGCTTGTAATTTTTATGAGAAGGCGAATTTTTAATATAAGACCCTATATTCCTTAAGGAAAAATGTTTGTTTTCATTAGTACAGCGCCTAGAAGTTTCTCGGATGTTCAATAAAATCATGGCGTATAAAAGATGCCAGCTACCTATGGTTATTGCCACAAACATACCACATAGAAAGGGTTACCAACTTTTTTTTACAAGAAATAAAGTATATTCTGGAGCCCAATTCTCGTGCTTGTGATATTTTGAGAACATGGCGGATATCACCCGAACACCATACAAAAAAACTATGTTTTAGTGCTATATGTCGTATGAAAATAAATGTCACGAGCCCGAGAATTGGGCTGCAGGTCTATGAAGATTATTAAACAGTATTTTAGAAAAACGAACAGTGTTTTATTTATTGAAAAAATAACAAAAACACAAGAAAATTAAGACAATAACTGAAAAATGTATTAGCTAAAAGTAAATAAAAAGGAAAGTTAAAACAAAGTAGGTCTCCGTGGCAGTGTCCCCAAAATGCTTGCAGCATTACCCCGCTGGA
This sequence comes from Marasmia exigua, assembly GCA_019059595.1. Taxonomy (NCBI): domain Eukaryota; kingdom Metazoa; phylum Arthropoda; class Insecta; order Lepidoptera; family Crambidae; genus Marasmia; species Marasmia exigua. The sequence continues at coordinate 16,121,962 of CM032485.1, forward strand.
TTGCGATTGAAATATGCTGGGCGAGGTAGCTGCCAGCCTTTGGCTCTCCCGTGACTTCGACTAGACGCTTAGCTAAGTCACGGAAGAAAGAGAGAGCGTCGGAACCACACGGGCCCAGTGTTTCAACACCGAAAGCTACAAACTGGTAGATACCAGATAGATGCCTATACTTTGTATTTTTCTATAATTGAGAGGATCAGCAGACGAGCAGACGGATCACCTGATGGTAAGCAATTCCGCCGCCCATGGACACCCGCAACACCATTGGAGTCACAAGTGCGCTGCCAACCTTTTCCTTACCCCCCATTGGGCCTCCGGCAACCTCACACGGCGAAACACAGCGCAGTTTTCAGTCTCTCTGCTGCGATCGATAGTATGGATAGTTTTGACTAATATCAATACTATCAATAGTCTGATGATTTTCGAGGTCGACTATCAATAGGGAAACTATCGATAGTTCGGCAACACTAGAATAAAATATGTGTTTTTACGTGATCATTCGTAATTATTCAGAATGAGGTGTTTTTTCTGTAGTACCTAATGCGAATGTCTAGGTTTTCTGGTAGAACGCTTCGATCGCTTCGAACTATAAGCCTAATTCAAAAGTTGTGTATTTTGTGCATTAATAATATCTATATATCTATATGAGTAAATGTAGCCAATTACTCAGGGATAAGGCCGTGTGGTGCCCGGCAGAGTAGAATAGGCCACCCTCACTCTTACCGAGGTGTCGTAAAAGGCGACTAAGGTAAAGCTGCTGGCATGATCATCAGCACCCAGAGAAGGAAAACTCTGCATTTATATCAAAACCCTCGCCAACCTGTCTGCCAAGCGTGGTGAGTATGGCAACTACCCCTCATGTGATTGAGAGAGGCCCGTGCCCCAGCAGTGGGGACTTAAATGGGCTGACGATGATGATGACTCAGGAATACGGTAACGTATTAGATGTAGCGTTCTACTGGTGAAAAAAGTTCAGCATTGTATGTAGTAAGAAACATACAAAATAAATATTTCCTCTTTGCAAAGTTAAAATATAAATGCTTATAAATATAGAAGGAGAAACACTTGAATAGGTGAATTAAGATTGTTTAAACTTTCATGGTCACTACCATTATAAAATAGTTTGTAACGTGTTGCGTTACAACGTGACCATGGCGCTTGCAACATCGCCGAAATATCGGAAGTTCAAGAATAACGTACAGTCAGAGAAAGAATAGGATCGTCATCTTAAGATTTAAATTCTTAGCTACTTAAACGGATCCATTTTAAACAATTTCGCCGTGTGGTCCCCGGCATAGTAGAATAGGCCACCCTCACTCTTACCGAGGTGTCGTAAAAGGCGACTAAGGTAAAGCTGCTGGCATGATCATCAGCACCCAGAGAAGGAAAACTCTGCATTTATATCAAAACCCTCGCCAACCCATCTGCCAAGCGTGGTGAGTATGGCAATTACCCCTCATGTGATTGAGGGAGGCCCGTGCCCCAGCAGTGGGGACTTAAATGGGCTGATGATGATGATGATGATGATGATTTTAAACAATTTCGGGGTTACACCCTCTCGGCAAACATACTATTAAGTAAATAACCACGCACAAATGTTGGGTCCAATGCGAATGCGAAAAATTGATTCACGCCAAAAGCGGCCACTTTTGGCATGAATCAATTTCCCGCGTACAAAAACGGATACAACATTAGTGCATGTTTATTTAATAAATAGTATAAGTATTTGCCTAGAGGTTGTAGCCCCGAAATTTTTAAAATAGATCCGGTTTAGTAGCTAAAAATTAAAATCGATTGGCGTCGCTAGTGAGCCCTCATCATCATCATCAGCCTATTGCAGTCCACTGCTGGACGTAGGCCTCTCCAATTGTTCGGCACTGTGATCTATGATCTATCCATGGCTTCTCGCATCCAGCTCTTGCCAGCCATCCTGCGCAGATCGTCCCCCACCTAGCCAGAGGGCGCCCTACATGACGTTTGCCAAGACGCGGTCTCCACTCTAGAACTCGTTTACTACGTTACGTTTTAATATGGCCAGCCCACTGCCACCTAAGCCTGCTAATCCGGTGAGCAATGTCGATGACTTTGGTTCTCTGCCGGATCACCTCATTTCGGATCATTTAGTGAGCAACTTCCAGACTCCGGGCAGACACTAAGAATTTCTTACCGAAAACTTAGATAGGTACATATTTTTTTCAGACATCATTTTTTACACATTTTTTTTACACAATCGAACACTATAAAAATGTTCAAGAACACTATAAAAATGGATAAGTACTTTATTTGGAGAATTTGAATCAAAATTATTGAAAAGAAAGAGGAAAGTAGGTACCGATCCTAGATATCGAGCCGCGGCCTGTTTTTTCTTTTTCTTCGAAATTAAAGCACTATTGTGTGCTATGCATTTCTTTCTTTTAATAAAGTTATTTACCTATGTATTTATATTTTTAAACAAAATAATAATGTCGAATTTTGCTGAAGTGTCAAAAGTGGTTTGTATTTTGGGTGTTTCCCATAGAAAAAATATTGTACAACGCCCTCCAATCCATATTACCGAAGTGCCTTAAGATTGTAGTCGTACTGTATCTACTTTTTTGTGTTTTGATGATTTTTCCACATAAGTATTTTTTTAAATGTAAAGTATTAAAAATAGTATGTACTTACGTTTTCAATGAATTCAGGATTTTCCGTGTAACCATAGCCAATGAAGATCATGGAATGGAGTCCGAGGATCATTATCATGGTATACACCCTGTAAATAAATATAAAAATAAGCTCACTGAGATTATTTACATGAATTTCAGACATGATTGAAATTTAAATGTGGTTTTATTGAAGTTTTTTAGGGGAATCTGAGGGCTTAATTTAAAGCAGACGATTTGAACGAATCGGACTTTCTGTCTCTTTCACACGCGCTGTGCATGCGACAGGTGTATTCTTATTCGTTACGGAACGGCTTTGAATTTAGCCACCTGAATTGAGTAGTTGTGCTATAGGGACTCCGCCAAAAAAGAAGTCCGTAAAAAAATTTTAAAATTAAAAAAATCGCCGACGGTGGCCATCTTGGATTTGAAATTTGTCACAATAAATATATTGTGCTACTTAAGCCATTTTATATGAAACCCATATTGTGGGAGTTGTGGTAAAACATAGAATCCATATTTTTGTGACGGCGGCCATCTTGGATCGATTTTTATCCAACATAGCTAAGAACCCTCCCCCTTATACATCTTTCAAACAAAAAAAAACAACATCAAAATCAGTTCATTCGTTCAGGAGTTACGATGCCATAGACAGACACACATAGGCCTTTTGAAGATCCTTAAGTCGTAGCCGTCGGGAAATACTCCTGCAGCCTAACCGTTCCACAGAACAGAGGTACGTGGTAAGTAAGTTCCGCAAGAAACGCAAAGTAGCAGACCGCCATCCATCGAGATATCGAATTAGAGATTTCCATTCATTCGTCCATCATCATCATCAATTCAGTCAATAGACGTCCACAGCTGGACATAGGCCTACCCCAATGTTCTCCAAACAGATCGGTCCTGTGCCGCCCGTATCCAAGAGATTCCCGCGACCTAAATAAATATGCCTTACCTCATAGCTTGGAAGCATTTGAAAATCCCACCATCCGCACTACCACCATGTTTCAAGGATTTCCAATTCTTCTGGACGCAGAAAGCCAACATGTATCTATTATTATCTGTGTCAAATAAAACACAACATTATTTCAGAGTTCTCGAAAAAAATTACAAATATTAGGAACAATTCAATAAAGACGAAAGCAGTGAAATTAGATTTTGCTTCGTCATCGTACAGTAGGAAAATCCTGTCTGTTGTTAAGTTTTTTTTCTATATGATAGGTGGCAGACGAGCAGACGGATCACTTGATGGTAGGCGATTGCCGCTGCTCATTGACATCCGTGACACCAGTGGAGTCAACGGATCAGCCTTTAAACCCCCTTTTCCGCCGGATTGGGCCTCTGGTATCCACACTCACACAGCGAAACACAGCAAAGTGTTGCTTGACGCCGGTTTTATGTGAGGTCGTGGTATCATTCCGGTCGAGCCGGCCCATTCATGCTGAAATGTGGCTCTCCCAGGGTCTGGTTGGTCTGGTTCGGGTCAGATGGCAGTCTTTTCATTGTGATTACCAGACTTACCGAATCCTGGATCATGGCCCAAGCATACCCCGAGCTCCGATAAGATAAGATAGCAGACTGATTGGGATCTCAACATTCTACAGAAAGGATTTTAATTACCAGATGCTAAAAATTTATAGCGTTTTGTACGCACCTTCTGCCTTCTCCCGTGGCCATAAGAAATAGTATGCAGAACAGCCAAGATTGACCAACAATAGCAGAAGAATAATTGCTCCTATGATATAGTCTAGAGCATCCGGGGGCACGTAGTCTCCTTCTGTCTTGCAATACCGTACTGAGAGCTTCTCCACCTAAATTGAAAAACAATATATAGTAAATTCAACAACAACATTTTAATTAAATTTGATTCCTCTCTATTGATCATTCTCGTCCCCCTTTTTATTTGATTACCTTCAAATTTCATGTCTCATAAGTCACTCTGCATGCCTTAAATCATACTTGAAATTACAGTCATACTGAAAAGATAAACCTTTTTCCTATTACACTGTTTTACGCAATTCACAATTTTTATCTTTCTATAACATATCATACTCTTTTATTCACTTCTCACTTTTTATCTCTTTATATCATCAATTTTATATCTCTGTGACCTTTTATATTCACACACGCTCTCTTTTTACGATTCCTATCCTATGTATTTTACTTATAATTGATTTTGTTAAACTTTCTATTTTTATGTCACCCTCGTGACTTTCTATATCACTCATCTTGGTATTTGCCATACTTCCGGGCATTTTAAAAGACTTTCTGGCATTTGCCGCTAGTTCCTAGTTCCTTTTATTATACTCCTTATAATATATAGGTAATTTACTTCTAGAGTAAGTAAGTAAGTAAGGATTTACTAACCAAAAATTGCACATACATATTAATTTATGCTGGTCCCCACCCTAGGCAAGCCTGTCCTGATGACTGGATAACTTTATTGTTTGTTCTTACCTGTAAACCATATCGTCCGTGAATGGTGTCATTGAAGCACTGTCTCAAGGTCATCCTCGTGTCCTCACCAGCGTTTGCATGAGTGTGGTTCAAGCCACAGTTTTTTCCGCACACTCCTCGGTGAAGTTTAGAATGCTCGTAGTTTGTATACGTTTGTGATGAGAAGTTCTGCAAAAAAATATAATGGGAGCACATGATTTTTATCATAATAATATTTAGACGAACCGTTTGGAACAGTGGTAGTGAACGCTGCCTCTGGTGCAAGGGTTGCGGGTTCGATCCCCGCACAGTACAAACATTTGTGTGCATGAACATGTCTGTTTGTATTGGTCTGGGTGTTATCTATGTATTATAATTGTATTTACAAAAGAAAAGTATTATATGTATATATTTCCCACTGTTGATTCTGATATCCGTAACACAGGTGCTTGAGCTACCTATATCCGAGTCAGATCAATATATGGGATGTTGTGAAATATTTATTTATTTAATAACAAATCAACTCATAAAAATTAGACTTAGGCTATCGGGCATAATATTTGTAAAGATCTTTCGAAAGAAAACTCAACGAAAGATTCACAGATAGAATAGAAAGACCTAAATTGTAATCTAATAAAGATTAAAGGATTTGTTGGATACTAGGTTACTCGAAGATTAAGAACTATATCCAATACTGGAGATTCTTATGGCTGACATCATATCAGCCATAAAAACCTACATGTATCTGAATTCAGAGACATTTGTTAAAATAGTTTTTGAAAGATTATGTTAATTTTTTAAATCATCATCATAATTTCAGTAGACTCCTACTCCGCGTACAAGGAATTCTCGAGACCTACAACAGGTTGACGGTCCCCCTTGTAAAGGGTTGTGGAGGGTCAGCCATGGCTTTGACTCCCTATACTCGGTCTGCATTCCTTTCCAATGGTCACCTGTCCTACTCGCAATGCGCCTTGCCCATTTTTAAAGCACAAACCATAATAACGCCACCTCATTTTCTAACAACACCATCTATTATGCAGAAGACCACGTTTAAGTCGGGTAGGAATATGTTAATGTAAGTTCCTTCATGGCTTTTAAGTTCATTTTTAAAGTACCTACCCTAATATACTGGTACAATGGCGTGTCATCTTCCAACAGCACCATGTCTACTATGCAGTAGACCGCATTTGGCTCGCGAAGGCATTTGTCAAAGTCATCCAGCTCTGACAGAGCTGGCATTGAGTAGTAGTCGAACTGTGGAGACGCTGTTGTTGTAGGACTGGTGGTTATGGTACTGGTGGTTGTGGTACTGGCTGTTGTAGTACTGGCTGTTGTAGTACTGGCTGTTGTAGTACTGGCTGCTGTAGTACTAGTCGTCTCATCTGGGGAAGAAAATAAAAGCAGAGTCAACATTTAGTGGTCAAACAAAAATGAATCCCTATTCTAACTACAGTTGGACATATCTCAGTCTTTCATGTTACATTTTCACCTAATAAATGCCCACAGCTGGACAAAGGCCTCCCCCAAGGTTGTTCATCATGTTACGCGATAGACAAATAAAGAATATGACATGACAAAAGTTATCCTTGTATTTCGATAAGACACTATACTAAATGCAAATACTATACTAATTGCAGACTGTAGAGTAGTTCATTCGTTAACCGTGCGTTTCGAGGCAGGGGGTACAAGGCCGCCACATCCCAGACTTTAGGGTAACACTTAAAATTTCTTAACAGAAAATCTTTCATACGAATTTTGTCCCAGCTTGGATAATGAAAATATAATTCCAAGCGCATGACCTTAGAAAATAATGTCCTCCAAACCGATATTTATATTAGCCAATCTCGGAGATCAGCCATCAACGCAGGTCATTATAGTGCACAAGAGTGTGCGCAGACACAAGTGCACTCTTTATCCCCTAACTCTCATAATTCGATGGGACAGCGGTGTGACACGACCGAAAAGAGATCAGGGCGCAGGTTTAACGTTTTCAGAGGTACAGGGGTACCAGACCGCCAACTTCCAGACTCTGGGCTGAAGCTGAGATTTTTGTCAGAAAACCTTAGGTATAAATTTAGGCCTGCTAGCCACTGCGGTACAGAGACGGTCCACTGCCAATACCTACAGTTATATGCAGGGCTATTTAGTACTGATTTCCTTAGTATGGGAAGTAGGAAATAGTTTTCGTTATATGGAGCTTGTTAAAGCAGATGTAGCTTTAAAAAGCAATCAAGCAGATGGTCTGGAGTTGTTTTGGTATTTTTACATCGTGTTAGTAAAGCGTGTTTCCAAAACAATGACCTCAAACCTCAAACTGGCTGCCCACATTACCAAATTTTTAAAATGTATGGGAAATAATCCAGAGATCTAGAAAATACTGGGAAATTTGTTAATTGCAAACGAAATCTTTTGTGATATTTTATTTAATCGTCACCAAGACTGATAAAAAGATAAAGATAAAAGACAAAAAAATATTTACTCAATTTAGGTCCACGCAGAACACTTATGAATGTCAAAATAGGTACATAATATCTACCGCTGGTTCGGAATGTCGATTTCTACTGAGAAGACACCAGCAAGAAACTCAGTAGTTACTCTTTTCAAATATTGATGATGTTACAGAGTTTCAATTGAGAAAAAAATTACAATTATGACAGTGAATAGACTACTATGAATAACAACTCAAAATATTAATCTATTAACTTGACCAAGAATCCTTATCATTTGAATAGTATTGTACACTATAGTAACCTATCTTCATTAGGCAGGTTTTAATATGAGACTTAAACTTATCCAGTGATAGATTAATGACATTTTGTGGTAGCTTATTGAATATCTTAATACTTAAGCCAACAAACGAATTACATATTTTGTGAAGTCTGAGGACCGGGACGATATACGAAGGTGGTCGTGCTACATAGCCGTTGAGAATTTGTCGTTTTCCTCTAGATGGCGCCAGCACTGGCTAGCCGACTGATGCCTCTATCTCAGTATATATAAGTAACTCTACGGTTATATGAACACACTAATGCCTTAAGACTCCATGTACAGAGCCTGTAGTTTCCTCCGCAATATTAACATTTCTTAAACCATCGCAAATATTTTACTCAAACATTAACTGCGGAACCGGTCGGTTGGCCTGATGTTCGTGTGCACATTGCAACATCCTGTGTATTGTAATGATAGCTTTCCACATTTACTTTTAGCCTAAGATAGTTCAACTCACGAAGACGCGCCCCACCACTTTTGGACAAGACGTAAATTTATCATTTAAATAATTTGAAGACTTCTCACAAAAAAAATCAAGAAGAGCATCTTTTCAGTTACCCCGTGACGTTCTGTCAATTTATCATAGTGTGCGTGAGCACTCATTGCTAATTTGTAAGCGATAATGCGAAAGGTGGGGCGCGTCTTCGTGGATTGACTATCTATATCTTGCTGGATCTTTTCGTCAGTTTTGGTGCTTCGGCATGAATGGGCCGGCTCGATCAGAGTTATAGACACTTGCCTTACAAAAAAATGGCTGTGACATAAAACGGACGGACAGACAGATAGACATGACGAATCTATAGGGCCCCGTTTTTTGCCATTTGGCTACGGAACCCTAAAAACTGGCGTGAAGCAGAGTCTGTGCTGTTTCGCTGAGTAGGTACCGAGCCGGGGCGAAGGGGAGTTTATAGGTTGGCAGCGCTGGTGTTGCGAATGTCTATGGATAGCGGCAATACCATACCACGAGGTAACCCATCTTTTTTATGCTAGAGGTGACAAACGAGCAAGCGAATCACCTGATGGAAAATTAATTAACGCCGCCCTTGAACATCCGCTAAATCAGATAGATCGCTAATGTGTTGCCTGCCTTTTTAGAAAATCTGTTCATCTAATATTTAATCATTTTAATAAATGAAATCCACCTTTAATTAACTATCACATGAAAAATCAACCTTCTGAACGAATCGTACAATTTATCTATGGCTGCGCTAGGAGTCACAGGTTCAATTACCGGGTTAAGCGAGTTGCACTTATGCACTAAATGTTGAGATGAGATCACTTGAGTTTTTGGCTGATTCATTGCCGAAATCTTGGGACGACATTTATTAGGTACAGACGGCGTCAATTCGAGTAACCCATCCCCAAAAAATAAACACGTGTCCTAGGCATACGGTCGATCCAAAGTCCCGCGAGGGTAACGACTACGTGACGCTGTGTGTACATACGCATGCTGTGGCATGTTGTGTAAACACGAAATTAATATTAAAAATTATGGTTACTTTAATTCAATTCTTTTATTGTATGCCGATTTGTAAGTCCCAAGTACAAGCATACGCATATATTTTTTTTTTATGTGATAGGCAGCAGACGAGCAGACGGATCGTCTCATGTAAGCGACTGCCGCTGCCCATAGGCACCCGCGACACCAGTGCTGTCACAAGTGGGCCGCCAACCTTTAAACCCCTCTTTCCCCTGGATTAGGCCTCCGGTACCCTCACTCACGCAGCGAAACACAGCACAGCTGCTTCACGCCGTTTTCTGTGAGGCGGTAGTATCACTCCTGTCAAGCCGGCCCATTCTTGCCGAAGCGTGGCTTTCCCACGGTCAAATCTTTACGTAAGTTTACGGTTTTACTAATGAGCTAGAAAATTAACAAACATACACAGTATAACAATAAAATGACCGCAACAATATTAATTCAATTACGGCATTCTATTGATAAGACAAAAGTTCCGGATTCGATTCTTGATCGGCAATTTGGGAAATGGAAGAAGTTTTTAACGATCGTCATACAGACGTCAACAAATAGATTGATTTGTTGAAGGGAGTCATGTTTAGGCTAAACATTTATGAACGCTGCCTTTGGTCCAAGGGTTGCGGGTTCGATCCCCGCACACAGTACAAACATTTGTGTGCATGAACATGTTTGTTTGTATTGGTCTGGGTGTTTGCTATGTATTGTAAGTATGTATTTACAAAAGAAAAGTATTATATGTATTTATGTGTAATCCCACTGTTGATTCTGATGTCCGTAACACAGGTGCTTGAGCTACCTATCTCGGAGTCAGATCAATGTATGTGATGTTGTGAAATATTTATTTATTTATTTATAGTTATTATAAGTATGTAGGTATTTACAAAAGAAAAGTATTATATAATATTATATGTATATATTTGTAATGCCACTGTTGATAGTGATGTCCGTAACACAGGTGCTTGAGCTACCCATCTCGGAGTCAGACCAATGTATGTGATGTTGTGAAATATTTATTTATTTATTTATATTTATTATAAGTATGTAGGTATTTACAAAAGAAAAGTATTATATAATATTATATGTATATATTTGTAATGCCACTGTTGATAGTGATATCCGTAACACAGGTGCTTGAGCTACCCATCTCGGAGTCAGACCAATGTATGTGATGTTGTGAAATATTTTACTGAGTGTCATTTTAAGTGTCACTGTGGTAGATAGACAAAAGGGTATTTTAATAATATTAATTCTTTAATATAAAAGTTACGCTCAACAGTACGTTTTAATGCTGCCGCCCTATAGGTGCGTCCCCTTACCCTCATAGTAGTGCCGCTGCCAAGGAACCTAGGTAGGCGCTTCATATTCCATCCTCAACAATTATCCTAAAACCCATTTTGCCTAAGGCGGCCGGCATATCAATCAGCCACTTACACAGGATATATTTTAGTGTTCAAGTGTGCCAGACCAATGTATGTGATGTTGTGAAATATTTATTATTATTTATGCCGGAAATATAACTGTTTATACTAACCTTTGGGGGCAAGCCTTGCATAGGCTAATAATTAATACAAATAATTATTTGACTTTGACTTCAATCCATTGTTTTTTATAACTATATCTAATTTTATTTATTTCAATAAACTTGATGATTTAATACCGGCGTTTTATTGAGTGACTGTGACTTTGACTGACTTCGACTGTTGACTACCTACTCATTCTCAGTAAGTTACTTGACATTGGCTTAACCGAAGATAATTTGCCAATGTCAAGTAACTTACTGAGAATATAGAGCCATATTTAAAAAAATCTTAGAAATATTCATCATCAGCCCATTTAAGTCCCCACTGCTGGGGCACGGGCCTCCCTCAATCACATGAGGGGTAATTGCCATACTCACCACGCTTGGCAGACGGGTTGGTGAGGGTTTTGAGATAAATGCAGAGTTTTCCTTTTCTGGGTGCTGATGATCATGCCAGCAGCTTTACCTTAGTCGCCTTTTACGACACGTCGGTAAGAGTGAGGGTGGCCTTTTCTACTCTGCCGGGGATCACACGGCCATTTAATATTACTTTACGTCAAACTAATTCACTTTTACATGGGATCCGGACCAATTTGATCACAATTACATGTTCAGAATCATTATCTTAAATATCGTAGACATCCACAATTTCGGGAAACTCCGAGACGTGCAGGTTTCCTCACGAGGTTTCCCTCACCGCCTAGCCATTGGTAGAAATACGTGTCAACAATGACACGGCGCGTATAATGCTGAGCGGGCGCCTATTGGCACAATGTTAATTTTATTTTTTTATATTGTGTTCTTTTAGCTAGAGGCGGACAAACGAGCAAGCGAGTCACCTGATGGAAAGTTATCATCGCCGCCCATGAACATCTGCGAAATCAGAGAGATCGCTAATGTGTTGCCGGCCTTTTTTTTAAAAAAGAGTACGCTCTTCTCTTGAAGATCCCTAAGTCGTAGCCGTCCGGAAATACTCCTGCAGCCAAACCGTTCCACAGAACTGAGGTACGTGGTAGAAAGTTCCGCGAGAAACGCACAGTATTAGACCGCCATCCATCGAGATGATGTGAATGGAATGACAATCGCTTGCGAGTGGTTCTTTTTATTTTGTTAATACTGATTGTTTTTTTTTTTTATTGTTTATTGTATGTGTTGTTATTTGTGCCAATAAATATTTTATTCATTCATTCATTCATTCAAATATGCACATAGATTTGAAAAATCCAGAGGCGCATTCTCGGTTTGGAACCACGAAACCACCACTTAAATGTAGTGCCAAGGGAAAGGGGGACAAAAGGTTGGTAGTGCACTTGTGACTCCACTGGTGTCGCAGGTGTCCATGGGCGGCGGCAATCGCTTACCATCAGGCGATCCGTCTGCCACCTATCACAAAAAAAAAGTAGGGTTGGATTTTTTAACAAAAAGCCTTCAAAGTACTTCTACGCTTATCGATGGACGACCCATGTCGCGTCTTCGGGCGCGATTGGATATAGTGTCCTGTTTGATTGCGTAAGGTGACGGGTAGGGCACACTTGCGATGCCAATTGATTTAAATTGTTAGCAACTAAACCAGATATGTTTTTAAAAATTTCGAAGTTGCAGCCTCTCGGAAAACACTTAAACTATTTATTTAATACTTACACTTTACTTTTGGGTCTGCTTTTGTACCGCTAAAAAAGGCCACATCACAAAATAAAAGTATCAGCCTATAAACTGTCCCACTGCAGGGCAAAGGCCTCCATCATAGAAATCAAGTTATCGCTACTATGATGGGATTAGGCTTAATCACCACGCCACGCACCAACATCACAAAGTAGTGCCCAATTATTAATAAAATAATACAAATGTTTGTTTGTTTAGAGACTTCCGCTCCGAAATTGTTTAAAATAGATCCGGTTTAATAGCTAACAATTTAAATAGTTAGGGCTACCCGTCGCCTTAAAAACCGTATAAGCAGGATTTGAGATATTTACTCTCGTTCTGTCTGATGTAAACAAATTAAGTCTTTATTGCGTGCGCACATGAATCTAAAATTGTGCAATTATCTTGACATTTGACTCCTAATGCATGAAAAGTGTAAGTAATACGAATAGATTATATTTCGATCTTTACTAGATTGAACTACTCTATCACCACATAAATAAAGTTCATTATTGTATGTACGATACAGTTACAAAATTGAAGATTGTAATATTTTTTTTCACAAGTCACCGAGAGAGCAATGCAGAGACCTATGCTCGCAGTCTCCTTACGTGATTGTATTAGAAATAATGAGATCCGTAGAAGAACTAAGGTCACAGACATAGCCCAAAGGATTGCATGCTTCAAGTAGCAATGGGCAGGGCACATAGCGAGGAGAATCGACCGTTGGGGCGGAAAGGTCCTCGAGTGGAGGCCATGTACAGGCAGTCGCAGCCGTGGCGCCCCCCACAAGGTGGACCGACGATCTGTGAAGATCGCGGGACTCCATTGGATGCGGGTGGCACAGGACCGATCATTATGGAGAACATTGGGGGAGGCCTATGTCCGTCAGCAGTGGACGTCTATTGGCTGAAATGATGATGATGATGACTAACTTTTTTTAATGAAGTTTAGCACGTGCGTGAAAGAAAGGGTCTTTTTTGCCAGTTTTATTTTGGACCATAGAATAACAAAGTAAAATAATAGCCTGGATAGGTGTGACCTTGACAAACAAAGAAAAAAATAAGTCACCTTATTCCTTAGGGCTTGACGCCCTATTGGTCTAGTGGTTTAAGTACCGGGCCTCTCGGTCTTCGACCGGATTCATTTCGGGGAGTGTGCGGAGGTTCCACATAATTTGATCCTCCTAGCTCATTTAATGACGGCGTAACGAGGGATTCCATCCTTATGTGGTAGAACTAACCCGTATCATCCTAGACCTCATCGTCGCTTTCCATCAGGTGCGATTGTGGTCAAGTTTGACACTTTACCAATGTACATAAAATGCGGTTTAAGTTCTCCTCACATCTAATACAAAAGGCAAATATAAAGAAATATATCTATTAGAACACTAATTAGTGTCACGGTCATCCAAAGCCCTTCAAGGGGTTACCACATAGCGTTTGGCAACTTTGATTGCTGCCTGCTAGAGATCATATGAAAAATATAACCGTTAGAGTCCGTGGGAGAGAAAGGCTTCGGCATGAATGCGCCGGCTCGATTAGAGTGATACCACGACCTCACTGAAAACCGGTGTTAAACAGCACTGTGTTGTGTTTCGCTGCGTGAGTGAGGGTACCGGAGACCCAATCCGGTGTCGCGGGTGTCCATGGGCGGCGGCAACTGCATACCATCAGGTGATTCGTCTGCTCGTCAGCCAACTACCACATTAAAAAACACTTGCGCGATGTAAGCGACACCTAGCACCATCTATTGGTATAAAGTGGAACTAATAACTCAAAACGAATTGCGGTCGGGTCACTAGTCTATCATAGATGTAAAGGTCCAATGGTGACATTTTACTAACGTAAAATGCGGTTTTAGTTCTCCTTACATCTAATACAAAAGGCAAATATAAGGAAATCTATCTATTAGAACACTAATTAGTGTCACGGTCTAGTGAGTAGTTTTTTTTAAATATTGATTAATACGTATTTCTTACTTGCTGCTACGGAACCCTTCATGGGCGAGTCCGACTCGCACTTGGCCGGTTTTTTATTAGAGGAACAGATTTATAAAAATTGAACTGCAAAGTATGACGTAAAATAGCGTTTCCTAATTTCTTTTATCTTATAACCGTAACGCAAGAAGTGGTTGGGCCCTTTCAACCTTGCCAACAGTTTTGTTTGATTGAAGTGGCATTAAGGTGACGGGTAGGGCACACTAGTCACACTAATCGATGCCAATCGATTTTAGGCTACTAAATCGGATCTATTTTAAACAATTTCGGGGTTACAATCTCTCGACAAACACTTAAACTATTTATCAAATAACCATGCACAAATGTTGGGTCCGTTTTTAAACGCCAAAAAAAATGGACCCAAAAAATTTGTATGGTTATTTAATAAATAGTATAAGTGTTTGCCGAGAGGTTGTAATCCCGAAATTGTTTAAAATAGATCCAGTTTAGAAGTTAAAAATTAAAATCTATTGGCGTCGCTAGTGTGCCCTAACCGTCACCTTAACCACAAATAACATTTTTCCTTACATTTATCTATTTACTGGTTAACTTTAACAATATGCTTGTGCTAGTATATTTTTTTTGCTTGAGTTTCTTTTCACCTTTGCCCTAATAAAGTTAACTGGCCCAAGTTAAATATTTTACTTGTAATCGGCTATTACTTTGCACCGGCCACTCAGATTTGCAACGAGGTGCATTCTACGACTTGGGCAAGACTTTCGTAAGTTGCTCCAACCGGTCGTTTGATAAGGTCTGTGTTTACTCTTTTAGTAGGCTATTAGTAATATTGGCTTTAAAGATCAAATGGAAATGAAAAAGATTTTGAAAAAAAAAACCGCCAAGTGAAGCCGGACTTGCTTACGAAGGATTCCGAACTATTTTGCGATGTTTTATCATTGTTTATGAGATAGGTGGCAGACGAGCACGGACACACGCGACACCAGTGGAGTAACAAGTGCGCTGCCAGCCTTTAAGCCCCTGGATAGGGCGTCCGGTACCCTCACTCACGCAGCGAAATAGAGCACAGTGCTGCTTTAAGCTGGTTTTATGTGAGGCCGTGGCATCACTCCGGTCGAGCCGGCCCATTCATGCTTTTGTATTTGCACATTGCATTGCAAGGAAGCGTGGCTCTCCCAAGACCAGGACAACACAACATAAATCGAATGCATAAGGAACTTTTAACAATATAAAACAAATAACTACATAACAATAATTGGATCAAACATTCACCTGTTTGTAAACAAACAGTTCAAAAATGTAACAGAAATGCCTTGAAAAGGTAATTTATAACAAAACAACAAATATTTGCAAATTACGAATCATTTTTTATGTTATGAAGTAAACTGTTATACATGTACGTGAATAAATGAATATTATTATAAATATGATAGGTACATAATTATGAAATTATTAATATTTAATGCGGACGCGGTTTTCATTTTATAATTAATCTTTAATTTTAATAATAAACAGTTTTGTTATAATCTTTTCAAAAATATAACGTTATAAAAATCTATGAAAGTGCAATAAATCTTAAGAAAAATGCTTAAAATTTTAAAATTGATAGGTAAGCAGACGGATTACCTGATAGTAAGCGATAATAGTATTTTTATAACTAATTAAAAAAAAACTAAATTCAAATTTAATTTAAATTCATTGACTAATTTAAATGTTTGTTCTATTTTAAGTTAATTTTCTAAATTGTTATAATTTAATCTCCTATCTTCTTTTTAATTTTCCTTTCTGCAAGATTAAGAGCATTTAATTCGTCTATTGTCTAAAAATGTTTGCTTTTATTTAAAACAATGAAATAAAAATATCTTCTTATCATCTTTTTAATTATGATTTATTTGTATAATTTGTGTGTGATTGTATTGTATTAATTTAATTTATTGAAATGTAAATATTATTAAATTATGGAATTATGTATTCTGAAATAAATTATTATTATTATGTTATTCATTCGTTCCACAACCACGGGCAATTATGTCCCGGACTTTTGGAAGGCATGTATTATTCTCACTCACCCTTAACGACATTATCTCCACACACAACACCAATGCACAATACTAAACACAACCACCTCATTTCGCTAGGAAAGAGTTACACGTTCAAAGTTTGGTACGGAACTGAGTCAACCGCAAAGGCTGATGTGGTATCAACATCCACCGGTAATGAGTGACGATCGTCATTTAGGGCGACGGGTAGGGCACACGACGCCAATCGATTTTAATTTTAGCTACTTAACCGGATTTATTTTAAACATTTCGGGATTACAACCTCTCGGCAAACACTTATACTGTTTATTAAATAACCATGCACAAATGTTGGTTGTTTTGTATGAAAAATTGATTCACGCCAAAAGCGGCCACTTTTGGCGTGAATAAATTTTTCGCGTACGCTTTGGACCGAACCATTGTGCATAGTTATTTAATTGTTTAAACTAGATCCGGTTTAGTAGCTAAAAATAAAATCAATTGGCGTCGCTAGTGTGTCCTACCTTAATATGAGGAGGCTCTTGGTACTAATTACTTATTAAGAGATAAACATATCCGGAAAAATATTCCTTTATCATTCCTTGACTTCTTCGGCTTGACCGGAAATGCCACGGCCCCACAGAAAGCCGCCGTTAAGCAGCACTGTGCTGTTTCGATGCGTGAGTTAGGGTACCGGAGGCCCAATCCGGGGGAAGGGGGGTTTAATAGTTGGCGAAACTTGTGACTTCACTGGTGTCGAGGGGTCTATAGGCGGCGGTAATCGCTTACCATGTGGTGATACGTCTGCTCGTCTGCCACCAATCATACAAACATGGCTTTTCCCGGATGAGCATGGCCCATCGTAGACTTCATGAACGTCTACGAGATCAAAAAGATTACTGATGCGTTGCCGGTTTTTTGAGATTCACTTTTAATCTTTTGAAAATGGCTTCATTATTTGTCGTGACTGTTTGTCACTTGTTTATTTAAACTTCTTTTTAGCTTAGTAAAGGGCAGATTTTTTTTCCTCTGATAAACAGTTTTTTTTTTTTTGTAACTTGAATTAGTTCATTTATAGAAATATTCCATTTTTTTTCTGATAGAGGTGGCGAAGGAATTAATGGGTCAATTGATTGATTGCCGCCGCTTCTGAACGTTTGCGAGATTAGAGAGATGCGTTTCCGAACTTTTAAATTTTGTTTTTATACATCGTGCTTTTTTAACCATCTTACTCCTTTATCTAGATCACTATAATAATGAAAAAAAAAACCCAAAAGAAATAGAGTCAAATCTCAGAAGAAAAAAAAATCGCCTTTCCATGCAGAAGTGATCAGCTGATTGGTGAATATTGTTAGTATAATGTAGGTATGTACATAGTGTAGTTATATTATAACAATGTTAAGTAGTGTGTATTTATTTTATATTCATGTTTTAACTTTAGTAACTATACAAATTTTCCCTTCGCCGCACCAATGCACTTTCTGCATGACCCTAAGGTTGACTGGTAGAGAATGCTTCTTGGCATTAAGTTTGTCTCAGTGTTTCAAAATTTGTGCAATAAAAGTTTAAATAAATACATTGTAGTAATTTCTTTCTTGTTTTAATTTTGAGTCTTATTTTTTACATAATACTTGCGTAATGAATCAAAAACAAATCCTACCTTCACCGCTTGTAGTAACATTATCTCCGCACACAAGCCCAAGGCACAACACTACACACAGCCACCTCATGGTTCCGCGCGCTGTAGGACTGACTGCGCCCGCGCAGCCACGCACTCTAGAGGGGGTAACTCAGCCTTCAAGAAGAAACTCAATGTCATCTTTCAAGGGAAGTTCTAGTATGTAAAAAAAAACAATTTGGAGTTGCGTTTCAAACAGTTTATGAATGCAGTTTTTGCTTGATTTTTATTAAAAACTAAATTGGTAGAGTCTCATAATTAGAGACACATACCTACATAGGTTACCGCCTGCACACAAGATGATTTTTTATGTGCGTTAATTACTTATGAATAAATTGCAAAAAATTAACTAAAGATAATCTATTGATTTAGCAGTTTCTTCTTAACTGATAAGTACCTAGTCAAATATTTGTAAAAATATTGCCACTGGATATCCTAAATATACCAACTATATTGATGAGACTATTGACAGCTCATGTCGAATAAAGCACTTACAAATTTCGTCGGCTTTGTAGTTGTGGGTTCATTTCCCGCCTGAACAGGAGAATAATTTTTAATAGTTTCTGAAACGTGTAACCGAGATTCAGTTGGTCTGGTCCAAGCGTGCCCCGGGCTCCAGACCAATCGCTAAGATGACGACGACATATAATTCAAAATCATAACCGTCCTTGTTGCTTCGCCACTATTGGGTAAAAGTCACTTTTGCTGTCTGTCCGCATACTTAGTAGATCTTTAAGGTGATGGGTAGGGCACACAAGCGACGCCAATCGATTTTAATTTTTAGCTACTAATGTGCCGTGTGGTCCCCGGTAGAGTAGAATAGGCCACCTTCACTCTTACCGAGGTGTCGTAAAAGGCGACTAAGGTAAAGCTGCTGGCATGATCATCAGCACCCAGAGAATGAAAAGTCTGCATTTATATCAAAACCCTCGCCAACCCGTCTGCCAAGCGTGGTGAGCATGGCAATTACCCCTCATGTGATTGAGGGAGGCCCGTGCCCCAGCAGTGGGGACTTAAATGGGCTGCCGATGACGATGATGATCCGTCTGCTTATCTGCCACCTCATCATCATCATCAGCCTGTATGATGATCCCACTGCAGATTATTGGCATCTTCCTATGCTCACCACTCGCAGCGGTCCTGTGCCAGCCTCATCCAGGTCTTACCCACCGCTCTGTCTATGTCGTCAGCCCAGCTGGTTAATAATAAATATTTCACAACACAACATCACATACATTGATCTGACTCCGAGATAGGTAGCTCAAGCACCTGTGTTAGGATATCAGAATCAACAGTGGGATTACAAATATATACATATAATACTTATCTTTTGTAAATACATACTTATAATACATAGCATACACCCAGACCAATACAACCAAACATGTTCATGCATACAAATGTTTGTCTGTGCGGGGATCGAACCCGCAACCCTTGGGCCAAAGCCAGCGTTCACTATCGGCCAAAGCCAGCGTATCAGAGGCAGCGTACACTACCACTGTTCCAATCGGGTCGTCGTTAATGGGCATCCTCTTTGTCATTTCCCTTGCCTTGATGGGCGTCCTCTTTGTCATTTCCCTTGCCTTGACCACCAGTGTGTTATGGAACTGCCACCTACCACATAAAAAAAAATAGCTAGCTTGCTACCAACTTAGTTATAAAATAAATGAAAACCAATTTTACCCACTTATAATCATTGAAAGCAGTCAATTCATATTGTTTGCAACAATAACCACCTATTCAAGTTACATTACATTATTTTGACTGACCGGATGGCGCAATTGGTAGTGACCCTACCTCTTACTTACGCCAAAGGTCGTGGGTTCTATCCCCACCCTGGACAAACATTCGTGCCATGAACACTTGTGTTTCGGTGTCTGGGTGTAATATATGTATTTAAGTATATTATATTTGTGTTCTTCTGTTGTCTGATATCTGTAACACAAGTGCTTAAGCTACTTAGTACGGAATCAGGTCAACGTATGAGATGTTGTGAGAGTTATTATATTACTTAGTCAGCATTTGAATCATATTATTATTAATTTTGTCTTTTTCTGATATCAACCTCATAATATTATGTGTATATTTAGTCTATAATTTTATTTTATTTTAGCATTACTTTTTTATTATTTTATGACATTGTATTTTATTTGTGTATTAGGGTTATAAGTTATATTTTAACATTTACAGTTTACCTTTTTTATTTTTTTTTTCCTTACAGAATGTTGCACCATCTACTCCTTTTCTACTATAAAATGCCATTTGCCTGAAGGTTATCTGGTAGAAATCGCTACCAGCGATAAGACCGTTGGAATTATACATTTAAGTTTCTGTAATGCCTTGTTTTGTTCAAGTTGTGTTTTTTGTGCAATAAGGTACATCTATCTATTTAATTATAAAGTAAATGATAACTAACCAATTTTGCCCACTCATAATAATTGAAAGCAAGCAGTCGCTTACCAGAACCAGAGTCACCGACATAGCCCACCGAATTAGCAAACTGAAGTGGCAGTGGGCTGGTCATATTAGCCGCAGAACTGACAGCCGTTGGAGCCGTTAAGTCCTTGAGTGGAGACCGCGACTCGGTAAGCGTAGTGTAGGACGCCCTGCGACAAGATGGGATGATGACATTCGAAAATCAGGAGCAGTGGCGTGCATTAGGGGAGACCTATGTCCAGCAGTGGACGGGTGTGGGTTGCTGATGATGAGTCGCTTACCATTAAGTGATCCTTCTGCTGGTCGGCCACCTATCAGATAAAAAAAAATCATATTGTTTGCAACAATAACCACCTATTCAAGTCACATTACATTGATAACCCAATATCAGTTAGTTACACAAATTCACGCTAAAAAGAAACAGTGATTTTCGTAACAGTAGTGCGCAATCGCGTTACGCCTGATAGAATATATAGTGACGCGACAGATTTACTCGTTACTAGTAAATTGCCAAATATAACCTTTGTTTTAATGACTTTCTATTTAGGTTGAAATATGAAAATGGGCCTACAATGACCCACTTTAAGCCTAAAAGAAAGACTAATGTCTTTGTATAATGTGAGTGTTTAAGTTGTCATTTTCTAGATAAAGCCAGTTCTTAGCTTCAGTTATTAGCTGTTCCCTTACATCATGTCTCGCTGTCTTTTTTTATGTGATAGGTGGTATACGAGCAGACGGATCACCCGATGGTAAGCAATTACCGCCGCCCATAGACGCCCGCAACACCAGTGGAGTCACAAGTGCGCTGCCAACCTTTAAACGCTCCTTTCCCCCGGATTGGGCCTCCGTTACCCTCACTCACGCAACGAAACACAGCACAGTGCTGATTCATGCCGGTTTCCTGTGAGGCCGTGGTGTCACTCCAGTCGAGCCGGCCTATTCATGCCGAAGCGTGGCTCTCCCACGGTCCTACTGTGTACATAAAAAATGTTTTCCTCTAGGAATTAGGTATTTTCCCGTTGTAAAAAAAAGCTTATACTACTAAACGATAAAGTAGCTTATTAACTGGTAAAAAAATTATCAATTTCGATTCAGTTTTTTTAGGTTTGTTCCTAACAGTACCTGCAACATACTCATTAGCAGCCTTTGCAGTTCACTATTGGACATAGGCCTTTCCGAATACTCGCCACGCTTCGGAATGAATGGGCCGGATCGACTGGAGTGATACCACGGCCTTACAGAAAACCGGCATGAAGCAGCTGTGCTGTGTTTCGCTCCGTGAGTGAGGGTACCGGAAGTCCAATCCGGGGGAAATGGGGGTTTAAAGGTTGGCAGAGCATTTGTGATGGCGGCCATCTTGGATTTGAAATATGTCACAATGAATATATTCTGCTACTCAAGCCCTTTTATATGATACCCATATTGTGGGAGTTGTGTTAAAACATACAATACCACATTTACATAATCCATATTTTTGTGACGGCGGCCATCTTGGATCAATTTTTATCCAACATAGCTAAGAACATAACACAACTTATTCATCTTTCAAACAAAAAAAAACAAAGTAAAAGTCGGTTCATTTGTTCGCTACGATGCCACATACAGACACACACACATACACACACACACGTCAAACTTAAAACACCCCCGTCGTTTTTGCGTCGGGGGTTAAAAATAGATAATGAATGATTATCAGCTAATGATGAATACTCTAAAATGTAATTGAATTATGCATAAGAAATAGCGATTTTGTCTAGGGTTTCCATGGCTAATTGGCTGAACTAATTTCCATAAAATTTGGTTAAAAAGAGTTTCACGCTTTGGAATGATATAGGTATGTTACTTTAGTTGTGGTTTTTAAATAGGTGCCTGAACATTTCATCTTTAATCAAGATAAGACGGAGTCGTTTGGTGAATTAAATGGCAAATTTTTCGATTCGTACTCTGGAAATATTATACAAGTAAAATGTTAGAAAAAACTTTAAATGCAGTCTTATTTATTTTTAAAAACTAAATAATGTCTTATTTAAGTTAACCGTGCTTATGATATTAGGTTATAAGCCAATTTCCCTCAAGGGTTTAATATTTTTTTTCACCCT
Source organism: Marasmia exigua (assembly GCA_019059595.1). Lineage (NCBI taxonomy): Eukaryota > Metazoa > Arthropoda > Insecta > Lepidoptera > Crambidae > Marasmia > Marasmia exigua. The sequence continues at coordinate 16,144,637 of CM032485.1, forward strand.
CTTAACCTAGTTTTATTTCATACTACCGGCCAGCACTCACTTCTTTTCAGGACATTAGTTCCACTTTTTACCAATAGATGGCGCTATGTGTCGATTACATTGCGCAAGCGTTGTTTTCGTATTACATTTATAAGCGTTGCCGCTATTAATAGGATTTACCTATTTTTAAATAGTAAGTATAGAATATTAAAACATCACTTAGCTCTAACTATTTGTTTCAGAAAAAAATATATATATTTATATTGTGGAAGCTTATATAACAATATATAGAATTACAGATTCTTTTCTGCAAATTTAGAAGGTTACTAACCTTAGGTTAGTCCCTTAGGTTAGTAACCTTTGGTTAATGGATGTAACTAACCTTAGGTTAGTAACATCCATTGTTTCTGAGGTGTAAACAATCCCCAGTAAATGTATTTATTTCAAAATTTACAATTATCTCTCTGAAGTTAACCTATACTCGTATTGTACCCTTTTTTTTCTTGCGTTGGGGGAATGCCGCCGGCCCGATGTTCAATTGGCCGACGTCACCGCCTTTCGGCGGTACCCTATTGTATTTTATTTCTGGCAAAAAATTTTATTGTATTATATTTCAGTTCAAATAAACAAAAGTCTGAATCAACGCCCTTTGCGTTGGTCTCGTGATTTAAGTACCGGGCCTTGATCTCGGGGTCCGGTGTTTGATCCCCGGGTCGAGCGTAAAGTACCTATGTTTTGAATTTTTCGAACATAGCTCGGGTTTGTCATCACCAATCATTAGGCAAGCGTAGTGATTAAGCCTAATCCCATCATAGTAGCGATAACTTGATTTCTATGATGGACACCTTTGCCCTGCAGTGAGACAGTTCAAAGGCAAATTTTACAAACAAAATTTTCTTTATTTTATTTACAACTTATTATTCTGGGTTAAATACCCAAATGGGACCCTGTAACAAGTCCGTTTTACCGTTACAAAATCACGCTTTGGCATGAATAGAGTGTATTGACCTTTTTTATGTATTTTTTTTTTACATTATAGCGGACAAACGAGCAGACGGCACACCTGATGGAAAGTGATCACCGCCGCCCATGGACATCTGCAACACCTCAGGTCTCATATATGCGTTGCCGGCTCTTAAGAAAGGAGTACACTCTTTTCTTGAAGGTCACCAGGTCGTATCTGTTCGGAAACACCACGGATGACAGCTGGTTCCACAGATAGGTGGCAGACGAGCTGACGGATGGCCTGTTGGTAACTGATTGCCGCCGCCCATAGACACGTGACACCAGTGGAGTCACAAGTGCGCTGCTAACCTTTAATCCCCCATTCCCCGGTTTGGGCTTCGGGTACCATCACTCACGCAGCGAAATTCAGCACAGTGCTCCTTCATGCCGGTTTGCTGTAAGGCCGTGGTATCACTCCGGTCGAACCGGCCCATTCATGCCGAAGAGTGGCTCTCCCACGGCCTTGCTTTCTTACAATTAAAGTTAAGGAAATTGTAATTTAATTTTCTTCATTTAATTGATCTTGTTGACCAATGGAAACTTACAAATTACTATTGAAAAGGGTCCAGAGGGTAATGTAGAATTGTAAACTCGTAAAAATAAAGTATAAAAAATATTTATTGTATAAAAACAACAACAGGCACGCAGAATGGCAACAGGAGAAGAGAGAGAATCAGAAACAGCATGCGCTTTAATTGGCTGGCGCAGTGGCGCCATCCAGTGACATGTATTACAAACTAGCTGTCGGTATGGCAGCATCTGTTTACATATTTACCAACTATTTTGTTGCATGTTGAGAAATAAACGATTTATTATTCTAAATGGACGTAGGTAGGTACCATATGGATTTATTGCAGATAATTTTATGAGAGCTCATAAGTTTTATAAGCTTCCATGAAATGTGTAAGCCCTATACCTTATTACTCATAAGATAGAGACTTTAATAAGTTATTTTATTTTTGACCATGGTAGAGCCACACTTCGGCATGAATGGGCTGGCTCGACCGGAGTGATACCACGGCGTCACAGAAAACCAGCATGAAGCAGCACTGTGTTGAGTTTCGCTGCGTGAGTGAGAGTACCGGAGACCCAATCCGGGGAAAGAGGGGTTAAAAGGTTGGCACCGCACTTGTGATTCCACTGGTGTCGCGGGTGTCCATGGGCGGCGGCAATTGCTTACCATCAGGTGATCCGTCTACTCGTCTGCCACCTATCACATAAAAAAAAGATATAAGTCTCAAAAAAATACCAAACATAGTTCTTACAGCTCCCGAAATAAATGTGTTTAGGGCATATGATACCTATTACCAAAGTAGGGATTGATAACTATGTAATCCGACTTACTCTCCACCCTCTTTATTATTCATTTCACATTTATAGACCACTATAGTCCATTCAGTATATGAAGGTGAATAGGACAGTTCTATTTTGACATTAAAAGTGAGACCCTCCTTTTAAAGGTAACCGCCATTTTTAAGAATCGAGAATGTTTTCTTTAGAAATTTTTATTTGTTTGATTTTTAATTTTATTCAAAATTTTATCTATGATTTATCCGGATATGAAATTCAATTTGTAAATATTCTTAGTGGTACACTCGGAATAAATCACCTTTACTTAAATAATATGCATTTTAATCATCTGAAAAATAACAACACTCGCTTGACGTTCTAGGACCACCTTCGTCACCAAAAGAAATTACTAGTTTTTGGTCTCTAATGCATTCTATGCATGCATATTTTGCACGAGACAATAATCGTAATTCGATGGTAAGATGGTCGCCATACCGATTACTGATTTATTGTGATTACTTGTGTCAATCCCTATGACGAAAAAATCCGTTTAGCGCATTATGCAATTCATAAAAGATATTTTTTACAAATTTTATTGGTAACTCTTTTAAGTTCTTGTTCAGATTAATTGAGAAAGTTTAATGCTTGTTATTTTGGAATAATAAAAACACAAAAAAGGTATTAATTTTACAAATTAATATTTTTATTTGTAGATAGTTGGATGCATGATACGAAACGTTTGAACTATCCTATTCACCTTCATATACTGAATGGACTATAGCTTTCGCTCAGGGCTTCGGCTCTTTCCTGTGGAAGACGGACAAACAAATAAACAGACACACTTACCCATTTATAATATTAATATGGATCAATCAATGTTATATGTAGTTATAATAATTAGTAGATTTCTTGTAAAAAGAAAACCTTTTTACAAGAAATCGAGATTTAAGGATACGAATTATAAAACACCGAAATCCATAAGACCTATAACGGAAAGTCGAATACCAAAATGCCGAATGTTCATTTGTACATAAGTTAAAAAACCCGACCAACCGAAAGCACCGAAGTACGCAAAATTTCGGGATTCTGTCCATTCGAGCATTTGAACATCGTTATTCCAATCTTCGGTATTTCTGATGTAGCCATTTTAAATTCGGTAAAATGATTTTTTGTCTTTTGAACGTCAGCATTTTGATCGTAGTTATGAACTTTCTGTCTTATGATATGTAACTTAAAATAATAATTCTCACAACATCTCATACGTTGACCTGATTCCGTACTAAGTAGCTTAAGCACTTGTGTTACAGATATCAGACAACACAGCAACACAAATATATACTTAAAAATACATATATTACACCCAGACACCGAACAAACACTAGTGTTCATCGCACGAATGTTTGTCCAGGGTGGGGATCGAACCCACGACCTTTGGCGTTAGAGGCAGGGTCACTACCAATTGCGCCATCCGGTCAGTCAAAACCTAAGTACCTGGGTCATTTTTCTTTTTTATCAACAATGAGCCCGTCTTCAGTAGTAACTTATGAAGTAATTAATTATATAAAACAATATACGTTACACCATCAATATATTCCAAATTTACCATGAAATAATGACATTGTTTTATCATCTCGTAGGTACTTTAGCATGATTTAACAATGTAAAAAAATATATAAAACGTTACAGAGGTGTAAATAGCACTAATTTCAGGGGACGTGACGGAGGTGTTCATTTCGATCAAAAAGTATTCTTTATCAATTAAATTTTACATCGTGTAATAGTCCATCTGTAAAATAGTACATTAACGAATATTTAGGACATATAATTTATCATTTATAGTCTGTTATTATAAAAGTGTTGATTTGTAAGTTTGGCTCATTGTCGATAAAAAGTGAATATTTTATTCAGCGAAGCATACACGGTTACATACAGACAGACATAAGATAAATTCAGTAGATACATATAACATTAACAAAAACAATATACCTATTTAACTATAGGTAAACAGTAGGGTATGAAAGCTGAAAAGGCACATACTCAGCATGTGTCGGGATCGGATTTAACTATGTATCATCATCATCATCAGCCCATTTAAGTCCCCACTGCTGGGGCACGGGCCTCCCTCAATCACATGGTCAAGGGGTAATTGCCATACTCATCACGCTTGGCAGACGGGTTGGCGAGGGTTTTGATATAAATGCAGAGTTTTCTTTCTCTGGGTGCTGATGATCATGCCAGCAGCTTTACCTTAGTCGCATTTTACGACACTTCGGTAAGAGTGAGGGTGGCCTATTCTACTCTGCCGGGGACCACACGGCTACTGTATTTAACTATGTATATCACATAGTTAAATACAGGTAGGTCGTTCTTCTCTTCATAAGATTAGAATTTTTAATTTTTTTATGAGAATAAATATTTGTAGCAAATATTATAAATACAACCAGCTCATTAGCAGGAACCCTGACCTGTAGGATCATGGGCGATGCTTGTTCGAACCATTAGCGGATTTACATATTTTTTGTTACTTTGTAAATATATTTATTACCTGAAATAAGATAATATTTTCCAAGATAAAGTGAACAAAGAGGAAAATAATGCTTCTATAGGGAGCACTATGGTTTTCGCAAAATTATAATAATAATAATTCAATTCAAGTTCTTCAATGTTAATAAGTAACTGTGTGCTTTGTGTGAACAGAAAGTGTTTACTTGGATTTTTGTTTTTTTTTCTTTGAACTTACTTTTGTTCCTAGAAATGTAAATTTAGTCGTTTAATTAGCCTTATTTTGTTTGAAGTTAGTGCAATTAGTTGATTAGCTGTAAGATTGTAAAATAAAATAAAATAGATACAACCTGTGCGGATAAAGAATGGGATCAGAAATGGCGGCGAATCTATTCACTTCTCGCTCGCACACTATTTGCGTCTATCATCGCACTCGTGGGGTGCGAGTATAGACGCAAATAGTGTGCGAGCGAGAAGTGAATAGATGCGCCGCCATTTCTGTTCCCATTCTTTATCCGCAAAGGTTGTAGATAGAAAGATGTTCATTATTGCACAAAAACAAAATACAAATAATCTTTTTTAAAAAGGCCGGCAACACATTAGCCATCTCTCTGATTTCGCGGATGTTCATGGGCGGCGATGATTACTTTCCATCAGGTGACTCGCTTGCTCGTTTGTCCGCCTCTAATATAATAAAATATACAAGTAGGATACAACAGACAGTACAATAAGGCGGTCTTATCGCTAGTAGCGATTTCTTCCAAACAACTTTTGGGTAAAGGAAAGAAATAAATTAAAAAAATATACTCCAAACAATTTCGGCTAAGGCGGCCAATCTCAACGATCAACCACTTACGCAGGATATATTATTATAGTGCTCAAGTGTGTGCCCAAGCACGTGCACTCTCTATTCCCTTGCCTTCATATTCCGATTGAACACCAGTATGACACGATCGGAGAGGATCGGACGCATGACCAACGGCTTAACGTGCTTTCCGAGGAGACTCCTCCCCACTCAAGGGCGATGAGGGAAAACCGCTGGGGTTTAGTCGGTATGCCTCTCGTTAGGAGAAGCATCCGGTAGATGAGAGTCCGATATAACCCTCCTACTCCCTAGCAGGAGAGCATGCATAAGGCGGCATTACCCAGCGACAAAAAAAGCCAACTTTCAGACTCTTGGCTGACACTGAGAACTTCTTAAATTTTGACCCCACTTGGGTATCGCACCAGGGACCCTAAATGCAGACGTCGCTTTAAAGTGCGATGCATTACCTACTGCACCAAAGAACCTTCTCATCTTTGCGTGTAATTCCCAACCTTCTCATCGTTGCGTCCAATGCTTCGGAGCCCAAAGTACGCTTGGACTATGGTTCAGGATTCCGGAAATCTGGTAATTACGATGAAACGAAACTAATGAAGAGTTCTGGAATGGAGACCGCGTCTTGGCAAACGTAATGTAGGGTGCCCTCTGACTAGGTGGGGGGACGATCTGCGCAGGATGGCTGGCAAGAGCTGGATGCGAAAAGCCATGGATAGCTCACAGTGGCGAACAATTGGAGAGGCCTACGTCCAGCAGTGGACTGCGATAGGCTGATGATGATATGATGATGACAATGAAACGACTGCCGTCTGATCTTTTTTTTTAACTATACGTGTGAGACCCAACGCTTAACCACAATCTCACCTGATGGAAAATGACGATGAGGTCTAGAATGTAACGCGTTCGCCTAGAAGATGCCTGTTTATTCTTGCCTTAAACATGTCTAGATTTTAGTGGGCCGGAAATACAGACCTTGGCAAGGAATTCCATTCATTAGCTTTCCGCATTATAAACGGAAGCAAATCGCTTCATGCAGATATAGGGTAACCCAACAACGCATGGATGAAACCCCTCGCCGCGCCTTGTTGTCCGGTGGTGGATAGATAGATAGATAAATAGATATACTTTATTGCACAAAAAAAAACACAACTTTAAAATCTAGGCATTACAGAAACTTAATTGTACAATTTCGGCGGTCTTATCGCTGGAAGCGATTTCTGCCAGACAACCTTCAGCCTCGTTTATCCGCCTCTAGCATCAAGAAAAAGTGAAAGACTGGCAAAAAACCGACACTTAATAGAGACACATTAATAAATTAAAAAAAAATGTATTATTAGAAATTAGCATGTATTAGAATGGATTCTAACTCAATAAATCTTAAGAACCTAACTCTGCTTTAGTCGCTTATCTAAAATTCCAGAACCATTTAATAAAATCCATTGTTCTATCCCCATTCAACGTTGTACAGTCGGCAAACTTGACACTGAGCTGCGACAGTCGTAATTCGGTCGCGGCGTGGCGTTGGTGACCACAATGATTATTGCGTGCGACTGTACAGATCATAGGCTGAAGCGGAAACACGAATTAGATGGGTAAATTAATCCATCAATCATCAACTTTGCGTGTGATTCCCAGTTGCGTCCAAATCGGACGCGAATGTATTAAAGCCAATAACAGGTCTTCACTGATAGAATTGAAGTTTTAACTTGCGAAGATCTAGATGGCAGTGAAAAAATAAAAATAAAGTTAACAACATTGTTACATTTTTTACCGTTATTGGCGGCCGTAGCCACAGAACAGAACGAATATGTGGGTATTATGCCTAATTTCAACATTTGTGTGCATGAACATGTCTGTTTGTATTGGTATGGGTGCTTCTGTGTATTATACGTATGTTTTTAGAAAAGAAAGTCCCCGGCAGAGTAGAATAGGCCACCCTCACTCTTACCGAGGTGTCCTAAAAGGCGACTAAGGTAAAGCTGCTTACATGATCATCAGCACCCAGAGAAGGAAAACTCTGCATTTATATCAAAACCCTCGCCAACCCGTCTGCCAAGCGTGGTGAGTATGGCAATTATCCCTCATGTGATTGAGGGAGGCCCGTGCCCCAGCAGTGGGGACTTAAATGGGCTGACGATGATGATGATGATGTATATATTTGTAATCCCACTGTTGATTGTGATATCCGAAACACAGGTGCTTGAGCTACCTATCTCGGAGTCAGATCAATGTATGTGGTGTTGTGAAATATTTTTATTTAATTTCCTCAACTAATGTAAACTAAGATAGTTTACAAAACTCAAGGAATCGCGGCAGACAGTAGTATTTATCAATGAAATATGACCCCGACTGCAACGAGTCTTTTTAATAACAATTTAAAAATCATAGGAGTGTTAATCATTCATTATTAATGAAGGAAATACTCTACGGCCTACTCTACATTACCATGTTTGCAAAGACCTACTAAGTGTGACATTTACTATTGCTATTTTTAGGGTTCCGTAGCCAAATGGCAAAAAAACGGAACACTTATAGATTCGTCATCGGATGAGGACCGGTCATCTGTCGGTCTGTCCGTCTGTCCGTCCGTATGTCACAGCCACTTTTTTCCGACACTATAAGAACTATACTATTGAAACTTGGTAAATAGATATATTTTTTTAGCCGCATTACGATTTTTATACAAACATTTTCCCCCAACTGAAACTCATTTTTTTTTCATAAAACTCATACGTGTGGAGTATTTATGGATAGGTCTTTATAAATGAAGTTGATGTTTCTAATATATATTTTTTCTAAACTTAATACTTTGCGCCCTTCTAACTTCTATAATATAATAATTGTAAAACTAAAAAAATACATGATAATATACATTACAATAAAAACTAACAACAAAAATTGGTTTAAACTAAATCTGGTAAGTAAATTTTCTTTTTAATGCGTTATAAACCATAAACCGCAATTTACCTTCAATATATGTTATTTGCTGCTACGAAACCCTTCATGGGCGAGTCCGACTCGCACTAAGCCGGTCTTTTTTTAATTTTAATAGCAATCTATTTTTTATAAAATAGCATACTACGTGCTATTCTACTCTAGATTATTGTGTTAATATTAATTATCGTGATGATTAATAATAATCTAAGAGTATTAGCAATCATCAAAATTAGCAACTTCAAATGCTCTGTGGGCATAAGCTAAGTGTTATACTGCAGCGCGTCAGAGACGTAGGCACTGCGACATACAGATGGTTTTCACGCAATCCTACGCAAAAAAACGGCATCTCTGATTAACAGAGTGCGTGCCAGCCGCCACAGCATCCTGGAGGACAGTGACTGACAGATACACATCGTCTATGTGGTCGTTTTTGGTCCGGAGGGTAATCTAGATCTTGACTGATCCTAGAGCCCCTCCTATAATTTTCTAAAAAATCGAATAATATAATTTCCAATAATTCTTATAATTTGAATAGTGGAAAATTTATTATTAATATGTTCCAATAATTACAATAATTTTGAATAGCGAATGATTTATAATTTCTAATAATTTTGAATACTCTATTGAATAATTTTCTTTATTTGAATTAAATCTAGTTATAAAATATCAAAATAATAATAATAATTGACGACCCGATTGGAACAGTGGTAGTGAACGCTGCCTCTGATACAAGGGTTGCGGGTTCGATCCCCGCACAGTACAAACATTTGTGTGCATGAACATGTTTGTTTGTATCGGTCTGGGTGTTTGCTATGTATTATAAGTATGTATTTACAAAAGAAAAGTATTATATGTATATATTTGTAATCCCACTGTTGATTCTGATATCCGTAACACAGGTGCTTGAGCTACCTATCTCGGAGTCAGATCAATGTATGTGATGTTGTGAAATATTTATTTATTTATATGCATTTTATTCACCTGAAAAATAACAACACTCGCTTGACATGTCCAAACCACCTTCGTCACCAATATACACACTAACAAATTTTGTATGAGCTTTAGTTGTTCGAAATAAAATATTTTTATTTTATTTAAATAATTTAATTATTGCTTTTTATAAAAAATATCACGCTATTTGCTATTGCTATACCTACCTTGTTTTTTTTAAACCGCTACAATCTTAGAACTTACACCACCCATCACCGTTTTCTTCCAAGGTCGCGCACGACAGAGGCAGAAAATTGGAAAGTACCTGCAGAAAGAGATAGCAGACCACGAATCTGCGATTAAGTGGCGTGCTTTAATTGTTTCGTTGCAGAATATACTCGTTACAATTTCGAAATGCTTTTATTACAGTTTTAGTCTAAATAGGGGTTGTTTTGTAAGGTTGTTATTTACGTTTGGAAGAATTAATTGTTATTCTTCTTTATCTTAAAATAGTAAGATAAGTCTGTTTTTGGCCGATAGCAACATTTAGAATTAGGCCGATAGGTACCCTCACTCACGCAGGGAAACACAACACAGTGCTGCTTCACGCCGGTTTTCTGTGAGGCCAGGGTATCACTCCGGTCGAGCCGGCCCATTCATGCCGAATCGTGGCTCTCCCACGGCCGTGTACATCATAAATGTTAATTATTATTGACTGACTGACCGGATGGCGCAATTGGTAGTGACCCTGCCTCTTACGCCAAAGGTCGTGGGTTCGATCCCCACCCTGGACAAACATTCGTGCGATGAACACTTGTTTGTTCAGTGTCTGGGTGTAATATATGTATTTATATATTTGTGTTCCTCTGTTGTCTGATATCTGCAACACAAGTGCTTAAGCTTGTTGTGAGAATTATTATCATCATCAACAACCCACACTCGTGCACTGCTGGACATAGGTCTCCCCTAATGCACGCCACTGCTCCCGATTTTCGGCCACTCTCATCCAGCAGCCTTCGAATGTCATCATCCCATCTTGTCGCATATTATTATTATTTGCTTAACCTTGACATTTTTGTCACACATTACATATGCTTATGTTGCACAAAATAGTAGACCAAAGTAGGTTAAAACTATTGTTCTAACTATCTTATTAACATGTTTGCGAGATTATTAGGAAGCAAGTTGTCTGTGAATCACGGCTCGATTGGCGTGATACCATTTGCAGTGATAACACCGCCTGTATATCGGCTAGTAGGTGGGGAACCGGAGGCTGGAACCGGGGAAAGGGGTGTTCAAATGTTGGCAGTGTCTTTTGACTTTACTGGTGTTGTAAGTGGCCATGGGCGGCGACAATCTCTTGCCATCAAGTAATACGTCTGCTTGTACATATTCTACATACCACATAAAACAGCAGAGTAGAATAGGCCACCCTCACTCTTACCGAGGTGTCGTAAAAGGCGACTAAGGTAAAGCTGCTGGCATGATCATCAGCACCCAGAGAAGGAAAACTCTGCATTTACATAAAAACCCTCGCCAACCCGTCTGCCAAGCGTGGTGAGTATGGCAATTACCCCTCATGTGATTGAGGGAGGCCCGTGCTCCAGCAGTGGGGACTTAAATGGGCTGATGATGATGATGATGATTGGTTCATATTTCCGGTAGTAATTACAAAGAAACAACTGCCGCCTGCATTTGGTAAGAGGCGTGTGGGTCGGAGTAAAAAATCATGGGCACCTCACCATTATCTTCCAAGCCTGCCTTGCAATGCGATACACTCCCAATAAATTGAGAGAAGTTAGAGTAATCTATTATTATTATTATTGACGACCCGATTGGAATAGTGGTAGTGAACGCTGCCTCTGATACAAGGGTTGCGGGTTCGATCCCCGCGCAGTACAAAAATTTGTGTGCATGAACATGTTTGTTTGTATTGGTCTGGGTGTTTGCTATGTATTATTAGTATGTATTTACAAAAGAAAAGTATTATATGTATATATTTGTAATTCCACTGTTGATTCTGATATCCGTAACACAGGTGCTTGAGCTACCTATCTCGGAGTTAGATCAATGTGATGTTGTGAAATATTTATTAAAAAAAAAATCTGCATACCAAAACCTGGTAAGACCAATTACAATAATCCAAAAACATTCAGAACCATCAGCTTAACATCCTTTTTGCTTATACCTTGGAGAGACTATGCGTCAGAGAGCTAAGAGGGAGAACCCTGCAAAAACTCCTTATACACAAACACCAGCACGCTTACAGCGCAGGCAAGTCTACAGAATCAGCCCTCTACCAAGTAGTAGGTAGGTAAATTAGAAACAGCCATTCACAACAAACTCATCTGCTTAGGGTTCTTCATTGATTTGACAGTAACTTTCGACAGAACAAACTTTTCCAGCATCAAATCAGCTCTGGTAAGACATAACGCTCCAAAAACTTTGGTTGAATGGATCATTAACATGCTAAATAGTCGAGTAATCAGCGTAGCAGGAACGTAGGCAAGGGGAGCGGCTGTGTTGAGGGGATACCCCAAGGGGGAGTGCTATCACCACTGCTATGGAACCTGCTGGTCGACGACCTCCAGGCACGAACAGGCTTAACTCAAAGCACTTCTACACTATGCTTATGATATTTCCGGGTCCAGAGAGTCAGGTAATTACGAAGAAGAAGCTCCCGCTTTTGTATGTAGTAGCTGGTAAGAGGCATGTGAGTCGGAGGAAAAATCATGGCTGCGTAACACCCGGGAGTGGACGGGGATCGCGAGCACCGACGAGCTGTTTCGCTAGAGACCGAGAGGGATATGCTAGGTTGACAGCCAACCTTTTTTTTTATGATATAGGTGGCAGACGAGCATACAGATCACCTGATGGTAAGCGATTTGCCGCCGCCCATGGACACCAGCGACACCAGTGGAGTCACAAGTGCGCTGCCGATCTTTAACCCCTTTCCCCCGGATCGAGCCTACGTTACCCTCATTGTCGCAGCGAAACTCAGCACAGTGCTGCTTCACGCCGGTTTTCGGTGAGGTCTTGATATCACTCCGGTCGAGCCGGCAGATTCATGCCGAAGCATTGCTCTCCCACGGTCAAAGAGTGTTTAACAATTAACAAATGTTTGTCCAGGCAGGGAATCGAACCAACAACCACGCAAAAGTTTGAGGAATTGGGTTATAAAAAACTTTGGGAAAACTTTGGGCTAAAAAGACGCTGTATCCTAGAAATACCGTCGGAGAGCTACGCTTCGGCATGAATAGGCCGGCTCAACCGGTGTAATACCAAGGCCTCACAGAAAACCGGCGTGAAGCAGCAATGTGCTGTGTTTCGCTGCGTGATTGAGGGTACCGGAGGCCCAATACAATTTCTAATCCCAATTCGGGCGAAAGGAGGGTTTGAAGGTTGGCAGCGCACTTGTGACTCCACTGGTATTGGGGGTGTCTATGGGCGACAGCAATCGCTTACCATCAGGCGATCCGTCTGCCCGTCTGCTACCTATCCCATAAAAAAAATGATAATTTTCTTTTGTAAATACATAGAAAACACCCAGAGCAATACAAACAAACATGTTCATGCAAACAAAATGTTTGTAAGTAGGTACTGTGCGGGAATTGAAACCAAACCTCAAAGTGTGCACTACATTTCTGTAACACCTTGATCAATAAAGTATTATCTAACCATTCATTGAAGTCAATTATTACGGCTCTCCAATTACCAAATCTACACACACATTAACAAAGTTGAAGACTTTGTTGTTTGTTGATCTAAGATTCCCTAAAACTAACAGGAAAAAACTTTTATAGCCGAGAACAAGCACAGAAATTCACGTTAAGTTACCTACATCAAAGGTTTTGGCGTAGTATAACATATCCCAGTAGCATATCAACAACATCATCATCAGCCCATTTAAGTCCCCACTGCTGGGGCACTGGCCTCCCTCAATCACATGAGGGGTAATTGCTATACTCACCACGCTTGGCAGACGGGTTGGCGAGGGTTTTGATATAAATGCAGAGTTTTCCTTCTCTGGGTGCTGATGATTATGCCAGCAGCTTTACCTTAGTCGCCTTTTACGACACCTCGGTAAGAGTGAGGGTGGCCTATTCTACTCTGCCGGGGAACACACGGCAGTGTGGGTAGCCTATTCTACTCGGCTACGTTATAGCAGCCGTGGTTACGAGCGGACTGGCGGAGCACGGCGTCGTCTGCTGGGTCCAGGCTGTGAATCTTCGGACCATAATAAATGAATTAATTAATTCCCGCCTTGATTAATTACAGTTATAATGCAACGCGAAAATTAAAAAAAAACTATTCTCTAGATCATTTATACTGACGAAATCAATGACCCTTTCAAAGAAACATGTAGGTGATGTTGTGGCTCGATACATATGCAGTGTATCCCGTAAATAATGGATCAAACGGTAATAGTACATAGCTCGCTTAGAGACCTACTACTAATTAAAAAACTTCAGGGCATCAGTATCAGCCTATATACTGTCCCACTGCAGGGCAAAGGCCTCCATCATAAAAATCAAGTCATCGTTACTATGATGGTATAGGCTTAATCACCACGCTCTGCCTAATGCGGATTGGTGATCACAAACCCGAGCTATGTTCGAAACATAATTTTTGCTCGACCTGGGAATCGAACTCAGGGCCCCTAGATCATGGCCTGTTACTTAAATCACTAGGGCGTTGAATGTAAAAATGTTTTTTTTTCCTACATTATCATCCTAATTTCAGCCAATAGACGTCCACTGCTGGAAATAGACCTCCCCAATGATCTCCACACAGATCGGTCCTGTGCCGCCCGCATCCAAGGGATTCCTGCGACCTTCACCAGATCTTCGGTCTACATTGTGGGGGGCCTGCCACGGCTTCGGCTTCCTGTACGCGGCCTCCACTCGAGGACCCTTCCCCATCGGTTTGTTTCCTTTTAATAGTTTCATTCATTATTTTTTCAAATTTTCTTCCTGAATTATAGTTTCTTTTATGTCACGGTTTTAAATGGTGACATTTTTACTTAATTTTATTTGATATTCATATAATATTATATCTCCACTCCTTCAGGAGCCCTATTCTTGGGCTTGTGATATTTTGAAAACATGGCGGATGTCACATGAAATCATTTTTTTTTTATTATGGCTCTACCCGAAGAGAATTCGCCAATGTCAAGTAACTTATTGAGAATAAGTAGGTAGTCAACAGTCGAGTTCAGACAAAGTCATAGTCACTTAATAAAACGCAGGTGTTTTACGTTTTATCGACCTATTCAGCGGATATCACTTAAAGCAATCGCGGCTTTTAAGACTATATTAGGTCCAAGCAAGTTGTCATGAGACAACGCACTCGACTCAAAATAGCAGTGTTAAAAACGATACAATCCAACGATTCTTATTATTAGGATCAAAGCTCAAATTTGAATGTTGATGGTGTCTTAACCCACGATGTTTGCATCGAACACTCCATGGAGCGACTCATTGTTTTAGGGACCGGTGGAAGGCAAGCGGCCGTTCGGGCGCTCACCAACGTGTTGGACAGACCTCATTAGGGCTGTAATGCAGACATCCATTGTCCAAAACTCCCGAGATGCTGTTCACCGCAACAAGTGGAGACACATCGTGCGAGCCGCATCAGCACGAAAATGCTACATCGTCAACCATGAGCACTCTGTCTGAACGACTAAGGACCCGACTCAAGCGTGGTTTTCACAGGACTTCTTTGGCGCGAACTTTATTTAGAGAAATCGTCAGCCATTGTTGAGTCACTGACAGTACCCGCTCTGTGGCTGCATCAGAGGTCTTAGCCAATCTTGGGCAAACTTTTAATTCCCCTTTTTCTGCGTTACGACGTTATCATGTGTCCGCCTTAAGTCCCCAACTTGGGAGAAGGGATGTGGCTTCCTGTTTTTACGGATATTTTTATGCCGATGTAATAATAATGTACTCCTTGGTCCCTATTTACAATTGAATAATTTTACCATGAAAGATCCACGCTTCGGCATGATAGGCCGGCTCGACCGGAAACCATGGCCTCACAGCAAACCGGCGTGAAGCAGCACTATGCTGTGTTTCGCTGCTCTGCCACCTATGTCATAAAAAAAAAGAACTCTTCGTCAGACAAACCTCCCAGCTGCCGTCGATGAACTATCACGAGACCGAGACCCTTGAAAACTATAAAATAAAGTACCCACACGCACGCGCCCACTCTCTCTCTCACACACACACGCACGCTCGCATGCACGCACGCACGCACACACACACACACACGCACGCACAGACGCACGCACATACACACAAACACGCACGCACGCACGCACTTACGCACGCACGCACGCACCAAATTGTGTCCAGGCATTTTCTTTGTTTCATTTTTCTTAAAATGTTTAATAATGATATATAATATAATAGTTAACTCCATAATAGATTATTTAATAATAGCAAAGAGAATAGAATAACCAGGATAAATACAATCTCTGTCGCAAGTAGGTGCCCATGATACAGAGACTTCCTTGAGTGGGATAGGTCCCACTCAGGTCAGATCGGTATTGTTACAATTTCTAATTTTAACAATTTAGCTTTTAGGTGTGGTTTTGAGCATATTGTAACAAAATAACTGGAAATAAAGATTGTATTCTATTGTATTGTATTACTTAAGAGGAAGGCCATTGCCGCTGAAACCCGCGCTTTTGTATTATTTGATTAAAAATACGAACGAAACAAACCAAATTAATATTCGTCATTTTATTTTCATAACATTCAATTAACAAGGAAGAGCAAATAACAAAAACATTTCTACGAATCACAAAGGTAAATATTAACTGTACTAAAAATAAAATATTTGGGAACACGGTATCTACTGAGGCTTTGTAGCCTTGGGCATCTATAAGTAAGGATTTTATCTGTCAATGTTTTGATGGGATGAAAGTAGTTTTACTGTGTTTTTGATATCTCCTTTTTGTCCGGAAGAGTCATATAGATCTATGGACAAAAAAATACATACATACGCCATCTTTACTTTTAAATTTTATTAGCTAAAGGCTAAGGCTTGACCACAATCACACCTGATGGAAAGGTCTAGGATGTAACGCGTTCGCCTAGAAGATGCCTGTTCACTCTATGGTGATCGCAATCAACGGAAATGCGTAGTAAGATTCTGGCTTAAGCTGGATGATTCTTCTCCAGGGAACAAAGTTCGGGCTCAGAAGCGGCGCCGCCACTTACGGGTTACAACCCTGGCCTGCCGCCGTTCGCTGTCACCACTACTACCACCTCGTCCCACCGTCAGCGGTCACCCATCACCTGCGATCGCCATACCCCAGGGAAGTCCGGGACCTTACGGAAGCCAACCATGAGTCGGGCTAAACCGACCCACAACCCATTTGTTATTTTTTAAATAAATAAATTAGTATTTTTGTGTACGCTGGAGTTGACTTATTTCAACCACCCCCGTTACACCTTAAAGATGTCCAGATTGTAGTGGTCCGGAAAAACAGACCCTTGGCAAGGAGTTCCATTTCTTAGCTGTCCGCATTATGAACGTGGAAGCTAAGCTCTTCGTGCGGATGAGGGGCAAGCCAACAACGTATGGATGAAACCCCTCGCTGCGCCTTGTTATCCAGTCACACTCTGAAGACGTGCCCCACGTCTTCAGAGTGCGGAGGTTCTGCATAATTTAATTGATTAGAAGACTGAGAGACGTGCCACCGTCTGCAGTGGTCAAGGCTCTGTAAGCCAGTCTATTTAACATAGAGCCACGCTTCAGCAAGAATGGGCCGGCTCGACCGGAGTGATACCACGGCCTCTCAGAAAACCGGCGTGAAGCAGCATTGTGCTGTGCTTCGCTGCGTGAGTGAGGGTACTGGAGGCCCAATCCATGGAAAAGGGGGGTTCAGGGGAAAAGGTCGGCAGCGCACTTGTGACTCCACTGGTGTCGCGGGTGTCCATGGGCGGCAGCAATCGCTTACCATCAAGTGATGCGTCTGCTCCTCTGCCACCTATCACATAAAAAAGGGAGGTGGTTACTTCGAAATATCGACCATGTAGGTAGATACAGATACATAGATACACTTTATTGCAGAAAGTTTCCAGATCTTAGTCTACGGTATTTTCGTTGTACAATGTAGGCGGTCTAATCGCTAATAGCGATCTCTTCCTGACAACGTCAGGGTAGCGGAAAAGTATAGCGAATTAGGTAGGTACGGGTTCGATCCCCGCACAGTACAAACATTTGTGTGTATGAACATGTCTGTTTGTATTGGTCTGGGTGTTTGTATGTATTATAAATATGTATTTACAAAAGAAAAGTATTATATGTATATATTTGTAATTCCGCTGTTGATTCTGATATCCGTAACACAGGTGCTTGAGCAACTTATCTCGGAGTCATATCAATGTATGTGATGTTGTGAAATATTTATATTATATTTTTATATTATACCGGAGGCCCAATCCAGGGGAAGAGGGGTTAAAAGGTAAACAGCGCATTTGTGACACTACTAATGTTGCAGGTGTCCATGGGCGACGCTAATCGCTTACCATCAGGTGGTCCGTCGGCTAGTCTGCCTCCTACATCATTAAAAAAAGTGAAATACAAATTAATATAAATTATTTCTCGGCTAGAAATTGGGCTAGGGGCAAAATCATTATTTTAAGGGCTGATTAAGCAAAAATAGGGCTAGATCTAGCCCCGAAAAGGCAAAGTAGGCAACATTCGACCGGAGTGATACCACGGCCTCACAGAAAACTGGCGTGAAGCAGCACTGTGCTGTGTTTCGCCCAATCCTGGGGAAAGCGGGGTTTAAAGGTTAGCAGCGCAATTGTGACTCCACTGGAGCCCAATTCTCGTGCTTGTGATATTTCGAGAACATGGCGGATATCACCCGAAAACCAAAAAAAAAAACTATGTTTTTGTGATATATGTCGTATGAAAATAAATGTCACGAGCCCGAGAATTGGGCTCCTGGTGTCGCTGGTGTCCGGGCGGCGACAATCGCTTACCCGTGATCCGTTTGCTCGTCTGCCACCTATGACATAAAAAAACACTAAAAATCTATGCGAATATCCGTAACTACCTAATCACAGCCCATCACTAACATTTTGGTCTCAACTAAGTCGGCTAAGCCGAGCCAGCGAAGCTTTCGTTCAACATTATCAGCGGGTGTTAAAGTTGTATGCAAACGAGATGGGTGTGTCCACTTCGGTTTTCTTGGCCGACTGCCTATCAAGATAAGAAGTTTTCTAGCCTCTGCGGTACCTGGGTGTCCTCCTCATCTTTGCGTGTAATTCCCAGTGCACACTTAACTGTCGCTCTATAAGATAAGATAACCATCAGATGGGCCGCATGCTCGTCTGCCTATTATTCGCAATAAAAAAAAAGATAAAATTTACCCTGGACAAATATTCGTGCGATGAACACTTGTGTTTGTTCAGTGTCTGGGTGTAATATATGTATTAAAGTATATACTTGTGATCCTCTGTTGTCTGATATCTGTAACACAAGTGCTTACGCTACTTAGTACGGAATCAGGTCAACGTATGAGATGTTGTGAGAATTATTCAATTGACGACGCGTTTGGAACAGTGGTAGTGAACGCTGCCTTTGCTCCAAGGGTTGCGGGTTCGATCCTCGCACCGTATAAACATTTGTGAACATGAACATGACTGTTTGTATTGGTCTGGGTGTTTTCTATGTATTACAAATATGTAAAAAACAGAAAAATAAACAAGTCGGCTGTAGCAGAACATCTGCTGGAAAGCGGTGTTAATCATTGGATGGAGTTCCACGCCCCTAAAATCCTCTCCACTGATCGTCATTTACACACGAGAGTAGTACGTGAAGCGATTGAGCTAAAGAAGTAATCAGATATTTCAGACGGGTTTAAATTATCATCGGCGTGGAATCCAGTGATTGACAAATGTAAACCTCGCAATTTGCCGCTTCAAATTACTTCCAACCCGGATACTGTGAGCGTAGTGTGTCGGGATGACCTCACTGATATTTTTATTTAGTGGCAGTGTAAATAAACAAAAATGAGAGGGTATCCGAAGATTCACAAGCCGTGCGTAGCAGACGACGCCGTGCACCTCCAGTCCGCTTGTGACCACGACCGTTGTAACGCGGTCGAAACGTCAAGCTGTGAGTATATGCTACTACGAGTATGTACTTACATATAATAATAACCGCGATTTGTCCCGTGTACATTAATTATTTGTATAATGCAATAATCAATTATATTTACAAAACAAAAGTATTATAAGTACCTATATTTTTGTGATTCCGCTGTTGGTTCTGATATCCGTAACGCAGGTGCTTGAGCTACATATCTCGGAGTCAAATCAATGTATGTGATGTCGTGAAATATTTGTTTATTTAGGTATATTTATTAACATTTCCCCACTTCGGGCGTCTTGCGTCGGACGTCTCTGGAGCCCGGGGTGTACTTAGACCATGATTTAGTAATCACAATGAATCGACTGCCGACTAACCTTCGCAATCCTTTACAGGGGAATCAGATGTCTTTGAAACTTATTTATGAACTAGTGGATACCCACAGCTCTGCTCACGTGTAAAGCCTTTTAACCCTTGGACAGGCCAACCTTTGATGAAAAAGGCCTAAACTAAAATCGAATTCACAGCCTAATCTTTATCTCAGGTCAATTAATTTAATTGCCATACTCACCACGCTTGGCAGACGGGTTGGCGAGGGTTTTGATATAAATGCAGAGTTTTCCTTCTCTGGGTGCTGATGATCATGCCAGCAGCTTTACCTTAGTCGCCTTTTACGATACCTCGGTAAGAGTGAGGGTGGCCTATTCTACTCTGCCGGGGACCACACGGCGAATCAATCAATTTATAATACTTAAATACTTTTCATTCGATACATAAAATTATTACTTAAGCAAGTAAAACAGTATTTGTCTGAAAAGTTTCGTACTTAACAACTACTTTCAAATCAAAAACAACCGCTTATATTTAATGAAAATCGAACTAAAAGTGGTTTTAGCAGTAAATTTGAACCCGTAACTCGCAAATGCAACCCGCCAGGCCAACTTTTAATAAAGCGCCTGCCGTTATTTTGGCCGCAACAAGTTGCAAAACGCGGTGCTTGCTACTAAAAATACGCCACTTTACCTCAAATGTTTTTGTTTTCTGTTTGAAACTAACAATGGTTAAAGCGAGATCTACCTATGGTGGAGGAAAATCATTATGATCGTCCATCCTCCATCCCAGAGGGGGGACATGAAAGATAGAAATTGTTTAGTGCACAGAAAAGACATTGTACCTATTTACAGGTAAGTAGTTATGTTGACGTGGTGTAAGGCTCCGAGCTTTGGCCCCATGTCACTCGCCCACCCATGGACAGATGAGGGAGAGTCCCAGGAGTTTTAGTCGGTATGCCTCTGGCCGGCTTCTCGTTAGAAGAAGCCGTCGCCAGAGGAGAGTCCGACATAACCCATCCGTTTACAGACGGAGGGGTATGCGTAACGCATTTCTACTGGGTCAACAAAAAAAAAAATAGGTGGGACGAACCATCGTCGTGTGAAACTCTGAAACCCCTACAGCGTTCATCTCAGGTGGATATGGCGGTTGGATTAGCTTGGTCTGTACCGCTAGTACAGTCAAAGAAAGAAAAAGTTCGTCAGTTTTCAAATTGATTTGTGTGATATGCTATAAGCACTTATTACCTTTCGTAAATTGGTCAGAGTCGGTAATACCTGTCGCTCAGAAAATTATGCTTAAATGTAAAGTTCAGAAAGTTCAGATTTGCTTGTAGCAACATTGATTCCTTTTGATGTAAAAAAATTAAAGAAGGTTGGGAAATCTTTATAATAAAGTACTCATGTTGGTATAACTGATTCTTGTCGTGCAAACAAAAATTTACCTTAAGGTGACGAACCTTTTTAATATCTGTACCGTACATTACAAAAATGACGATAAGTGTTACAATGATGTTACCATAAAATAAAATGCTGCTTTACTACTTAACCACCCTTTTCAGGCATTGCATATCTAAGTATGCTTATACATTTAGTTAAAAATCTACTAACGGCCGCACTTAGAGACGTCACTTAAGCTAATGTGCATTAACTTTAGTATCGGTAGTCTTTATGCGTATCAAAATAAGAGTCAATATTTTTATTAAGTATCTAACTACATTCGCCGCCGTGTGGTCCCGGCAGAGTAGAATAGGCCACCCTCACTCTTACCGAGGTGTCGTAAAAGGCGACTAAGGTAAAGCTGCTGGCATGATCATCAGAACCCAGAGAAGGAAAGCTCTGCATTTACATCAAAATCCTCGCCAACCCGTCTGCCAAGCGTGGTGAGTATGGCAATTACCCCTCATGTGATTGAGGGAGGCCCGTGCCCCAGCAGTGGGGACTTAAATGGGCTGACGATGATGATGATGATCTAACTACATCAAATCAACGACTCTGAGTGTGGCAGTAAGTAAGTAAAACTTAAAACGAATAAAATAAGAGAACCAATAACAGAATAAAAGAGTATAACTTATATACGACCAGTTGCTTAGATAAAAAAAATGCTCCAACTAAGGGTTAAAAATTTAATAATGATTTAATTAATTTCCATTTGTTTGACGCAAATTGACCATAATTAATTAATGGAGTAAAACATTTGACTTACAAACTGCAGTGTGTGCACTAACACAGTATAAGTGGACATTACTATAGATAATAATAATAATAAATATTTCACAACATCACATAGATTGATCTGACTCCGAGATAGGTAGCTCAAGCACCTATGTTACGGATATCTGAATCAACAGTGGGATTACAAATATATACATATAATACTTTTCTTTTGTAAATACATACTTACAATACAAAGCAAACACCCAGACCAATACAAACAAACATGTTCATGCACACAAATGTTTGTACTGTGCGGGGATCGAACCCGCAACCCTTGTATCAGAGGCAGCGTTCACTACCACTGTTCCAATCGGGTCGTCGAAACGGGAGATAAACAGCAATTTTCTTTTTCTTTTTGTTATGGCGCTACCCGTAGATAATTCGCCAATTTCAAGTAACTTAACTTATTGAGAATAAGTGGACCGTCAACAGTCGAAGTCAGTCAAAGTCACAGTCACTTAAAAAAACGCCGATGTTTTAAGTTTTATCGACCTACGGATTCAGCTGATATCACTCTAAAAGCAATCGCGGGTGTTTGGACTCTATTTGGTCCAAGCAAGTTGTCACGAGACAACGCACTCGACACGCAATAGCAGTGTTAAAATACTCGAAACTGAAACCCAAAAATTTTTTTTCATCAAACCTATACGTGTGGGGTATCTATGGATAGTCTCTAAAAATGATGTTGAGGTTTTTAACATCATTTTTTTCTTAACACAATACTTTGGGCAAGAGACGCTCCCGAAGTGGTAAGTAGTTTTATTTAATATGTTATATACCGCAATTTTTTTAGTTTGTGATGGAATGTTTTCGATCGTGATGCGAGAGTTTTACAAATACAAAAATACAAAATAATTTCTTTTCTCAGAAACCCAGGTATATACATAAAATAGGCAAGGGTTGGCCCCTTCTATTAAGTGCAAGTAGCACCTGTGCCAGAAAAGGCCACTCTTGCTCAACTAACTCATACATGTTTAAAGGTTAAAGATACATTAAAAAACATTATATTACAAAAAAACTATAATATATGAAAATCAAACCGAGAGGATAAAAAGAGTGAAAGTGTGTATGTGTGTTAGTGTTCGATAAGACCGCCTACAATGTACTGGTATTATTATAACAATATTTACAGATCTTAGTCTATGGTATTCCAAAGACTAAGATCTGTAAATATTGTTCAATAAAGTGTATTTATCTATTTATCTATCTCTTATACTGTGGCCCTAATCCGCCGGATTGACGCGATATCTCCGGAAGACCCGCTCCGCTGAACTAATTCTATAATACTAATGAGATAACGCAATTAACCATGTAATTCGGTGATGAATTCAGTTAATAATGATAATTAGCTTATTGATTCGATTGTTTGTTAACTAAGTCGATGAATGTATTGGAATTGGCTTTAGGAGCAAAGTGAATTATCCTATGGATATTTGTCAGTTGTACACTGTTATTTTCACATCGGTTTATAGCCGAAGCTCTCATAATAGATATCATGAATAAAGCCCCTTTTTAGCATGTTAGATCAATATAAAGAAAATGGGCCTAACATCGGTATCGCAAAAAGACACCTGCCCTCAAAAGCGATTAATTTGTATTTTTGCGCGATTTCAGTGCTTATACCAAAGTTAAAATTGTGTTCAGTTTTATGTGCTGGAGGCTTAACTCAATACTTGCTTATACTAACTGAGAGGTTGCGTTATTATGGAATAACATGTTGTCTACTTCGATATCTAAATTTTCGTGTCGTTCAGTTTACGTACTACATCATTTACCGTACCGTACTACATCAGGTACCTACCCCTTCCTAAGTCGTGGCTTTAGCTGAGTGAGCTCCTTTTTGTTAGGCACCGCGACACACCTGGATACAATGTATACACATATTGCCCGGCCGAATTATTCAAACTTGTTTTTCTTTGTTTTATGTGTTGTTTTGACTTTTGTTTACATTTCCCAAGTTTGTTTTTTTTTATTTTTTATGTTGTGTGGCGTGTCTGTTGAACAAATAAATGTTTTTATCTTATCATTCAAACCTTTAAATCATCGTGAGGAAACCTTCATATCTCGGATACTTTCTCAAAATTGTTGGCTTACAATATTTGAGATAATCATTCTGAAAGTGTAACCATGATCCAGATGGTCTAGTTCCCCTGTCTAAGGGTTTCGAAGGTCAAAAGGCAGTCGTTTTATAGAAATTACCAGAATTCCCAAATCCTGGATCATGGTCCAAACGTACCCCTCCAGGGCGACTGCCTTGGACACAACTGGGGATTAGACGCACGCTCAGATAAAGTGGATAAGTAATGGACAACATTTCATATTTTTAACATGTCCATATTGTTTTTTTATATGAAAATAGACATAAAATGAAAAGACCCATATTTTTTCTTTTTTCAAAATTTGTCCATTTTCATGCATAAAATAATTATTGAAATTCTTTTTATTCTAAATAGACGTAAGCGCCAAATGACATCATCGAACGGCTGATTACAGCGATATTCCTTTGCTTATCATTGTTTTAATAAAAAAAAGTACTACTGTCAAAGGTAAATAATACTAGTGTCAACATTGTCAACGTCATTCATACATTCAACGTTGACAAGTTGTCTTTTTTTTTGACAGTTACATGTTATGGGTTTGGCATTTCATAAATTAAAAACTATAATGTGCTAAGCAAAGAAATATTTTACATTCTGCCGTCCGATGACGTCATCTTACGTTTTTTAGTTTTTAATTTTTTTCTCAGTAAATAAGCAATATAAAAAATGAATAAATATATATTCGAGTAGCGGAAAAGTAAACAAAGAATTGGTATTTTTTGTTTCAAAGCTTAGCAATTTTGAAATGTTGTCCATTAAAAACTTCGAATTAGATTAAATGACGCGTCACTTGAGCTACTTTCGCAGAAACCTATATACTTTAAACCACACACTAAAACCAATACCCACAAAAATCGTTAAAGCAAGCTCCTTAGGGACGACCTGAAATCCGTTTCTTGCCACCAGGACAAGGATTAAAGTTACCCGGGATAAAAACACGACAGATTTCCCCGGTGTCCAATTGAATGGGTACAATTCGAATGTTGGGTCAACTCAAAGGAACCTCTGGGTCCACTTAAAACGGCATACTAATCGGTCTTTAAGGTCCCGGATTGATTTTGGAAGGGTTGATCTGACTGTTATCTATACTATTAAAATGTATCTCTTGCATCTAAGCGTGTAATTCCCTGTTGCATCCTAAGCTGTCGCTTTGAAGCTCAAGGTACGCTAAGACCATGATTTTTTTTATTAGAGACAACAAACAGTTACACATTACAAACTTAAACAATATTCTGTACAATGGACAACATTTCAAAATTGCTAAGCTCTGAAACAAAAAATACCAATTCTTTGTTTACTTTTCCGCTGTTCGAATATATATTTATTCATTTTTTATATTGCTTATTTACTGAGAAAAAAATTAAAAACTAAAAAACGTAAGATGACGTCATCGGACGGCAGAATGTAAAATATTTCTTTGCTTAGCACATTATAGTTTTAAATTTACGTAATGCCAAACCCATGACATGTAACTGTCAAAAAAAAAGACAACTTGTCAACGTTGAATGTATGAATGACGTTGACAATGTTGACACTAGTATTATTTACCTTTGACAGTAGTACTTTTTTTTATTAAAACAATGATAAGCAAAGGAATATCGCTGTAATCAGCCGTTCGATGATGTCATTTGGCGCTTACGTCTATTTAGAATAAAAAGAATTTCAATAATTATTATATGCATGAAAATGGACAAATTTTGAAAAAAGATAAAATATGGGTCTGTTCATTTTATGTCTACTTTCATATAAAAAAACAATATGGACATGTTAAAAATATGAAATGTTGTCCATTACATGATAATTAAATGTATAACCAACAGCGTTATCCACATGTTAAGTATAAACGAATATTGTAGTGTTCCAGTTAGTAGGTATAAAAGTCATGTTAACAAAAGAGTATACAGATACCAATTTTTTTTTATGTAATAGGTAGGCAGACGAACAGACAGATCACCTGATGATAAGCAATTGCCGCCGCCCATGGACACCCGCGACACCAGTGGAGTCACAAGTAAAAGAGGGCGCTAAATATTGATTGCACCCGGGCACTACATGGGCTAGACCCGCCTCTGGTCACTAGCGGATTGATGAATGAATGAATGAGTGAATATACTTTTATTGCACTCAAAGTAAAGTATGAAAACTTAAGACTAGGTATTATATGATATATACTACGAAGGCGGCCTTATCACTATGAGCGATCTCTTCCGGCATGTTGCACGGCGAGGGCGACGTCCATCACCATATGAGCTACCATCGTTCATACTTAGATAAACTACTGTGGAAATAGAATTGCGTACGTAAAAAACAAAAAATACGTCGCACAAACAAGACTCCTTCTCGGAATGTGTGTCCACAGATAAAATACCCTGCGGTTTATCTACAAGTTTTATTATTCGTAAATCTTCTTTAACGTCTGTTGTATCGGCCCAGGCACCTGATAGGAACAGGAAGGCGTAAAGAGAAGAATTATGGTCGCTTCTGATGGCCATTTGAAAGTGCGAAGGGAATGAAATTCAAATTGCTGGTGTGGAGATAAAGTTTAGTACCAGGGTCTGTGATTGAAACAGGTTTTTTATTTTTAGCTTTTTATTATTTAATAGTTGGTATACGCCGAAAAAGACACAGATGGATTGTGTGAAGAATGACATGATGGAAAAAGGGGTGGATGGTTCGATGACGAATGACAGGGACGTATGGAAAAGGAAGACATACTGCGCCGACCCCAGATAACCTGGGAAAAGGGCAGGAGGATGATGAGGTGGTAGACTGCGAAGCTGAAATGGGAGTGGGCGAGGATGAACTGCAGGATGAAGTGCAGAATGAACCCTGAAAAATTGACAAAAATCGTCACCCAATGGCAACCGACCGATGGACGTCACCTACGCGGCAGGCCCAAAAAAAGATGGTGAGACGATGTCACACTATGTCCAAGAATGGCAAGTAAAGGCATTGGATAGGGATATCCACGTCCTCGGCGAGTGCATAGCGCTGCACCGCTGCAGAAGCCGGCACCTTGGAGCACACTTGATCTTAGCTGACGAGATCAAGAGCTCCCCCATCAGCTCCATTCTCGGGCTTATCCTGGAACTGGAGCTACATGAGGTGCTGTAATAGGTTACGGGGCTGCCACAATAGATCATCTACTGGTCGCAGTGACTATGAGACGCAGGGCTCACCCCATTTCTATCAAATAATAATAATATTTGGATAGGGAGGAATGGAGAGACTTAGGGCGGTAAGTGTTTGCCCAGCAGTGGGACTCTACAGACTAATATAAAAAAGAATATAAAAAAGGTGGTAGACGAGGCGGATCACTTGTTGGTTGTAGAATAATATTGATTGTTATAATTGAAAAAAAAGTTAAATTAAAAGCCAACTCTTTCAATATTGCAGTGTGTTTACATACAGGGTCCATATATTGGTTGCTATTTTGTTTACATTTATATCCCAGCTGTACACTATGCTTGGTCTTGGCAAACGTAATGTAGGCGCCCTCTGGTTAGGTGGAGGGACGATCTGCTCAGGATGGCTGGCAAGAGCTGGATGCGAGAAGCCATGGATAGATCACAGTGGCGAACAATTAGAGAGGCCTGCATCCAGCAGTGGACTACGATAGGCTGATCATGATGACACTATGGTTGCAACAAATAATTGAAATTGGGTAAGCGATTACCGAATGGAATCTCGCAACACCAGTGGAGACAGTACGCTGCCAACTTTTGAACCCTCCTTTCCCCCAGACTGGGCCTCCAGTACTCTCACTGAGAAACACAGCACAGGTTTTACTCTGTTTTTCTGTGAGGCCTTGGTATCACCAGTATCACTTTGTTCAGTGGCTGGGTGTAATATATGTATTTAAGTATATATTTGTGTTCCTCTGTTGCCTGTTATCCGTAATACAAGTTCTTAAGCTACTTAGTACGGAATCAGGTCAACGTATGAGATGTTTTGAGAGTTATTAATTATAATTATTATATTCTTATAATATGCAAACTTCGGTCAAGGTGTCCCATGATCGAGAGTCGGCCCATTCCTGAATTATCGTGGCTCTCCCACGGTCAAGCAATTGACTGTGTCAACCACTTTAACACGACACGCTCGCCGGAGAGCTTTGAAACAGAATAATTTCTCGAAACAGGGAGAAGGCAGGTACCCTAATTTGAATCCGGGAATTACTGAAATCCTAACCAAGGTTCCACTTAAGAGTCTAGATGTGAGCACTAGTGTGTTCTAGTATAATTGTCTTGTTGAGTTTGGCGAAATTAAATTTAATTGAAAGCTCGTAGACCTGGTAAAAACGTATCTTTCAAAAGATTGGAACATTTGTATCTGGATCAGTGCAAAGATGCGGAACAGTGAAACGCTTCAATTCAATCATTTGGAACATCAACTCTCAGATAGATCTGTAATTAATTGATTTTGTTACGAATGAATAATCGATCCACTCCTGCAGTGCCATGTAATATACCTATCTCTTTCCCCCGCTTAATATATGGAAAGATGGTTACCGATTTACCCCGAACAGTCGACGGCTTATTTTTAATCAGTGTATCATTTAGATGAGTCGGATCACTGAGTCGTTTCAATTTTGAGTTACACACGTTAATTGCTCGCTGAAATAATAGCAGTCGTGTATATAGATAGATAGATAGATAGATATTCTTTATTGCACAAAAATAAAATACAAGCATGATACAACAGCAACAGACAGTACAATAAGGCGGTCTTATCGCTTGTAGCGATTTCTTCCAGACAACCTTTGGGTAGAGGAAAGAAATATCGTATTCGTAATAATAAGGGAAGGGTATATTATTCATAAATTCCTGTTAAACCTCCGCTAACTAAAACGGTATTAAAAAGCTAATTTCATTCTTTTTCTAATATTTTGAATGATTTATTTTTTATTCAAAAACTAAAACCCGACTACCAAAAAAACACGATCTAAAAAGTACAAAATAAGAAAATTGTCTCTGCTCAAATGATTATGCCGTATCGCCGTGGTCGTATGCCACATATTGATTTTATTTTATTATTACAATGAATCTGTTATGTTACAGTAGGTAGGTAGGTAGGTATATATTTTGTACAATAAATAATATCTATAGATATTATTTATTGTACAAAATGAAATTACAAGCATGATACGATAAAAACAGGCAGTAAAATAAGGCGGTCTTATCGCTTGTACCGATTTCTTCCAGACAACCTTTGGGTAGAGGAAAGAAATATCGTATTCGTAATAGGGGTTAGCTTAACTGAGCAGATTTTAAGTAAGCTCTTAAAATTGTTGTAAGGTTAGGTACTAAATTTATTTTAAAATACTTGTAGCTACATTTGGATCAAGTGTTACTTTAAATACATAGTTCGTAAATTTTGATTAGGTATTTGACAATTTTGGACAAACACCGCTTCACAGTGGAAATCATTCCATTCCACCATTAAATTTTTTTATTAGAACTCGTTGCCGGCGCATGTATTTCCTCCTTCCTACAATATGCATTCCTTCAAACAAAGCATGAAGAAGCATCTCGCGGGCCAGTATGGCGGTGCCGACAAAGGTGATGCCTTAACATCGCTTCCGTTGTAATTGCAACTTGGGCTCTTCTATTGTTTACCATCAGCCTGAGGAGAGCCAATATACAGAACCTCTATAAAAAAAAACAAATTTTGGGGCCGGTGCCACAAATAAACAGCAATCAAAGATATAAAGACAAGGTAATTTATAACAGTACACTCGAGAAAAGGTTTTACCGAAATCGGCGCCTAATACTATCTTGTAATTTAATACAACATTCAATTTTGAACTCTAATTTTTCATTCTCACAACATCTAATACGTTGACCTGATTCCGTACTAAGTAGCTTAAGCACTTGTGTTACAGATATCAGACAACAGAGAACACAAATATATCTTAATACAGTTATAATATTACTATGCTCGGAGTAAATCTCTGAGGACCCGCATCAGAAATGATGTATCCCGACGAGAACCCCTAGTCCCGACATGCCCACCCGATTAGCAAACTGTGAATGTGGCAGCCGTTACTGGAGCCCAGTAAAGGTCTTAGTTGGTGGAGACAAGCTACTCGGTCAGCGTAGGAGTAGGACGTCCTGCGACAAGATTGGGATGATGACATTCGCAGGCTGGCTGTGTGGCTGAATGAGAGTGGCCGAAACATTCGGCAGCAGGTGGCCGTGCTTAGGGTGAGAACCTATGTCCATGGCAGTGGAAGAGATGTGGTTGCTGTAGGTTATGAATGATGAATGATCATTATTACCCCCAGACACTGAACAAACATCAGTGTTCATGCCGAACCAATGTTTTGTCCGGGTGGTATCGCGAACCCAACAGAACACTTGGCGTAAGAGGCAGGGTCACTACCCATTGCGCCATCCGGTCAGTCAATAAAGTCAATGAAGGTAATTTAATTTTTCTAAAAAGGGGACGAGAGGAGTCTCTCGGTTTTGAATATTATTATGATACTAAATATCAAGAATCTGAGAATGTATCAGTTTTTGTACATGAATGGTTTAGTTCGTTAATATCGTTTGTTTGTTACATTTCCTAATTGTGGAATCAATTCCCGCAGTGGTATTTCAGAACCGGTACGACTTTGCGAGCTTCAAGAAACGAGCCTATACCTTCCTAAAAGGCCGGCAACGCATCTCAACTCCCTCTGGTGTGGCTGATGTCCATTGGCCGCGGTGATCACTTACCATCAGGTGACTCGCTTGCTCGTTTGCCTCCCTTTCTCATAAAAAAAACCGACTTGCAATTTTCTATCGCACACACAGAAAGTCGGTTTTAGCCGACATTGAGTAGGCAGCTGGCGTCCTGATTCTTATTATTTTGAGTTTCAGTCACCGATTTCTACATCCAAAGTCAAACCTACAAAATAAATTTAAGGTGAACCCTCGGGAAATACATCAAACGAACCCAGTTTGTTTCCCCGAATTAATTCGTGCACGCCAGACAATTCCCTAAGGGGTCGAGATAAGGGTTAACCTCCCTTGCTTAAATAAATATACAGTAATTAAATAACCATTGAATTATCGCTTAATATATATCTCAGTATTGGAGCAGCTGGTTTCAACCTCTAGTTAATTACTGTGTTTAATTAATAGGCAGTTTTCTTGTAACTAGGGTACATTTATGGATGCTGAATGGGAGCGCAGGAGTCGGGTATGATTTAAATAGAATATAATATATCTAATAACAGTTTGGTTAACTCATACAGTCAAAGGAAAAAATTTAAGCAATGGTGCCATTTTAACCAAATTGTCACGGAATTTGGTTGTTGTTGATACCAAAATTGATGCCACTCAGGTGCTTTGTCTATAGACCCTTAACAGACTGAGCCTTTTTATAGAAAGCTATATTTGACAAGAGAAGGAAAGAGGAATGTTGGCGGACAAACTGCCAGATAGTCCGATGACATCAAGGCTCAAGCTGGAGTAGCGTGGTCCAGGAAGACCGGCGACAGAAGAAATGGAGAGAAATTGGAGAAACATATGCTCTGCAGTGGGCAAATACATGCTGCTGAAGAAGAAAAAGAAGAGGTACTTGAAAAACTTCGCGATACCGTTAGTACCGTTGGCCGTGTGGTCCCCGGCAGAGTAGAATAGGCCACCCTCACTCTTACCGAGGTGTCGTAAAAGGCGACTAAGGTAAAGCTGCTGACATGATCATCAGCACCCAGAGAAGGAAAACTCTGAATTTATATCAAAACCCTCGCCAACCCGTCTGCCAAGCGTGGTGAGTATGGCAATTACCCCTCATGTGATTGAGGGAGGCCCGTGCCCCAGCAGTGGGGACTTAAATGGGCTGATGATGATGATGACCGTTAGTACTGGGATGGCGTGCTGGGCGACGTTCTTTCTCTACAGCACCCGTAGAGAATTAGCGTCAGGGCCGGTTATATCTCTTTCACACTCTTTTTTAGCAAAGATGGCACATCCGCTGACTTCTAGTTCCATGGTTTTGTCACGCGGATTGCCATGTGTGTATGCGTGTATGCGTGAGTATGAAACCAGCGACCTTTTTTTATAATAGGAAGGCAGACTAACAGACGGATCACCTGATGATAAGCATTTGCCGCCGCCCATGGACACCTGCGACACCAGTGGAGTCACAGTGCGCTGCCAACCTTTTGAACCCCCTTATCCCCCGGATTGGGCCTCCGGTACCCTCACTCACGCAGCGAAACACAGCACAGTGCTGCTTCACGTCGGTTTTCTGTGAGGCCGTGGTATCACTCCGGTCGAGCCAGCCCATTCATGCTGAAGCTTGACTCTCCCACGGTAAAACGAGAGAGCTTTTTACGAGATGCAAAATTGCAAACCACTAAAGAACCAACGAATTCCGAAGAGGAAACTACATCTCAATAAACGTAAAAATAATTAATGTACACGAGAGAAAACGCGGTTAATTTTATATGTAAGTACATACTCGTAGTAGCATATACTCACAGCTTGACGTGTCGACCGCGTTACTACGGTCAGTCCGCTTGTGACCACGTCCATATAATGCAACGCGAAAGTTTAAAATCAATAAACGTAGGTGATGAAAGCCCTATTGTCAGGTGGAGTGACGGTTTGTATAAGACAGCAGGGCCTCAATATAGATCGAGCATTTGGCAAAATAACCGGCCATTGGCGGAATCACACGCACATCCGAAACCGTGCACGGGATAACACCATCAAAAAAAATAAGACAGCAGACAGCTAGAGGCGAGGATGATTAAAAGAAGTACTTAAACATAAGGTGTGGTCACTGAGTTTATCAAACAGAAACAGGATCAAAATACTTACTTATTCTTGTCATCGTCAGCCCATTTAAGTCCCCACTGCTGGGGCACGGGCCTCCCTCAATCACATGAGGGGTAATTGCCATACTCACCACGCTTGGCAGACGGGTTGGCGAGGGTTTTGATATAAATGCAGAGTTTTCCTTCTCTGGGTGCTGATGATCATGCCAGCAGCTTTACCTTAGTCGCCTTTTACGACACCTCGGTAAGAGTGAGGGTGGCCTATTCTACTCTGCCGGGGACCACACGGCGGCTCTTATTCTTATAGACAAGTCCTTTTTAGTCCAGCGAAAAAAAAACCGTCAAATCCTGAACAAAAACCATATCCCATCCTAAAAATGTACTTACTCACCGCAAAAAGGTGGTAATTCTCTTATTCATAGCCATTTCTTTTTCAAGGGAAATATTTTAGGGTTCCCCTTAAAAAGGGCCAGATAATATAGTCCCGTTAATAAAAGCACATGCGTAAAGAAACGTCAACACATATCGTAGCACGACGGAAGTCAGCTTATCTCTCTCGCTTCAACCATAGGCTGGGGTGCAAGGAGTGAGCGAGTGCGGGGAACAATTGACTTGATAATTGAAAAAAAAACTTCTGAATTACAAATACTTGGATTTACTTTTGGAGCTTTATTCATAAACGTGCAATAAAACTTTGTTAAATTGTAGTTTGAACGTTTGAAACAAAAAAAAAATCACCCGAAATTTCGAAAAAACAATGCAAACTGTTTTTTATTTCACAAAGGTTCAAATAACGTTTATGAAAATATTTGATTTTTTGAATTATAATATTTATAAATCATGCTATTTATTTAGCCGTGTGGTCCCCGGCAGAGTAGAATAGGCCACCCTCACTCTTACCGAGGTGTCGTAAAAGGCGACTAAGGTAAAGCTGCAGGCATGATCATCAGCACCCAGAGAAGGAAGACTCTGCATTTATATCAAAACCCTCGCCAACCCGTCTGCCAAGCGTGGTGAGTATGGCAACTACCCCTCATGTGATTGAGGGATGCCCGTGCCCCAGCAGTGGGGACTTAAATGGGCTGACGATGATTTATTTAGGTATTTATACCAATTTCTTATAGGCTTTACTGTCGTCCCAAAGCACCAACCAGTCATACTCTTTAAAATAAAAAATAGTGTGCCATGTCCAAAACGAATCCAAAATTAGAATAAAAAAAGAATGTCAAAAAATATTACGAAAGTTGTGCTTTGAAACCGGTTTTACCTACATGACGCCCTGTTTTGATGACAAACAATGTATGTTGATCACTCGACATTGGCAGAGTTATTATGTGTACGCCGTAGGCAACACAGTAGCAGCCATATAGGAAAAAAAAAAACAATGTATGTTGAAGGGGCATCTGTAAACTATTCCGCTAGTCCAATGCGGAAGACTTGACATAATATGCTTTGGAAGAAAATTAATTAGGATTGTGACAGTATTGTGCAGAAGCTCAAAAATACCGACATCGAAGAGCTGGTGGAGCCCAATATATTTGAAGAAACAAAAGCTCTCCCATGGCTTGATCGCGTGGAAAGGATCACATAGTTATGACAGCTTATTTGGGCCAGCCTACCGGTTGACGCCCGGTGGGCCGCCCCAAATATTGCTGGGATTTAGTACAGGCAGATCTTCGCGAGCTGTGTACCAGCGACTGACGTAAAACTGCGAATGATCAGGACCAGGATTGTTTCGGAGGCTGGTTAAGCACTGCTGCTGGCTGGAGGCTGGAGCTGGTTGTCTCCCCTTGGTGCTGTTTGTAAGATCCGCGATGCCTAACTTCTTGTAGCACTGCACTGTTCTGCCTATTTTTTTCTTCTTACTGATTCTGACTAATGTCTATATAACCAAATTTTTCTCTTAAGAAGCATTTAACTACAATGTGCCTCTATAATTAATCGAACAAATAAAAGATTAAGAGTACTCGAAGTAGCAGCGACGCCTGAAAAAAGGGAGGAGCCGTTCTCCGAGGCAGCCTCCGAGGTAAGTAAGACTTTGCTCACAAGTACTAGTCATAGTCTGCGTGCGAAATATGGTCCTCGCTTGGAGTTAGATTAGGCTATTTACACATAGAGTAACTTATATATACTGAGATAGAGGCATCAGTCGGCTTGCCAGTGCTAGCGCCACCTAGAGGAAAACGATGTATACACAGCTACGTAGTACGGTCACCTTCGAAATCAGTTAGCGACACGATTAAATAAAATATCACAAACAATTTTATTTCATTATAATAAAATTACTTTTATTTACCCAATACCTTTTTTTAGATCTGGTTTATTTCCCCTAACTTTCAAATTTATTTTTGTGAGCAGTTGGCTTGAGGTCATTGTTTCGGAAACACGTTTTACTAGGGCGATGTAAAAATGCATAGTGGCATCTACCAAAACAATGGCTTGGTTGCTTTTTAACGCTACGTCTGCTTTTTACAAGCTCCATCTAACGAAAACCGCTGAACTATTTTTCCCATACTAAGGGAAAAAGTGCTATGTGAAATGATCCCGACTTACACGCCACTCCAAAGGCCAAGACACATTTTGGGTCGCTGAGCCATCGGGGTAAGTAAGAAAGTAACTATTGTGATCGCCTTCTGAAGTAGCTTGGGCCAACACCTCTGACATTGTGTGTACACGTACCTATCCCCAACTTCAGCAGAAATTTTATATCATAATTACTAACTCCCTCGAGGTTTTCTGTTTAAGCATCACGTAAATTATGGTAAAACTTTGTAGAACGCCTAATTAAAAGCTAGATTATCAAAGTGGATAATGTTCTGTTTTAACAAGAATTTGAAATGTTTAGTGGAAAGAGTGATTATTGAGTTAGTATAGTTTGGTAATGAGTTTAGCATTTTAGCTTCTTAGGACTGGCGTCACTATGAGTTCTTTGGATCAATACTTCAATTAGAGATGTTTCGAATGTCGTGAAATGTGTTTATTTAGTTTAGGTACATTAAGCAACATAACATAACGTGGGAGACACATAAAATCGGTCAGTTCGACCAGAATGATACGCATAATGATTATGCGTATTACAATAAGTGT